>JAQQZR010000036.1:25030117-25043024 GCA_030068235.1 Notoglanidium macrostoma | reverse complement strand
CCGCACAGAAAGGCACCCTGGGTGACCCGGGGATCGAACCCAGGACCTTCTTGCTGTGAGGCGACAGTGCTAACCATGGCACCACCGTGCCACCCACAGGATAAGTCCGTATAGAAAAATAAAAATTGTAAAACAAATTCTTCTTCTTCTTCATCTTATTATTATTGTTATTACTATTATTTGAATCACTTCCAACAAACAATACAGCCTTTTCAGTTTGAGCCACATCTCCAGATCCAAGATGGCTGCTAATGCTATTATTCGCTATATCCTTTTGCCCATTTTTATAGATAATAGGTAACAACAAAATGACATTCTTGTGATTAAGTTATAATTACTATTATTTTTTGTTCTCAACAAGGTTGTACATTCACATTTGACACTCAATATCACAATATTATTGGGAAAAAAAAGAAGAAGAAAAAAAATATAGAACTTAATTTTCTTCTTCCCATGATCTATGGGAAATTTGTGTGATGTAATTTCCTAAAGGACATGTGACTTTTTCAAAAATATTTCAATATATTGAAATATTTCAAATGTTTCCTAGGGGACAATGTGTTCAGGTAACATATTCCTGTCACTTTAGTATCATCGCTGTGCTTTAAATAATCCACCCAAGCAAAATCTGGACATCATGATCTTTTGATGTATAGAATCACAAATCAGTGAGATCTGACAAATCAGTGAGTAACTAAACCTATATGTTCTGTAGGTTTAACTGGTTAATGGCCAATGGATGAATGTCTGATGCACGGTGCCTCATAATACCTCATAAACTGGCATCCCTGTGTATATCATAATAAATATTAACATTATGTTATAAATATAAACAACAAATTTAACAAAAATACAGGAGGGCAATGTTGACACCTCACAACTCCTGGGTCCCCGGTTCGACCCTGTGCTCGGGTAAATGTCTGTGCAGAGTTTTGTGTGTTCTCCCTGTGTCTGCATGGATTTCCTCTGGGTTCTCCAGTTTCCTCTGACCTCGTAAACACATGCCAGTGGGTGGACTGGTTATGATAAATTGCCCCCAGGTCTAAATGGTTGTGTGACTGTGTATGCATGGTGCCCTGTGATGGACTGGTGTCCCATTCAGGGTGTACCCAGTATTCCTGGGATAGGCTTTGGATTCACCATGACCCTTGGATATGAATGAATGAATGAATGAATGAATGAAAATATAAATGAAAAAGCCCAGGCCTATGTTGATATTTTACAAAACAGTGCAAATAAAATAAAAGCCCATGCAAAACCGATGCAATTAACGTTCGACATCAGGAACGGCAGGTGATGATGGTGATGATGATGCTGGGTGTTGCAGCTGGATGAGATTCAGGTTGAAAGGCGTGGGATGTTTGCAGCTGGATAAAAACATAAGCAACGCTGATTTCAAATGCATAACGCAGATCCCTGCTCACGCATCTCGAATCCGTTTCCTGCAGAGCAGGAGCAGGAAAACCTAGCCTGCTGAACGAAGATCAGGGTTAATGAACAGAGAAAATGTCTTCCACCTTGTTCTTTTTCGGCTCGGCATAAAATGGCCAAAGAAGAAGACAGCAGCATTGTAGTGCTGTTCGTGCTGAAAGAAGGCAGATGTATATTCATGTAAAATAGACCAGACTTACCGGTTAATTCGTAACTGGAAGTTTAAGAGCAGTCGAGCTGTTGCATGGCTCAAGTAGATGACTGGTTTCGCTGTAATTACCGGAAAGCTTCCTAAGCAGCATTGAGTGAATCGCGAGAGAATCGGCTCCTTTATGAACGATTCTTTTCGCCGAGTCGGTTCGGCTGGCAAGCACGAAATTTCACTACATTATAAAAAGATGGTTTTTATTTATCTTGTGCGCACGACTTATTTATCTGGTGAAAACAAGTTATTATCTTGTGCACACAGATCATTATCTTGTGTGAACAAGTTAACTGTCTTCCATACAGAAGTTATTTATCTTTTATGCACAAGTTGTTATCTTTTGGGAACAAATCATTTATCTTGTGCACGGAAGTGATTTATTTTCGTGCTCACAAGTTATTATCTTGTGGGAACAAATTCGTTTTCTTGTTCACAGAAGTTATTTATCGTCTGCTTGCAAGTTATTTGTTGTGTGCTCACAAGTTATTTATCTTCTGCGCATGAGTCATTATATTGTACACATGTGTTATTTATCTTGTGGGCACAGGTTATTATCTTGTGGGAACAAATTTATTATCTTGTGCACAGAAGTCATTTATGTTGTGCACAGATTTTATTCATCCTGTATGCACATGTTATTATTTCATGCACATGTTATTTATCTTGTGTGCACAAGTCATTATCCTGCGAGGAAAAGTTAATTATATTCTGTGAAGAAGTTATTTATCTTGTGTGCACACATTATATATCTTGTATGCACAAGTTGCTATCTTGTGCTCACAAGTTATTTGTCTTGTGCATATGCTTCAATGCGGTTGTAATCAGCCCATTTTGGGTGACGGATATATTATAATCATGCATGTTTTCTGAGAAATACACACTTCTTGTTTCTTTTTCATTACAGAGCACAATAGAGCATACGGAGTATGTTTTCACTAAGATGTTGTTCAGGTTTGTCAGGTGTCATTTACGTTATGTGGAGAAGCCAACCACAGTTTAGTTGCATTACAATAATGAACACTGAAGCATTTTGGTTGCCCAGTACAATATTTAAGCAATGTGATGATGCCTATCGTCTTCAAAGCATTAACTCCTTCCCACAAGATAAAAAATATCACCTTATGGGACTCCGTAGAATTCTTACTTAAACTTTGCTTCAGCCTCAAAATTGAATATGTCTTTATTCAAGACTTTATTTTTCTTGCATAAGTTTCACAGTGACGTGACTTCATGTTAAAGAAGAATAGAGATCTCACCATTACATATCAAGTTATTTATATAAGTAGATTATCTGACATGTTCATTGTTTTATATATTATATTCCATTTGCATAATAATCAAGCATTGTAATGAAACATACTTACTGTATGTAAAATAAACATCTATTCTATTAATTGCATACTGTAGTCAATAACAAACTGTACATGTATACTTTGTGTCTACATTTTAACTTTGTAATGACCAGTAACATAAAAACACTTTTTTTTATAAAAAAATTTATTCATTATTATTTTTTTAACAAATCAGGGTTCAATTATCAAAATATGATATTTATTTAATTGCTTTAATATCTCCCAGGATACATTTCCTGTTATATATATTTGTAAAAACTGAGAAAATTATGAGGCAAGGAAAAGCTGATTTGCATTTGGTGATGCCCACAAAACTCCATAAAAGGCAAAAATCACAGAGCTGATATGACTAGTAAACAACAACAAAAAAAGACTTTCTCAGAGATAGAAGTGGAAGTAGGTTTTTTTTTAATCACATCAATTCCAATTTAAAAAAAACAAAAAACAATGGTCATGCCTTATGAAGATGTGGCCACATTTAATTACCTTATTCCCTTGTGTTGCTAATTCATGTCTGCAATTTAATTAAGTTCCCATGGGCTAACAGTCTTATTCCCACACCTTACAAAGTCATGGCCACAGATTATTTTTATTTATTATAGATGTCACCAACAGGGTTCCATACCATTTGGTAAACCACAGGATCCAGACCTGTGAGTTGGAGCAAATATTGTAGATAGACTCTTAGTTTTCTTTTTCTTTTGTTATGAACATGTTTTTAAGAGGTTAAACTACTGGTATGAGGACATTTATTTATGATTTACTTATTTCAGACAATAATTTGTTTAGCAAAGTTGTTACCATGTGAGTCAATAACACACTATACGGCCATAAAACATTTTTAATATTAAAATTTAATATTATTTTTCCCGTTTATATTAAAATGTTCTGGTTGTAGTTTGGTGGTCAGTGAATAAACCCTGGTTCATTTCCCCTCCGCACCAGAAGGGGTCAGGGTTGTATTTGCTTTCTTTGGGCACTGTCTTAGTAAACACAACAGAGTTCCGGTGAATATCAAATTTCTGCCTCTTCGCCTGGTAACCGATGAATTTCGTCGATAACTTAAACAAATGGACGAGTAGGGTGGATATGGTAAGTGAACATGTTTTGCGACTGTCTGAATGATCAAATGGTATGTTTTTCTGTAGTAATCATGTCGTACTCAAAAAGAATTCCCGTGTCGAGTTAGCGCTCGTTTTGCAAAGCTAGCCATCTTAGCTAGCCAGTCGTTCGCTAGCGTGGATGTGCTCGAACGAGTTTTTTTTTTTTCCTCCCCTTTCCCACCCAATTTCCGAGTAAATCCCGCCTCCGTTGATAAGATTGGCTAATCCAGTTCCGGCCAACGCCCTGTGATTGGTTGATAATTGATACTCACGGTCGCTCCACCAATAGAACGGTTGTTTTTGCTCACGTGTACTGATCGAGCTAGCGTTGGAGGCGGAATGTGTTCGGAATACGAGTGGGAGAGAGAAAAAGAAAAAAAAAGGCTTCTCACGCAAATAGACAAGACAATTCTTATTTGGTTGAATGGATACGGCTAATATGTAGATATACAATTAAAGTCGGTTTGCGGGGGGGGACAAAAAAAGTTCGTCGAATTGCAGTAAAAATAAGACGAGTTGATTTTGCAATGTTTTGTCTTCGCGGTGGTGCCCCGAATCCGCGCAGCTGCACAAAATGTCCGTTTTTGTGTAGCTCGCGTCGTTAGCTGGAGAGTTAGCCCCCCCTGGCTAACGCGGTTAGAGCAATGACGATTCCCACCTCTTGTTTTTAGGACTACGGGAACAAACTGAACCAGGCTCTCTCCTCTAGCACTAAATTTCTGCCCACAGCAGGACTGCGCGGTGCTGGGCCGTTTCAGCACTACGGCCGGCCCCTGGGCCACGGCGTGAAAGTCAAAGAGGAAGACGAGAGTGTGGAGGATTTCTTCCATTTCGGTGAGTCGCTGCGGGTTTAATGATCCGGGCTTCTGCGTAGTTTGCATAGCTTTCAGACTGAGCTGCATGAAGACATTTATGGTTTTAACGATTTAAAAACAAACTAATGAGCTGCTTATAACAAGAAACATTTATTAAATTAGGGCAGCAAACTTTCTCGTGACCTGGGATCTCCAGTCCATCAGCAGGGGACGTGATCGACTCATGAGTCAAAACAAATGATTCTAATCATTTGATTCTGAACTTATTATTCATGCAAGAGCGCTCTGTTCCAAGCAGTCCACGCTACTAACCGTGCAAAAGATTACAATTTGTTACGTGGGAAATAGAAATTGGTATTTTGTTTATCAAACGCGTTTTTATGGTCTTAACGCGCTTTTTTAATTTATTTTTTTAATCAAACCCGTTTTTAAGACCACCCACACTGTTTAGACACAAATCATTTATTTACTTTTACCAAACGCTGTAATGGAGTTCTGTGTACGTATATCAGTTAAGTATTTTAAATAATTTCAACATTTAATGTTTGTCCATTAGGGGGGAAAAATCTCGAGAACCGCGTCAGTATTCCTCCTTGTTCTCCGTGACCAATGAGCTTGGACTTTGTACCACGTGACCCAACGCACGTATCTGAAGCGACGCACACGTCGGAAGAAAGAGGAGAAACAACGTCGAGTTGAATTTCAAAGCGAACGCGTCCAAACGGCTACTGGTAATGGGAAGGGGTCAACCAGTGTCACGCTCAGCGTCACTCGGTGACGTCACAGACCAGGTTGCATATTGAATATTCGTCATGATCGTCGGCATGTCGAATTAGGTTACACGAAGAACGAAAATCTTCAGTGGGAGTATAGTTAAAATAAAATCTAGTTTTATCAGAATAAAAGAAAATGGATCATAAATCATTTCTTAAGTAGTCATCCTTATTCATGGCACCACAACAAGCTAAGCATTTACAAAATACTATGCTTTCTGTAACAGACGAAAATTAGTGACCGTGAGTAGTTAGGAAGGAAACAGTTTAGTGGCTTTTATTACTTGTGAATATCCAGGAAGAGATTTTAACAAACGATGGTATTCAGTGATTGGTCATTTACTGTGCAGCTCAATCAGGCGTTATACACTGATGGTGAGGCAAGCGAGCCTGCTTTCTCAACTCGTCTGTCAGCAGCTGGGATGTGAGCTGTAAAGCCGTGTCTGTACTGAGTTCAAGACAGTCACTAACCTCTGCTCTAGGTTGCCAGATTTGTTGCAGCGCTATTTTATTATTATTATTATTTTTAAATTAAAGCCGCTAAAGGGATCCAGAAAGTCACCAGCTCTAGCGGCCAAGGTTCTCAACTGGCAACAGTCGGAACAAATGTGTCCTAAACGCTTGTTTAATATTAATAAAAATTTAATCATCTCAACATATTACATTCTCAGTTACTCAATAAGCAACGACTAAGTGCATGGAATGAATGAATGAATGAACCGAGTCAGTCATGGCTGCACCTGCTTTCTTGCTCAAAATTATTCAGCCATGCAACATAGTGTATGTTTATGAAGACAGATTTTCACCCACAAGTGGCTGCTACCCCTTCTTTAATATTGCTGCCACCCTTTTAACACTGGAAGCAAACCTTCTTAGCACTGTAATATGATTTTATACTAAATGGCAATTATTTTTGCTAAGGATTTTGCATATTGCAGTACAAATGCGCAGTAAATGAGTAATTTATTATTTGTAAATGTCTGCTAGGGAAATGTAACTAAGTGCTACAGTAATCTTAGAATTTAATACATATTCATATTGTTCTTTATTAAATTAATCAAATGAAAATTGTGATTTTGAATGCACCTCTGCAGCAAATAAAATTTAAAACAGTGTGCAGTGCTAGTGAAAAATGCTTTTTCTGGAAGTATGGTTTCCATGCTTTCCATGCAAAAAAAAAGAAGGAAAAAAAAAGTTGAATGCGTCACCAGTAAGTTAGTCGCCATAAACTTTTAAAGGCCATAACGTTTACAATATTGATTAACAAATTTATTGACAAAGTAGGTTCACAAAACAAGAATGTCATCAGCCATAAAGTCTTGAAGTTCCGACATTTTTATCATGAAGAAATCAAGAAAAATGCTACTTTGTAACATAACAAATATCATTTGCTTACGGTTTGTTCTGTTGTCTCTTCTAGCTCAGCATCTTCAGCAGCAAACGGGCGAGTGTCTCACGGCGTGCTGCGGCGGAGCAAATCCTAAAACTCTCCCTCTCACGACCACTTTAAGTACCTCACTTACTGCCTCTCTCACTTCCCCCCTGAATACCCCTCTCAGTAGCCCACCTCCCAAACCGAGCAGCCAGCCTTCAGCCGAGCGGCCGTACCACTGTCAGGACTGCGGCAAGTATTTCAGAATCAGCGACATTAAGCGCCACCAGCGTATCCACAGCGGGGAACGACCGTTCCCTTGCTTCCAGTGCGGCAAGAACTTCCCCACATCGGGTGATCTCAAAAGGCACGAGAGGATCCACACGGGCGAGCGGCCGTACCACTGCCTGCAGTGCGGCAAGAATTTCTCTGACTCGGGTCACCTGAAGCAGCACGAGAGGATGCATACGGGCGAGCGGCCTTACCAGTGCCCGCAGTGCGCCAAGCGCTTCTACAGGTCAGGCGACCTCAAGAGGCACCTCCGCATCCACAGCGGCGAGCGGCCTTACAAATGCCCGCAGTGCGACAAGACCTTCTCCGATTCTGGTCACTTGCGGGGTCACCAGCGCATCCACACGGGAGAGCGGCCTCACCGCTGCACGCTTTGCGAGAAGAGCTTCTTCAGATCAGGAGACCTGAAGCGTCACCACCGGACACACACCGGAGAGAGGCCGTACCAGTGCTACCAGTGCGGGAAGAGCTTCTCCGAGTCGGGTCACCTGAAAGAGCACCGGCGGATTCACACCGGAGAAAAACCCTACCACTGCAACCAATGTGACAAGAGCTTCTCGCGCCTGGAGCGACTGAAGGGCCACCAGAGCATCCACACGGGCGAGAGGCCCTTTCACTGTGCCCAGTGCGGCAAGAACTTCTTCAGATCCGGGGAGCTCAAGCGGCACCAGAGGATCCATAATGGAGAGAGAGTATGAAATCGCTTAATAGAGCATTAGGGCCAGGTTTAGAGGTCTCTCTCTATTCAGGATGTTTTATTTTATTTTTGCTTTCCTATTCGTGGCCAATCTGACTGCTAACCTCATGTTGCAGAATGTGTTCTGCCGTGTGTAATGAATAATTCCAGAGCGGCAGTGTTAGTCACCTGGGAGAGACAGGTTTATACGTACGTTTTTGGCTGTCGAGAAGGAGGTCCAGCTAACAGCTTTTAGTTTTTACGCCCAGATAATAACAGAGGACGTTTACCTGGCCCATGACATTCCCGCGTACATTAAATCTAAGCATTAGGGGCTCCTACTAAGATGTTTATTCTATTTTTAAACAAACATAAAATACTGTAGATCCTCCTCGCATGTTAAAGTTTCCTTGGATGGCTTTCTTAGTGATCCCACCCCTTACCCATTCCAGATCATATTTATTTTATTTTTTTTAATCACTACCTTGACATATCTTTATTTGCAGTTCAACACCAACAGAGAACAGTCTGTTGAAATGTTCACTGTTACAATTTGCTCTAAGGTTTAAAGGAACGATTCAGCAAAGACATATTGTGTTGGCTTCTTTAGTTCTGCGCCGGACTGTGATGTGGCAAAAGGGTGATTTATACTGTTAACTGCGGGAATGTGCGTGCGAGATGTCTGCCTTTAATGTGAATGATGCCACTCGCATATCAACTGCGTGTGTGTACGTACACGTGGAGAAAGTGAAGTATATTTGCGCCTTAAACGAATATTTGAATTCTTTCCTGCTCTTCTACAAAATAATTTTGGTTTCCTCCCACCACACAAAAACATACCAGCAACCCTAAATTGCCCGTGTGTGTGAGATTGTGTGGCACCCTATGATGGACTGATATCTCATCCAGGGTGTGTTCCTGCCTCATGTCCAGGATAGGCTCCGGCTCCACCATGGCCCTGGCCAGGTTACTAAAGAGGAACAACTGATCAGTTAACGTATTTCAAAATGGGCTTATGTACTTTTTATTTGGAGTAAGCAAATGTGAAAATTTTGGGCTAAGTAAATGGGAAAAGATTCTGAGTGAGACGTATTTCTTGTGAACAACATTATCTCCAGCACAAAACTAAAGAAGCTAACTAAACAAACTAATGTCTGACAAATATGCCATGTCTAACAGACATTTGGAGTAATGGTGGGAAAAATGTGTGAAGTTTTTTCCTACTATATATTTACCCGTTACTATTTCTTTAACTAGTAGGTCTATTTTTTTTTTCTGCCACACCTCTGAATCCCGATATTTCCAACTCCGTTACAAAGTATGTATTGTACAGTACAATATTTGTATATTGTAGCAAGGTATAACGTCAAGTGAAAGATCCTGTAGAACTGTATATTAAAAAAGATGTGTATGCTTACATTCTTTGTATTTGCAATATTTTTTTATTTTTGCTCTATTTTTTACAAGTGTGTGCTGTGTACATTTGTTATGGTGCAGAGACGGTCAATTCAACATGTGATTTGAACACGTATGTGACCCTGACAATGGACTACAGAGTTTTTGCAACTTGTCCTCTCTCTCTCTCTCTCTCTCTTTTTTTTTATTTTATTTTTTTTTATTTTAAATTTTGTTTGTCTTTGTTGTATCACTGTATGTACTAGCACACAATGAACTTGTGATTGCTTCATGCCACTGTTGTGGCACTGTAAAATGCTACTGTACTCATCATGTAAACAACACATGGGGGGGAAATTCTTTTTTAACCCTGACGCTCTTGAGTTGCCAGTGTATTAGTTATTAGATCGGGCTATCTAATGAACAGGCAGGTCTGAGTATATACTGTATGTACATGTGTATACACGGAGTTGCTAGCTGTGTAGGTAGGTGTTAACGTCAAGTAACGAATTCACTGGCAATTCGGTGTAAGTTGTCACCACTATGTCGGAAATAGTATGTACCAGGTTAGAGTGTAAGACATCTGTTGTGGAAACACAGTTTATGATTCAGTTACTTAGGATCTGCACTTTTAGGTAATGTATTAATCAAATATTTTACAAATCATATGAATTAGATTTAGTGTCTTAACTACATTATTATTATTTTTTTTTTGTTAAAACCATGTTTTCCATACTGTCTTTTTTTTGTTTTTGTTTTCTTTTCTTTTTTTTAACCATATGGATCTATTTAACCATTTATGGGTGTGTTTTTAGTTTATAGGCTTTGATTCAATCAGAATTATGACCTTCAGTTTCTTTAAAAAGAAAACATTCATCATGATTAAAGAATAAACAGAAATGCCCAGTATTTCTTAAAAAAAAAAAAAAAAAAAAAAAAGACCAAACATAGAAAATGTATGGGTACAGTGGTAGTGTTTAATATGTCTTTCTGATTGAATCCAGGCTGTAGAGTAGGTGTGGGATTTTCAAACCCTGGGATGCCTTTTCCTTTGCCTGTGCATGAGTGTTTTCTTTATATGTTAATGTAATTATACTTTATTTGCACAAAATAAATACATAATCTCTACTCATGGATGTACTTTATATGCCTATATCAAATGTTACTGAAGGTATTTCTTTTAAAGATTTTGTTCTTATTTAACATAAAACACAACATACAAATGTAACACTGACTGAAGCGTTCAAACGTTCTCTCTATTAGTGATAGACTAAAACACCAGTCCAAAATCTTCCATAGGGTGATATCTGGTAACTGTGAATGTGTGATGTGATTAAGCATCGAGAAAACTTTCCCCACACCTTTACACCACCCCCACCAGCCTGAACTGTTACCACAATGCAGGGTGGGTCCAGTTTGATCCATTCACTGGCAATTTGGTGTTGAGATTGCCAAGTGTCGTCTCTGATTCCTGTTCTTGGCTGACAGGAGTTGAACCCAGTATGGACTTCTGCTGTTTTATCCCATCTGCTTCTAGGCTCAACATGCTGTGTACTCTAAGATGCTTTGCTACTCCTCAAGAGTGGTTATTTGAGTTACCAAAACTGAACTTGTTTTGCTATTCTCCTCTGACCTCTCATTTGCAGAATCGCTGGTCACAGCATGTTTTTTTTTTGGGGTGAATGTAAACTCGAGAAACTATTTGTGAAAATGCCTGGAGCCTGGCACTTTCTGAAAAACCAGTCGAACTGGTCAAAGTCACTGGCCCTTTAGTTTCAGTGGAGGTAAATCCTAATGCTATTGTATACAAAGACATCCTATACAACCGAGTCCTTCCGACTTTGTGCTAACAGTTTGGAGAAAGGCCAACATATGGGTGTGATGGTCAGGTGTCCACTTACTTCTTTTTCTGTTGAGTTTATTGGCAGCTTGCAATCTTAGTGCATTACCGCCATCCTCAGGACTGAGGTGTGAATACTTGTAGGCATATGAAAAAAAAAATTAATTCTATTTACAGCTCAAAATGTCAAAACAGCTTTAGTCGTGGATTGTGTCCCAGGCGGAAACTGGGATTTACTGTCAAACCTACATTTTGCAACTTTAGGTGTCCGTTTGCCTTTGACCTAGGTGTGATGATTCACGACAGTTGCCAACGTGTTTACGACAGAGTTTCCAAGGAGACCTCAGGAGATAATCCTTTATTGCTACGCGATTGGCGCGAGGATCTTCAGGGGTGTATTGTGTGCGCGAGAGAGAATGGGTGGAAGGTAGGAGGTATGTTTACAGACCGGTTAGCAGGCTAACGAGACAAAGTAGCGTTTAACAAAAGACGTGCTTCATTCGTTACGAAAGAAAGTACGTTAATTCCGGCTATCTGAGTAGCAAGATATTGTGGTTATGCTCTGCTCAACCGTAACGCGCTAAAATAGCTAATACGGTTAGCAGTCTAGCTAACTGAACAACACAACACGGCACAGCAGTTTGTGTGTTTTGACGCTTGCTAAGGCCCATACACTTTGCAGACGCTGTCCTGTTGTACCTGCTTTAGCATGTTTTCTTTGTATCATTATAAACAAGGTATTTAATCTCTAGTCACTCGCTTTCGTTTTGAATTCAGGTTACTAATGCGGAACTATTTCAACGCTAAGCTAATATAAATAACGTTATGGAGCAGCGACTGTGAGGAAGCTAATGTCCCTGTAACAGTACATGTCTGAATGTTTCCTCGTCTAATTACCTGGATAACTGGCTTTCCCCCCTGCTTCTAGTTAGCAGTAGGTGTCTGATGGAAGCCAATTTGGTGTCTTAATTTGCCACCTTCTAAATAGAGGTTTGTAATCTAGTTGTGTTCCTGTTCTCAAGGCAAGCATGAGAGAGAAAAGTTGTGAAACATCGGTGAGATGTTTGGGAAGGTGGTATGATGGAAGGTTCGGGAAAGGAAAGGGAAATTTGTAATGGAAGGTCCTTCCCATGGCTCACTCGCACAGACAACAGGTTTTGGAAACTCGCCGACTGCTTCTCTTCCCTCCAGCAAACTGCCCCGTCTGCACAACACCAGGTGAGCTGCTGCCCTGAGTGTAACGATTGAGCAACAGTCATTTGCAGAAGGAGGTCACAGTACATCTGATGATCTGTTTGTGTTGCACCAAACTCCATACAGCCTTATCAGTTCCACAGCACTGTTGACTTGCTTCTGATTGGTTGATTACTTTTCTATTACAGGAGCTCAGACAGTAGTTCCACCTTGTTATATTAATGTGGTCCTTCTCATGTTATCGTTTCTTTAATAGCGGATTACAGCTGGGTTTTGATGGTGGACAAATTAACGGAGTTCCATGTTTATTTAGCATTTAAGCAAGGCGTCTCCAGTGTCCGCTCTGTTCTCACTTTAGGTTATCTGTGACTTTAGGTTATGTGACACAGGAACGTCTTCAGGATGGGAGACAAATTGCATCCTTTTTTTTTTTTTTTTTTTTTTTTTGTCTTGGCAATTT
>JAQQZR010000036.1:25000245-25026296 GCA_030068235.1 Notoglanidium macrostoma | reverse complement strand
TTTATGTCAACAACCGCTCAACTAAGTAAAGAGAAACAACAGTCCATCATTATCCAGTCTCTTTTAAAGTCATAAAAGTAAAGAAAAAAGTTGAATTAGAAGGTGTGTCCAAACTTTTAACTGGTAGTGTACATTGTTGTTTTTTTCTATCTAACCTTCTCACAGGTGACTGTTGCTCACATAAATGCCACAGCCAAAAATGCTGCTGATGACAAACTCCGGCAGAGTCTGAGGCGCTTTGCTGAAACGCACACCGCTCCTGCCACGGTCATCGTAGTTTCTTGTGAGTCTATAACATAAAATCGAAGTCTGCTAGTCCATATTGGAACCTTAACGTTTGTTCTGTTTTTCTGTTGCTTTCGTGTTGAAGATAATGAAAACTAGGTGCCACTGTTCCAATACTGAAATCACTATTCAGGTAATCAATATGCCCATATGAGTTCAGTGAGAAAATATGAAAAAGGAATGCCAAGTCTGGTAGCATCCTAATGCAGAGTGCAGCAAGGTCATGATTGGCATCTTGGGAGGGGGCACCCAAATATGAAGCTTATGGGAGAGAGAATTCTTTTCCAAGTAACAGCCAGTGCAATTCTATTATTTCTCTTAAATGACCATGGATGCAAACCTAAGGTACCTGATTTGTAAATCAAGCTCATGTGCAGGATATTCCTTTCTGTGTTTCACTTGTTCAGTAAATCTGTATGGACTTTAAGATTATTAACGAAGTTTGAATTATCTCTAAAGTGGTTAAATCAACGTCTGTTCATTAATTGTTATATCTGTATAATAAAAATAGGCAAAAGGAAGTTCCCTAGTTGAACCCCTTAATTAATATATTGTTCTTGCTGGTCACATACACTTGGCTAATAGCGTGGTACATTTAATTAGATCAACATTAATGTGCCTATGAGCTACTGTCATTTGATTCCCTTTTTCACTCCTGCACTTCTCGATTTGTAGCTGATGTGAACTTTGCCAGTGAGCTGAGTGACCTGCGTCATCGCCATGGCTTCCAGGTCATTCTAGTGCACAAGACTCAGGCCTCACCTGCTCTGCTGCAACATGCACACCTGCATGTCCTATTTGAGGACTTTGTCTCAGAATTGCCTCCCAGGATGCTAGTCAAATCACAGGTATTTGTTTTTTCATCTTAATCCTGGGGCAAGAATATTTAGTTAGTCTCTTAAGAAGACATTCGTTTTGTTTTTATTCAGTGGCCAGATGTTACTAGAGCTACAATATGCTTATATTTTATGAACTCTAGCCTACTCTGGCCTTTGTTAAACCTATGGCCCTCTGTACAGGAGTGCAACCTTGCCCCAAGCTACAGCCATGACGTGCTACTCCTGACAATGTATTGGATTAATTACAGGCTGTAGGTCGTGTACAATTATTTGCATTATTTTTATTTTTTTTTTAATTCAATTTTGGAGTAGATGAAGGTATCAAACCAAAACCTCCTTGTACATCTCAAAACCAGTAACTACCCCAGTAAAACAGTCCCAGAAAACCCAGAGTGCTCCCTCTTTCTTTGCTCCCTCAGCCCTGTTTCAACCTCCTCTTTGTGCACAACCTCCCCACGCACCGTGACGCCAAGTCCGTCAGTAGCAGGCTTCAGCGCCTGTCCAATAACTGTGGTGGGAAAGTCCTGGGCGTGTCTGGTGGCACCGCTGTGCTCCGATTTGCCAGTGCAGAGGCAGCCGAGCGCGCACGCAAGCGCATGGAGAATGAGGACGTCCTAGGGAACCGCATCACCGTGTCATTTTCCCCTGACGGGTTACAGGAGGAGGAGGAGGTGGAGCGGTCTCGGCCTGCTGCCTCTTCCTCCTTTTCTAGTGCCCTGTTCCTCCCCGTAGAGAAGCCGCGGTCACCACGTCGCCCCAGGCGGGCATTGCGAGCCGCCCAGAGTGGCAGAGACGCTGGGGTAAATGTTCCAGAAAGACCCTACAGCCCTAGGAAAGTGGGTCATGCTTCTTCTTGCAGCCCAATGTTGAAGTCCCTTTCCCAGGTCAGCGGTGTAACCGTGCCTTCTGCCTACATTTCCCTTACGTCCTTCAGCCATTAAGATGCTTACACCAAGCCTGCTTTCTAATTTAATAAAATTCTGAGCCCATGAGTCCAAGATTCTCCAACAAACCAAAGATTTCCACAGAGAATGTTCCTCACTATTTGGCTTGTCAGTTCTTACTTGCCAGGTGAAAGCCATGTCCCAACAATCAGTTTGCAAGTTATCATGAATGTGTTTATTGGAGAATTGAGACCGTGTGCCAGGGTTTAAGAATTCTGTGCTTACTCCCATTGCTCATAAACCCAATCCTGCCTGCCTACCTACAGCTCCAAGAAGACCCTTTTCTCCCTGCTGTCGCCTTGCTTCAAAAAACATAACTAGGAGGACTGATTTTATTTTCATCTAACATGTCATGGATTAAACAATGGTTTTGCATGAGTTCAGATTTCTTTAACTGCTTTTTGTCCTTTCCATTAACGTTAGTGTCTTTGCTCTTCTACTCAACTTTTAATTTTCTGTCTCTTGCTTTGTAGCTCCATGTAGTTCCATCCATTTTGCTGTTGCAGGAAATTCTAACTCCAGTTAAATTGATTACTGCCTTA
This sequence comes from Notoglanidium macrostoma, assembly GCA_030068235.1. Taxonomy (NCBI): domain Eukaryota; kingdom Metazoa; phylum Chordata; class Actinopteri; order Siluriformes; family Auchenoglanididae; genus Notoglanidium; species Notoglanidium macrostoma. The sequence goes on along the minus strand of JAQQZR010000036.1, from coordinate 25,023,686 downwards.
CCTTTATGCCTGTTATGCTTTCTACGGTTTTTTTTTTTTTTTTTTTTTTTTTTTTTGTGCTAAGAATCATCTCTAAACTCCAGCTTTTTTTATTGATTAAGACGAAATTTTGTTTAAATTTGCTAGAAGGTTTTGGAGTTCGACTTTCTTGCAACTTGACCGAAATGTGGCAGTTACCTTCTTTTACCTTCTACATTACATTTAATATTTACGATTTGTGCGAGATTCACATATTACTTTACTTAAACCCAGGACGTGAGTGGTATGGAGTCTAAGCCCAGGACAGGTTTCCCTCAGGAAAAAGTCCGTGCTGCATCTGCGTCTCCTCAGAGCAATGGCCTCAACTCTCAGCTGCAGCCTGCTAAACCAGCCTTCCCTGCAGAGCTCCTGCAAAGGGGACGCAGGTACTGCTCCTACCCCTTCTTATGTTAAAAATGCTACATTTTGACTTTGATCTGTATTGGGAGCTTTATGTCTCTGTGAAAGCTGCGCCATGTGCTCTGCTGCCCTTCTGAGTTTAGCCCCAGCCCTCATACTGAACCCATAATACTGGTCTGTAAGGGCATTCAGATGATGTAAAAATATCCTTCCCATGGAACATTAACATCTCCAGCACAAGTTACACCTAAAGTGTTGTCATGGAAACAAATTAAACATTAATTTAATGTGTGGATGGTTGTGGATGTTCTGGTGTTACTTGGTGAGGGCTTTGAAAATAAATAAGCTGCTGATGTAAGAGGTTTTGTGTGCATAGGAGAGAGTCGAGCAGCCTGCGCAGTACTACAGATTCTCCAGCGGAGTCATTTCAAGTGAGCACTCCATCAGCTTTCAGCAAACTGAACCTCCACACGTCGTTCAGCCCGCTGATGTTCACCCAGGGATCCTGGTCCTCAAGGTTTGTGTCTTTACCAAAATGCGCACAATATGAGCTCTGTCCACACCCTTATCCACATGCATGTAACTAGTGCTGCTACAAATCTCTCTTTCAGGAGTCGGTCTCCATGTCTGTCTAACCGTTCGTCCCCGCTGAGTGTTCCTTCCCGTAGCCCATGTCCTGACTCTCAGCCTGAGCCCTTCTCCGACGGCGCAGACATCCAGGTAGCCAACCTCGACTACAGGATGTCCAGGAAAGAGCTGCAGCAAATACTGCTCGACACCTTCGCCAAGCATGGCAGGGTGAGAGAACCTGTGAATCCATCTCTATTGTCCTATAGCAAATACATTTTCCATAATGCTGCTTTTAATTGGGGTACATGATCTTTCTTTATATCGACATATTTGCCCTTCAGGTGAAGAGTGTTGAGCTCAGTCCTCACACAGACTACCAGCTCAAGGCTAAGGTACAGATGGGTTCTCTGCAGCAGGCTATAGGAGCCGTCAGCATTCTTCACCGCTACAAGATCGGCAATAAGCGCATTCATGTCTCCCTTGTCACCGGGGCAAATAACAAGTCCCTCACCTGCCTCAGGTACTGACAAGTGCTAATCAGTACTTTACAGGTTTATGTCTCCACTGCTTTTATTTCACAGTAAAGGCACAGTAGGTTATTGAAATTATTCTCTGTCATTCTATTTCATACAGCTCCGAGATCATCAGTATTCTTCAGGATTCTCCAGCTAACTGTCTTCCAATCTTCAAATTCACTGAGATTTATGAGAAAAGGTGAGTCTGAATAGAATGCTAAATGACCATTATTTTATAAGTTAGTTACTTTGTCATTCACTTCATTCAAACTAAAGAATAACTTGATGAATAGTTTTCCTGTATCAGCGGTATTGTCAGTCTTCACAATTCTTGGCACCCTTGGTAAGAATGGGTTCAAAGGCTTATCGAAGAATTGTCTTTGCAGTGAATCAGCTTTTAAGTCTAAACACTTCAGGTACATTTTAAAATGTATGTTTTACAATACCATGTCACAATTATTGCCCTTTTGCCTTTAGTGCTTTCTGCACCATAACAGGACAATCTTCTATAATGCTTGATGAGATCGGAGAGTACGAAGCTAGGTATATATAACTGTTATGTCAGCTCAACATTTACCATTAAACCCATTGCTATCAATCTTGTAACGTTCCAGTTTCCTCTACTAGATAATCCTTAGATTGCTCAGGGGAAAAAATGTGACTTGTATCGATTGAAGCTTTGCGAGCCTCCTTCAGTTTTCCAGCAGAGTGCATAATTGACCGTACATTTGTGTTTATTGCAGCCATGTTGTTTGTTTAACTATAATTAAATAATTGGTGTGTAGTTGAGTAGCAGTAGTTTAATCCGTAATGGTCTGGGCGTGTTAACCTCGTTTGCAGGTTTGGCCATAAACTGGTGACAAGTGATCTCTACAGATTGCCAGAGGTTGTGGCTGTGCGAGAACAGGGTGGAGGACGCTTGGTGTGTCTTCTCTCCAGCACTCTAGCCAGACATAGTCCTCTGGGTTCCTCCCAGTCCCATGACGGCTCCTCCACCAGCGGCAGTCCTGTGGTGTTCGAGGAGCTCGAGTATCATGAGCCTGTCTGCAAGCTTCACTGTACACAGCAAGATTTCAGGTAGAACGATAAACGCAGGACTAGAAATATGTGTTCGCAGCGTATATAGTGGTACAGCTTACCTGTCATTTATCTTCTTCGTAATGTACGTGTGTGTAGTGAGACAGATTACGACCCTGACACATACAAGATCCCGTTTGTTGTGGTGTCTCTGAAAGCCTTGTCGGCTCATGTGCACAGTCTACTGCAGTCTCATGAGGGTACCATCCCCTTGCTCAGGTAACACTCTTGCACTCATTCACATGCTAGCAACGGATTCTAGTCGAGTATCATTACTGTGGGAAGAACGGATATCATTTTGTTTGAACGGGAATAACATGTCCAATCTTTTCAAATCAGTTTCCTAGAATGCTACGCATCAGAGTTCAGTCCGCTGACCGTGGCTGAAGAAGGGAAGTTGGAGGGTAGTGTTCCACTGGAGCACCTCATTACTTGTATACCAGGCATCACCATTGTAACTGCACAGAACGGCTTCAAGGTCATCAAATGGATCCACAACAAACCCCCGCCACCTAATGCAGGTACGCATGCATCTATGAGGGAGTGACCTGACAAATAAGCATCTGTTTGAAGTTTATTACATTACTATTGAATCAGAGCATTAACTGAGGTCTCGGTGACCTTTCAGGTAATTTGCTCTTTGCTATAATAGTTATAAATGATTGTCATGTAGTGACAATTAAGTTACTAGTGATGGTGCTTTATGAGGAAGAAAGAATAGGGTATGTCTCTCAGGTCACTGTAGGCTAATGCTGTAACTTCATATTTGCTGAAAAATTGTAAGTGTGTGCACACTGCATGCAGCAAGTTATATCACAAGCCTCTCCCAGCACTTTCGACTTGAGCATGAAATTATGGGCGAGTGAACAAATGGCAAACGTGTTGCTTTCATCTTTTAATTCAGTTCACCAAGAGCATGTATAGTTTTGGGGACTGCCAGATTATCTTTTTTCTATTTTATTTAATTTTTTCATTTTTTTCAGTCATGCAAATTGGTGCCATACTCTATAAATAACTTTTCAGTCATGCATTTTTGGGACTAACTTATGGCTGATGTAATTATCTACACAGACCATCACTTGCAGCTGAGCAACATCACCTTGGCTGCTAGTTCTACTCTGTATAAGGTTGAATCCAGCTGAACTTTATTTTGCCACTTAATTTTGCACAATCCCTTGCACTTTGAACGTCAGAACTTGTGAACGTCATTCCAATAGAAGTGAATACACAAAAAAAATAAAAAATTCATATTGATTATTTTTGGCTGATTGTCAATGGGTATCCCTAGGAACACATCACACAACAAAAAAGGAGCTATGCAATGACCTTTTGTTATAACGTTTTCCTGTTATTTCTTCGTTGTGCAGACCCATGGCTGCAGCGCTGCAAGAGCCCAGTAGGAAATCCACAGCTGATACAGTTCAGTCGTGAAATCATAGACCTGATGAAAAACCAGCCCTGCTGCCTGATGCCCATCACTAAATTCATCCCTGCCTACCACCATCACTTTGCCAAACAATGCCGAGTCTCTGATTATGGCTACTCTAAACTGCTGGAGCTGCTGGAGGCTGTACCGCATGTACTGCAGGTTGGAGGTTTTGCAATACTGTAGTTGAGCTTTACATATGTGTTTTGGGTTATTAGTGTTTTTTATTTATTTATTTATTTTATTCATTTTTTTTTTTTTTTTATAAACCACTTATTTATGGCAGAATATTTAAGAATGTAACACCAGAAGAACCAGAGATTAAGTGAAATAGATTTTTTTCAGTATACATATTTTTAAGTACAGTACTCTTTTCTGGATTACATAACATTTTTTGGACAATAGTGAGCGTTATCTTCCAAATAAAAAAAAAAAGCCTGATACTTTAATACATCTTGTCTAACAAAGCTGCATGTATATGGGATATCTAATAGATATACAGTCCCATCCAAAAGTATTGGAACAGCAAGGCCAATTAATTTGTTTTTGCTGTGCACTGAAGACCTTTGTGTGCGAGATCAAAAGATGAATATGGGAAGAGAGATCAGAGTTTCGGCTTTTAGTCACTATAGATATTTACATCTAGATACGTTAAACAACATGGAACATAACTCCTTTTATATCAAACCACCCAGTTTTTCACGTTTGCCTGGATCCTAAGCATTGCCTTCTTCACTGTAGATCCTGGGCCTGGGCTCTAAGCGGTTACTGACCCTCACACACAGAGCACAGGTGAAGCGTTTCACTCAGGACCTGCTCAAACTGCTCAAGTTTCAGGCGAGCAAGCAGGTCATCATCAGGGACTTCATGCAGGCCTACCACTGGTCAGTCACATGCACTAGTCGCTATTCTCTTTTGTTTTAGAAGTAATTAGTATATACACTGAGATACACCAGTGCCACTTGTATTGGTCTGATAACGCACTGTAATTATGGTTATTACTCCCACTTCATAATTTATCATCGTCATAATTTAACGCATGCAGTATGCTGATGTAATTGTGTGGCTCGTAACACCTGCTGTGAAAATGTCACCAGCTGATCGTACCACTGCTAGGGATTTCTGTAATAAAGCATTTCTATCACAAGTTGCCGTTGTTAATGGTGAACTGCGCAGTCAGTTTATTCATTATTTAGAAAATTCTGAATATCAAACGTTTGAACGCAATTACTCCTAGAAGGGTTTGCTTCACTTTTACTATTTTTCTTCTAGAAGAATAAAGACGATGTTAACATTTATGATATAACACCCATGATGGTATGCGGTGACCAAACAAGTGTATTTTTAATCTGTGCTGGGGTTGTTGGTTTCCCAGTAAAAGATCATTTAGTAATCAATACACGAAATGTAACACCTAAAGACCCCTCGCGTGTATTAGTTTGTCTGCTTATTAAAAATGATGTTTGTTTGTCTGTGGTGACAGGTGTTTCTCCAGAGACTGGCGAGTGGTTGACTATGGAATGTGTGACTTGATGGATCTGCTGACTGAGATTCCTGACACGACCATCACCATCACACAGCAGGATTTTGACACCGTCATATCCGTACCTAAGAGAGGTGTGGATTCTCAGCACGTACCCACATTTCTTTAAAGAGAATTTAAAATAAAAACCTATTAATATGTATGCACTTCAGTTCTTTTTAATATTCTATTGCTGCAGGAGTTTGATCACCTCCCTTTTCTACAAACAACCTTTTTAGAATAAATTATGCAATAATCAGATTGAGGAAGATCTTAACGGTTATCCATGTTTTGTTTCTTAGAGCGGACCTCGGAGGAGATGGAACGCACCAGACAGTTTGGGAAGGAGGTGGTGGATCTGCTTCGGCACCAACCACACTTCCGGATGCCTTTCAGCAAGTTCATCCCCACTTATCACCACCACTTCGGCCGCCAGTGCAAGCTCACCTACTATGGGTTCTCCAAGCTCATGGAGCTGTTTGAAGCCATTCCTGATGTCCTTCAGGTGAGTGCTGATCAACCTGGCATCACAGCTTATCACCGCAGATCAACTTCTTAGCTTTACATCTCTTAGCCAATTATTACATGGCTTTTTTACAGTGTTGCCCAGACTTGGTTGTTTATTAGTTAAAGAATTTTTTGCCTGGCTTCAACTATTCGAATATATAACATTTCAGTAAATACTGTTTTAAAGGAATTGAAACATGGTAGTTGTACATCCTAAACTGTTTCACAGATACTTTGTTCTTTGCTTATTATATATAATGAATGTGGGTGAGTGATTGGTGATCAAACATTCTGTGATTTAAATCGGCATATTTGGAGTTGCATTTGTTCAGCCTCTGTTCTCTGGGCCTGTGCACAGGTGCTAGAATGTGGTGAGGAGAAGGCACTGGCTCTGACTGAGGTGGAGCGAGTAAAGGCCCTGGCAGCTCAGCTGGTGAAGCTCTTGCGTGCTCAGAGAGACTGTACCCTACCTGTTAGCCAGCTGCTGGCGGAGTACAGCAAGACTTTCGGTTACGGCCTCCGCCTGCAAGATTACGATGCCAGTACGCTGCCAGCCCTTCTCGCCAAACTCTGCCATGTGGTCAAGGTAAGCAGCTCACCAACAGGTGATCTTTCAAGGCAGTGTTAACAATGGAGGATTCATATGTTACTTTTAGACTAACACAGACATTCATCTTCCAAAAAGATGCCCACTGATAAATAGGTTGAAGGGGGGGGAACTGTTTTGTTATTGACTTTTGCAAAAGACGCGTTTTCATTTGGTATAATAGCCACGTTTCCCATTAGTGCACTTCACAGTGATGTCACACCTCAATGCTGTAACTGTACTTTAAGCTACTACTTTTTAGCTGAGTCAGTCTAGCTTGGTTTGCCAAGTTTATGATTTGTCCATGCCTGGTTTTAAAATTCCGAACATGCATTATTTTGCTGCATCTTAAGCAAGCATGTTTCAGTGCTTCATTGTCTTCCCTGCTAATATGGCATGTTGATTTTTATATTTTATTTTTATATCTAAACAAAGGTAGTGGATGGAGCTGAAGAAAAAGAGATTCAGCTTATCAACAGAAAATCACTACGTGCTCTTACATCCCAGTTGCTGGCTGTAATGATGTCACTTCCTGATGAGCACAACTGGCTGGGAGTGGAGGCGCTTCAGAAGCAGTACGAGGCGATGTATGATCAGCAACTCCACCCCTGTGAATACGGCTTCGTCTCGCTTACTGAGCTGCTCAAGAGCCTGCCTTACCTAGTGGAGGTGTGTATGTGTGTGCGTGAGGGAGCACCTGCTGCTGGAGTGCTAACATGTCAACATTAAACCTACTCTGGTCTAAAAATGTTATTAAAATCATTTCACTTCATTTATAGATATATATTCTGTTTGTGCTTGAAGCAATGAATCTTGACCGGAAAAATGGCAATGACTAGTACATAAAAGTGATAATGTGATCATTCTCTGTACAGTTGTTTGAGGAGGAGGAGGAGAAGGATGATGAGGCCAAAGATCGCGTAAGGTTAACTCCACTGTACCAGTTTGCCCGAAAAGTTCGAGCCCTCCTGCACACCTACCACTATAACCAGATCTTCCTGACTGAGTTTTGGGTTGCCTTCAGCAAGTACACAGGCCGCGAGTTCCAGCCTCGTGATTATGCATACAGCACTCTGGATGAGCTCCTGGCTGCCATACCGCAAGTCAGTTTTCAAGTGCTTCTTTCTATTTTAAGAATATCTGAATATGTTTAATGCAGAACACTCTCCAGGGGAAACAGTAGGAAAGGAAGGCAGTAAGTTTCCTGTTTAGAATTCTCCTTCAGTTCAATTCAAAATGGTACAAGTACTACAAGTAGCTGCATGTGTCAGTTTTTCATGCAACCATGGCATTGAGAAGACTACTGCTTTGATGCTGCAGATTTAACGTATCACATTATAGCTTGTACTTCTTACTGGCAGCCTGGTAACCAGTATGTTTAGGTACAAGGCTGACTTGAGGGCTGTTCTGGTTGCTCTGTGCTGTTTTTTCCATATCGACACAAAAAGCTCTCTATGCAGCACCTTTTCCTACTCAAAAAGTGCTCTCTGTTTAAACTAATGGCTATGTAACTGTCCACTAAAAGGATGGAAGCAACATTGATTGATGGGAAATCTTTTTTTTCCCTCCTTCATTATGTGTGGCACGTGAAACTGTACTTAACGGTAGGGGAAACGGTGTGTGCATCTAGGGGATGTTCTTGATGATGCTGTTTTAGATTTTCCCCGATTTATTTCTTTTTTTTTTTTTTTCTGTTTCTGTATTCATATTTTTTTGCAGGTAGTCTGGATAAAAGGCCATGGACACAAGAAGATTATAGTTCTGAGGAATGATATGAAAGGTGAGGGAACATAATTATACTATATGCTCTATGACCTTATTAAAGGCTTTCTTGCCTATTGGCACAGCATACCTGAGATTTTCTAAAGATTGCACAGGCAATGTTTAGATTTTGATGTAGTGATTACTGACCTCTCCATGGAGGGATCACTGTATAAACCTCCAACAAGCACAGAATCAAGAAAAATTTGTGACGAGGTCACAGAATCTCAGGCACTGATTCCTAAATTTTTATGTACTAAAATATCTCTTGGGGTTAAGTTCTCACCTGCTTTATCAATAGTGAAAGGCGTACCTAGTCAGTTACTAGCATACACTCCTAGACCGTTTGAGTTTCAGCTGTTCATCTGTTGGAATAGTGTTCACCTGGACTCGAGTATTGAGTGTGTTGCTGCTATTTCTGCCTTTCATTAATGTGTGTGCGTCATCAGCCCGAGGCAGCCCTGCCAATACAGAGAGCCCTCAGCATGAGGAGGCCCAAGAGAGCCGGAGCCCTGCCAGCACGCACAGCCCAGGTAAATATACACACGCACACAGATAGGAAAATGCTGCATCAGTGAATTGTACATGGCCGATGGAGGACGTGTGTGCAGCAGCATCTTGCTCAGGATCAAGTGATTTACTGTGGCGCTGAAATGCAGAGGACAGGAGATACAATATGTGCTGGTATGAAAGGAATACTTCCCCGTACACGCTGGTGGCAGACAACAACTGCCAGCTTGGTCTGTCAGGACCCTACAGTAAGATTAAAAAATGAAGTTAAAGGACAATTGGAATCGTCTTTTGTCTTCCTAGCTTCAGGTGGCAGTGCTGGTGAGGCGGAGCTTCTGTGTCTGAACTCCGGTTCTCCCGTGGACCTGCTGTGTGGGCCGGTTCCTTCCTGCCTGCCTTCCCCTCAACTACATCCCGACCCGGTTCTGCTCCAGCACCGAGACCTCATCCGCTTCGAGGAGCGCTCGCACAGCCAGCCCACAGAAGGTACCAGAGAGGATCATCCCGTCCACAACCGCCAGCCTCAAGCAGCTCTGACACCCTCCGAGCGCTGCGCAGCTACAAATGAAGAGAACGCAGCGGCGGAAACAGCAGTGTTCAGTGTAGGTGAAGTTCCAAACAATAGTGCTGAAACGGACACAGAATGTCCGAGTGGGAATACTAAATCTAATGATCCACCAGACTCGGTGGTTACCAAGCTCTCGCAACCTCCCAACCTCAAACCCTCCGCAACAGAAAGCCCCAGCAAAAGAACCTTCCGGAACAAAATCAGACTTGCAGCTAATTTTTCCTTCTCACCAACCCCCTCAGTCTAGATAACTGCTAATCAGATCAACCTTTTTCTTGCTCTGTTCAAAAAAACTTGAAAAGGGGTTTATAATCAGCAACTGAAAAATCTGTGAAATTCTGCAGAGCTGTGGCCATGAAGGATTTGATCTGACTAGCAGTTGCCTGAAGGTTCCTGCCTCTCCCCGTGCTTCTTCTGCTTCTGTCTCTTAAAATGATCAATGCACTTGCTCGTCATTAGTTGGCTCTATTTGCAGCCTTTGTTTAGTTTGCAATCCCATTTTCCATGTTGGAGTATTTCAATATTGAGTTTTGTGTTCTGCTGAAAAATCATGTCTTCTAGAATATGTTTAAGGAAACATGAGTTTATACGAAACGCAAACGTTCCTCCAAGTTAGCTGTAACTAAGGCAGCTCCCGTCCTTTCCGAATCTTATTTCCTCTTGTTCTATGCCGTTTTGGGAATCATGGTTTTCACCAAATGAAATCCGTAGTCGCATTTGAAGTCATCTGACCGACCCTGCTCGTTCCGCACACCACGTTATTACAAATACAAAGGAGACGTCATCATCTATTTATACACAATGATTTTAAATAATCTTAAGTTATTGAAGGAAGGCCTTGATTATATTAAGTGTAATAATCTTTAACCCCAGATGGCAATTCCTTTGTATTTGTAAGATTTCTGTAATTATTTGTATACTTCAGAACTCTTTAGAGTTTAAGATCTAAAGTTTTGGGTTTTTTTTTTTTTTCTCTGGTTTTGAGTAGGTTTCTGGTCCATTATTTAGTGCACACGTTTACTAGCCTGAGTTTTAACAGCATTTTGTTCAACATCTTAACAATGACGTTAGTTTCGCTTCACTGGAGATTAGAAGATGAGCAGGTGTCACTTTTGATGTTTGCGTTCGGTTCAGGACACACATGCAGGACAAAGTCAAGGTTGTGTTACGGAGCTCTTCACTAGCTTGAAACGCGCCGTTCGACAGCTGATGTCGACAACGAAAGATGAGTCGGTGCGTGGAAAACTCCGCCGTTCTACTGCTGGAGTTCAAGCAAAAGCTCCATTTCAGTTTTAGCCGTGTTTTTTTTTTTTTTTTTTTTTTTTTTTGTTGTTGTTGTTGTTGTTGTTGTTGTTGTTGGTGTGTGTGTGTGTGGAATTTTATATGCACATAGTGCATAGATAATTTCCTGTGTGATTGTGATGTTGTGTGATCTAGAAGCTGTAGAGTTTTAATCTGTTTGCTTCCTGCTTTTTCAGGGCAGTTCATGATGGCAAGAGCCAAGGTTGTTTTCTTTAACCTTGAACAGTTTCGTTGGGTCTGTTGACAGTCTGTACTTATTCTTAATGCAAGACTGCAGCATGTGTAATTTATAGATTGCTTTTAAGGCACTGGAGTCAAGGATGGGAAGTGCTCAGAGTGAAACACCGTGGTAACAGGGGGACGCACACAGGCCCTCTGATTTTTCTGTGGACCGAGCCGGGCTTTTTACAATGGCTTGTATCAGCCTTGGCACCATGGGAGACGAAGCGAGAGAGTGAGAGCTGCTAGAGCGTTCCCTCCTGCACTCCGTTAGCATGTTGTTGTTCGTATCTTTCTTTTCCGCTGTCTTGTTTAGTGTGTTTCTTGGGAACGAAGACTTAACCTGCATCTGTTTGTGCTGTCTGGGTTCTCCCAGAACAACAAAAAAAAAAAAAACCTAGACTGATCATCTGACGAGCTGCCATTAGGATGCGTTTGCGCAGACAGAACCATGTTTTGGGAGAATCTCCCTGTAAAATGGCTGTTTTTTATTATGAATAAATGCACTTCATTTTGAGAATGTGACCGTTTCTGGACTCTGGCCTTAAACCTGATGGTCATCAATATGGCTGCTGTTTTAGTTTTAAAGATGTCTGTAAGTTGAATGCAGTCCAGTCCAGTCTTAGTCATGTTTACAGCTCGTGTTCCTAATTTCCTGACTCGCCACCACAGAGTGGCTGCATCACGTCCCAAACGATTTACTTTCATCCCAGATTAAAGGAGCTGTTTTTTAAGATTATCAAAGGCCTGATATTTCTTTCATGGAGTGAACCTTGGAGCTGAGTCACGCTGGCCATAATGAGTCCCTAATTTTGCTGCTACACTTTCATTTTTCTGTTTCAGGGAGCTTACAGCTAACTCGGAGGACAAACCCGGAACATCTTGTTTGTTGCACCACAATGAGAAGTTAATCTTGTTTGCCTATGCACATTTGCATAGTTCTGATTTATTTAATATCGTTCTGCCGGGGGTGTAATGTTAATGAACTTAAATGTGTACATGGCAGTTATGAGCATTTAGTTGAGCAGCGGCTCTTTTCCAGCATGGAGTGTTTTGGTTTACGTGATTGGGGGTCAGTTATGTGGTTTTTTTTTTCTGTTTTTTTTTTACATATTGACCTGGGGCAAGTGCAGCTAGAGCGAAGGTATTAGACCTGCTGGATTTACCCTGATTCCATTCTAATGTATCTCACCAGTATTGATAGAAATCCAGAAAGTAATTACACTAATTTGGGAGATGCTCTTGGGTGATATGATGCACTGATTTAAGACCACTGTACAGTTATTCTCTCATCAGAAGCAGAATGTCGTCACGTTAACCTGAAACCGTTTGTCGTGCCTCCTTTTGGTTTTTGCCGATGTACTTGAGTTGCATGTTCTTTAATGTGTTGTGCCTTCTGTGTCTGCTCACCCGGTCCCTCTCACCCCTATCATTAAGCCATTATAACATTTCACTTTTTTTGTCAAGTGCCCAAAATATTTCTGTTAATAAATTTCACGAGCATCAGTTTTGACTCTGAAGTTTTATTTATTAAAACTGGAAGGTATGAAACATTCTCACCCGGTATTATGGTTTTAAATGTATAGCTGTATAAACACTACTTTGCAACCCATTACATACATGCATACATACATGAATAAGAATCGAACTTGGTCTGCTCAGACTTGTCGGTTAATTTCAACCTTGACTTTCTTTAGAATTGGAGAGTTTTGTTTTACGCCAGCTAGCTAGCTTGTTTAGAGAGATTCTCCAACATTAGCTGGATATATTGTTTCAAGACCACTGCAAAAAGCCAAGCTGAAAGTCATGTTCAGGTGAGTCAATGTGCCATGGGTATTTCAGAAATTCACATAAATTCTCTAAATGAGTTTTCAGTACATGTTCTCATTATGCACTGTTTGTCTTTCAGTGTTTTGCCTCATTACTTAAAAGAAAGTCAAAATCATAGCATGTTTTTAGGCCCGTGAACATACAATAATAGTCTGACCTTTATTCCAATAGCATGCGCCATTTCTATTTGGTACCAAAACATTTATTCCAAGACTCGAGTAACAATATCCAGAAAGATGCTTTTATTGGAACATGTATTTACAAATAATGTTTAAGCGCTTGTATTTCATCACGCTTTACATAAAGACCCTCATAATGAACTGCTGCAAATCTCAGGAATGTTTCCTAGCAACGTTCCTGAAATTTGCAGTCTGATCTAAAGTGACGGAAAAGCTCACAAACACTAAATGTGTAAGATAAGTACACAAACAACATGAACTTGCAAGCTAGAAAATGACATGAACACCCTGTGCGTTCTGTTCACAGGCAAGGAAACAAAATCTGGCATGGTTGTTGCTTGGGTCCACTCAAGTTTCAACAGTTATAAAGAATCACAGGAAGTACATGAGAGAAATGAAAGATTTGCAATAGACTCGAGTTTGGGGTTGTTTTTTTTTTGTTTTTTTGTTTTTTTTGGCTCAAATCTTGTGGTAAAAATAGAAAAATGGGTGTGTTGTCGTGTGCACGTACCTGTTAACTTTTAACACGAGTAATGTCCTGTCTCAGAACCAGTATATATTGTGCTTGTAGAGTTCTTCTAGGCAAACATGCAAATTAGCACAAATCTTTGCACTGGGGCAGCTGATTAAAGTGTTGGACTAAATTATAGCATCATTAAGGATTCCGTATTGAATATCCTTTATAGTCTGGTGTTGCGTGCTCTCTCTCTCTCTCTCTCTCTCTCTCTCTCTCTCTCTCTCTCTCATATATATTCATGCAAGAGTTTCTCTGCATGTTCGCTTCACTACATTTCACTCATGCATACCTTTTGAGTACATACAATTTATGACCACATGCAAAGATCCTGCTTGAGATTTTCTCCGAGCACAGTTCACAATCTGCTTTGTTTTGATCATTAATCGTGAAGTGCATCCAGATTCCTGTCGTCTCATGACCAGGTTGGTATTTGTGCACGGAATTGGTGTAATTTCCAAAACGCTTCCTGTAACATGGACGTGGCATGAGATTTGGTGTAATGATACAAGACCAGGAAACAAAAATGATGGTCTGTTTGATCAGGCAGTTTGTTCACGGCGTCATCTCTTGCTAAACACTTGCATAAAAGGATGGCTTTTCCAGCCTTCACATATAAACTCGTCAGACTGCATCGATTTGGACAAAGCCAAAGAATCAACCTGTTTGCACTGGTTTCAGGGCCAAACCGTTACGTTATCACGTGTGGATGTCTCCTATTGCACGGCATAAAAAACACAACCGTGAGGGCTTTTACTACAAGAACATACGTTGTTTCTAAATATGTACGGTCAAATCCTTTATCATCTACGATGAAAATGATTGGCAAGAAGACAGATGAATGATTTACTAGATTTGAGAATAATTCTAATTAACTTATCTACCTTCACTTTTGTTGCCGTTGCCAGGAAAACCGTTTTCCCTCCACTGACGATCTGTTCAGATCTGTTCTCTTGTGATGGCCATGCATATAATTTGAGTTGTTGCTATAGCAATGAAAAGCCCCTGCCCCAGAGCTCTGATACTGAAGATACTGTACTTCTGTTCCAGTCCACCAGCTCTTGAGAGATGAAATGAAGCAGACAATTCTGTGGTGAAAAGGGGCATGCACCGTACACACCACCACCAGCTATGTGCCTGTGAAACAGACTAATTAATGCAACAGATCCTTACTGAGGTGGATTCAAGAATTCTCTAAAACTCTAGAAGTCACTCCAGGACACAACAGAGCTTGCAGAGCATAAAGAAGTGGATTCTAGAATTCTATAAGGAGTTTAAAAGCTTCAGATCCTTCCCGTAGTGGATTCTAGAATTCTAAGAGGAGTTCAAGGACTCACCAGAAAATCAGATCCTACCTGAAGAGGATTCTAGAACCTCCACAGAGCTTGGCGAGCTTTGCGTGACCGGGACATCTCATAAGATTTCAACCAACATGTTTCAATTTAGAGCCACATTACCTCATATCTCAGGTTTATGTACAGCAACAATAATGCTTTAATGCAGAGAAAATAATTTATAAGTTGGGTCATGGCACTTCTAAAATGAGCAATGGCACCACATCTGCTATGCAAGGATGAAAAAAAAAATCTATAGTGACCTGATCAACCCCGAATAAGATTATGTCTTCCTGAAACTGTAGCATGAAGAGGTTTTACATGATGGAACACTGCGTAGCTCCACAGCAGTCCTTTATGATGGCTACACTGCTCTTGGTAAGTGACGGTTTGTTTGGCGGAGGTTCTGGGGTCGGCTTTTTCACTTTTGGAGGACCTGAGAAGGTACAAGGAGGAAGATTATTTACAAATTCTTAAGACGTGTCATCAGTAGCAGATAATCATTCCCATAGTCTCTGCTCATCATCACTATATGCCTTGTTAATTTACAAAGAGCTGACACTGGCGAGTTCTTCCAAAAGTCATAAACATTTCACAGAAAACATCCATATCAACAGTTACGTATTTTTATGTACACCATACACAGTACAAGTCCCTGTGTAACTTGTTACCGTAGAAAAGATAACGTATGAGACTTTATTCTCCTCGCAGATCGGACTATTGTACGGGGAAATGAATCGATACCTTCTGACCAATCAGAAGCAAGAACTATATCATAATAAAGCAACATCATTCAAGATGTAGTTTAGTTAATTGACTTTGTGTCTGCCACATTGAGTGATTCCACCCATAAAATGAAACTGTTGTACCAAACTGATCATTTGTAAGAAGTAAATACAATACAGATTGAATTTGTGCAGTCTGTTTTGACAAATGCTCAGGAAGCACTGAAAGACACACGTGTACGTTCTACCAGAAACTGGGCTCTCTAGCCTCTACATCTCTTCATCTGTAAATTGTTCCTGGGTTGTCGTGTGCAATTGTCCTCACCTGAGCGTCTCAGTTTTGAAGCCTCTATAATGTCATGCTGTGCTGGATCACCTCATGAGGAGGCCATGTTAATCTCTAGAAAGTTCTTTTCTCAATGTGATTAAACACTCTGTGAACACGTAATTGCTCATTTCACCAGGAGGCACTGGAGTGTGGTGGGTGACGTGCAGCATGGCTGTGACCGACCGCTGACTCACTGCAGACTATAGCGATCGCTAAAGCATCGCTATGGGAATTCGTTCACTTGCTGTGTGGCTTGTAAGAGTCTGAAATACAGTTTACGTTCCTTGGTTCACATTGACAAGAAAGCCCACAATGAGAGATTCACTGAACGCTTGGGAGATACACCTATCAGAGGCCTAGATGGGCATCAGACTGTGCAGAAAGGCTGTTTTTTGTCTTCTACAGTTTGGAAGTGTAAACCTGCACGCTGCTCTGGATCATTAGGTGCTCACATGACCGTAACATGTACGTTGACTCTAACTGTGACGGAAAAGAACATTTCCTGGAGCGCCTTTATACTGAAAAATAAAAAAAAGTAAATCCTCTTTTCCAACAGGACAGAATAGAATATTAGCCAATATGTCAATTTGGACTTGATCAGGAAGACCTGCAGGCCTGTTCATTCGTGCAGATATCTAGGTCTCTACCAAGATCTAGACGAATACCTATAGGTAGAGCCCCAAACCTTTGTTCTCTGGCTGCCTGATATCTCACAAGAACAGCAAATGACTGCATCGCTAAAGTTCTGTGTCCAAAAAAAAAAAAAAGTGTCTGAGCGCCAGTTAAAGATGAGTAAGTGTTGCCGTCGAATCAGGATCACTCACTCTGCGTGACTTTGGCCAGTTTTTCCAGCGGCATGAGTTTGAGTCTGAGGAACTCGGCCATCTCCTTGTCCTCTTCCTGCTCCCTGCAGAGACGGAGAGCACGTCCGTGAGTCACGGCATGTCGGGAGATGGTAAATAAAACGGGGATGAGACATGAAGAGAGACAGAGGGAAGGGAAGGGAGGGGAGGAGAGAAAATGAGTGAAAGAACGGCAGGAATGAGTCATAAAGCTGCAAGAGCTGTGGCTGGGTCACAGAGGTGTTGATGAGCTCTCACTCTGACGAACACTAATGAGTGTCAAAATTCTCACTGAGACTTAAAAACATTTTCTCTGTGATTCACTAATTAAATAGGAAGCATTAAAATACAATGATGATGGACAGTCTGCTTATTCAGAGTGGCCTATGCACGCTACATACACTGACTTGGTTTTAAAGATCCCATATGTGCAGGTTTGTATGTTATTGTAACTTTATCTTTGTATTTTTGCCTCTTATTGTTGTTTCGCCATGTATTCGTTTCTGTTTTTAATTTATTGATGGGGTTAGGCTCTGCTTTTTTAGGTATTTTTTAATGAGGGGGAGGATGTTTGGGTTTTTATCCTGTTTTTATATGCAAAAAGATTTGTAGTCATTTGTATCATGTATTTCTTGATGGTATTAATTACTTTTTTTTTTTGTCTCTTCCTTGTCTTTCCATCTTATGGGTGGCTTCAATACTTACATTAAAAGTAACGTTATATGTATGGGATTATACATGCGTACTTAATATTTTTACTCGTTTTCTCTCCTTTTTTCGGTTTTAATTAAAATTTCTTTTTAAAATCTGTCTTCCTTTGCTTTTCCTCCTTTTTTCCTGTTAGGAGTCCAAGAAAGTCACATAACACAGTATATAATTGAAAAAAAGTGTATTTTTTTGTGGATTTGATTTATGCACATAAATTTGGTTTGTTTTTAGTGATATTTTTTTTTTTTCATTTCTTTTTATTCAATTTTTTTCTTTCCTTACTGTTGGAGGTATTTTAATAAAAACAGTGTTTTTAATTTGAATGAAAACAAGTGTGCAGTGTTTTCAATGTTTAAAAATATTTCTCGAGCTAGAATAATATACTTTCTAAGACATACTGTAGCTACAAACGCTGCATCACAGTAATGCCATTTCCATTGTATTATTTCTTGCATCTTTATTTTAACCTCTGTTCTCTATAAATAATTCATGAGCTAGACAGCAAGGCGTTGTGCCTATGACATTTGATCGATGTGCCATGGAAGTGTATCTTTTTCAGGTGTAAGAAATTGATTTGGTTTAACCGTGTGGATGGAGGTCTGGGATGTCCTGTGGTTTAATTAGCTTTCAAATGTAGTTCATTATTGAGCCAAGGAGACATTCCATCTCCACGGGGAACTCTGGGTTTCACCTAGTTCTTCATTTAACTAAATCAATCTTTACATTCTTAGTTAGAGGTGGGGTCCAATTAGCAACTATCAAGCTTTAGTAAATAATCCAGGAACATTCAGGCTCATAAATATGCAAGACTGGTTATACGTATGTACAGTCGATACAGACTGGATGTCAGACGGGATCACGCACTTGTTCATTTCGTTTTGTTGCACACTCATTCTCACACATGTAATCAGCTTTGCTGCAAAATAAAAAGCTGTACTGTGTGATTCTACCTAGAGCTTGTTTACTGCTAAAAAATAAAGAGCTGTGGTGCAACTAAAATATGTAACGGTCCAGTTTGTAAAAGTCCTTGCTTACAAATGTCCAACTCGCATGTGCATCTACCATGCCAGCAATGGGCTTTAAATACGATGCAGGGAATATAAACACATACTGTCCAGTCTGTGTACTTTTTCTCCTTTCTTAAACAAGCTACGTCTTCAGTTTGCCAATCAGGCAAGGGAAGGTAAATAATCTATGAAACATTGTGAAAAATCTCCCCTTTCCAAGGCTAATATCTCTAGTTCTGTTAGTAGCGTCAGACCCTATGAGCTACCTTCTGCTAAATGTACATAAAAATATGTATGAAAAGGGAAGATCTGCTGCGATGGTTCATGCAGATAAAACTAGAGGTGCTGAACTACAACAACGAGGTTCAGCATTAAAAATTATGATAAAATATTATCCTTTCATTCCATTGGCCTAGAAAATCTTGTCAGCTTGGCAATAGGTAGCTAACTGACTAGCCACAGCTAAACAAATGCAGACACTGATAGACACGAGGAGATCTGCTTAACATAATGTCTTATTATCTGACTAGATAGCTAGCTTAACGTTGGCAGGTATTCTGTCTTTGGTCTACAGCAAATTCCTACTAAAAAAACAAGAAAAGGATACAAAACAATACCCGTCCAGCAGAAGCAGAGTTGGCTCCATGAATATATTCAAGCTTTTGTCACTTCTGTAAAGTGAGACAGATTCACAACGATGCTTATTCTGGTCTTATTCCAGCTCATTTTAATGTTTTCTCTCCTTGGCCTGTCTTCATAGTTTTATATATTTGCAAAATTGGACATTTTTTATTTTCCTGCCTGAAGGCTGTGAGTAATTTTCATATTAGCATCCAACTGTCATCATCTAGTATGTTTGAACTTCCCAATGAGAGCTGTGACTGCACAAACATTTGATATGCATGCACTGGCTCAGTGTGCTATCGATTAATAGATTTGGGTTGATAATTGTGCCTGGCTCTGTCACAGAATGTAAAACAAGCTTAAACTAAATCAGCGGTGTGTGTGTGTGATCTTATCCACAAAGGACCAGTGTAACTCCTGCTTGGTTAGAACAAAAACCTGCAATTTGAGGATATGATTGCACACCCTTGACCTAAATAAACTCCCACAATGCAGCTTTTCACAGCGCTCTGCCAAGAGCCAATTTGTCAGACCCAGGTTTAGTCCAGACCTGGTCTGAGTTGCGGTGTAAATGGGGAAATTGGGGGGACTGAATCCTGTTTGAAGCCACCAAACGCGTTTTTTATTTAAACCGAGTGTGGGGAAGTGCAGAGTGCAAGAGCCTTATTATCTCTGGAACACAATGTGTAGGAGGAGAAGATAGCAGTGTAACAAATCAGCACCTCCAGACACCACTTTTCTCTGCCTTTACTTTTTTTCTAGTTATTTATTTGAGCCCTCTTACACGCACCTCAATCTCTCCACCTCCGCATCATCCACCAGGAAATCCCTCTCTTCCACTAGCTTATGGATCTTCTGAATCAGCTCTTCCTCCTTTTGCCGGTGCTTCTTACTCTTTTCCTTTTCTGGGTCGATAGAAAGAGGGAAAAGAAACGAATGGGATTTAATGAATGTAAACATTAAGTCTATTTGCTGTTTAGACGATCATGCGTGCTCCAGCTTTATTCTTGTAGATTTGATCTTTTTCGTCAGTTTTCATAGCATACCTGTTCTATTATTATTATTACTGTCCTATTCTCATCACTACTATATTCTCATAGCTGTCATATTCTTGTAACTGTTCTATTCTTGTAGCTACTGATTTCCCGTAGCTGTTCTATTCTAATAGCCATAGTATTCTCATAGCTGCTCTATTCTTGTAGGTGTTCTCTTTTAATAGTGATTGTATTTTTGTAGCTGTCCTATTATGATATTCTCATAGCTATTTTATTAGCATACTCTCGTAGCTATTGTATTATTGTAACTGTTCTGTTCTCGTAGATGTTCTATTCTGGTAGCTATTGTATTTCTCATAATACACCTAATCCATCCTGCATGACCAATCAGCTTACGGTATTGGTTTTGCCTTCAGAAATTAGCTTCAATATATCTTATTATCCAGGTTATATATATATATATCTGTGGTTTGTTCATCTTCATTTCTTCCTGATATGCACACACACACACACACACACATACACACACACACATTGATGGACGGTGAAGGGCAGAGAGTGTGGAGGACAGGACGTGCCAGCTCAGCTCTTTTCACATGGATAGAACTTAATCCTGAAAGCATCTCTGAGACATGAAGATATGCACACACATGCTTCTCTCAGTCTTTCTCTGACTCCCTCTCCCTCTTAGACAAACACATGCTGACGCAACACACACAGCCCTTATTGACAGCCACATAAAACTCCGTGTCTCAGAAGCCATAAAGCCCGCCAGCTGTGCTCGAGAACTGCACAATTCAAACCTGCTCCAGCTTCATGTTTTAATCAGTCTCGGGACTAACCCTTTGTGCATGCTCTATAATAACAATAGTGCTCTCTGCCCTATCCAGCATCATGCCAAACAATGAAATATAATTAGAAGCAACTATAATGTCATGTGACTTAAAACGTGTTATTGAAAGTGAGGGTACAAACCTGGGACTGCCACAATCTTACGCAGTTCCTGCTTCAGGGCCATTATGTCTTTACACAGCTGAATATCATCCATCCTGAAGAAGGAAGAGAAGATTTTCTCAGCAAGGAGTAGGGCTGGGCAGTATGGTATAAAGTTGCAATACAGTACATCAGTTGCAACACATGATGCTCAGTCTCAGCAAGAGTAATGTAGCGGAAATTTATTTTTGTATTAATCTTCTCCTTTTCATTAATTGTAGGTTTTTTTCTGAATGTATTCTATTACTATTTTTTGTTTGCTTTTAAGTGAATACAATTGTTGGTTGTGGTTGCTAATTGTTTCTATAATATTAAAATTTCATTCATTACTGCAAACTGTTGGCCCATCTTGGTTAAAAACGAGAGAGTAATGCTGTAACCTGCCTCTTAAACCTGCTAGTTATGGCTCATGAACTATCCAGTATAAAGTGGCAGTGTTACAATGATGGGAGTAAAAAGGTATTGTAATTTTTTTTGGCACTATTATTTTAATCTATGCACCCTCATATATAGACTGCTCACTATACAGTATGTCCTCATTATGATAAAGTCAGCAAAGTGCAGACTTGGAGGAGGACCTTGGGAATCAAGACAGATTGGGACAGGTCCATAATCAGTTCCCTTGGTATGTAGCCATGATTAATGACTGCAGATAAATGTGTAAATGTTGTTTTTGCTGTCCTTGGTTGGTTGTTGTTCAGCTTTCTTGGATTACGTACCTTTCATTTTGAGCAATTCTGCTTGTCTGAAGTGAAAAACTTCTGGAGATGAGGACACAGTCATCTCCTCTCCGGGACATTTTCCATTACTCTGTTAGTAACATGTTTAATTAGCTAACTAGGTCTCCAAACATTATTACATTATGGTAGCTATCAACGTTTAACCTTCAGATTAAGCTTTGAAGCAGAAGTGAACTTGAGCAAAAGCGTGAACTCAAACCAGAGTTCCCAAGGCTCAATCACTCCTCAATCCACAACTCATAATGTCTGTGGCTGCACAAATCAGTACTTTTGATCTGTAAGAGGAAAAAAATCAATTAAGTAGCAATTTTCTCACCATGACCAATATGCTAATATCAATAATAATAAAAAAAAAATTCCACTATGCGACTATAATGCATAACACGCTTCCAGCTTCTCTGCTGTTATGTAATGCTGTTTGTCAGCCGTGGCTGGAGGTCGTGGGTGGACATCAGAGCCGTGACTCACTGCCCAGTCTTATTTCTTATTTAACCTCTGTATTACCAAAGCAATCACACTGGGATTGCTGCTTCTTCTTGCTCTCTTCTTTTTCTTCCTTCCTTCTTTCCTTCCTTTTCTCCATTCTCCTCACTTCGTCCTGCACCGCAGTGACGGCTACCAGGCGCTTTAATCCACAGCAGTAGATGACTCATCCACTCGCTGTTTCCCTCACTCTTTCTCCATGTAGCCCTTCTGTTTCTCTCTGTCTCTTTTTCATGACATTGAGACTTGACTTCTATCTCTCTATCTCGCTTTGGTGTTGACATTTTTCATGCTTTGTCTCTTTGCTCCATCTCTTTCATTCTGGTCCTCCATCTGCTTTCTCCATGTCTGTGTGTGTGTGTAAGGGTGTGTCCGTGTT
This sequence comes from Notoglanidium macrostoma, assembly GCA_030068235.1. Lineage (NCBI taxonomy): Eukaryota > Metazoa > Chordata > Actinopteri > Siluriformes > Auchenoglanididae > Notoglanidium > Notoglanidium macrostoma. The sequence continues at coordinate 25,001,064 of JAQQZR010000036.1, read as the reverse complement.
AGAGCTTTGCAGTGTTTTGTGACGCACAAATGCGCTGCCTGCCAAGAAACATTTACTTTGTATCCTCAGGAGTCCCTCCAACACCGCAACCACACAGAAACCTTTTCATGTCCCCATAACCCACAGCAGGGTCGCATTAAACCCAAACCTATTAAACTGATGCAATTTAGCCTCGTTCTCTGCTCCACAGAAGGAAACAATTCATTAAAGCGGAAGCTCAGACAATTCGTGACCTCAACAGTATAAAGTTTTTGGTTTAAAAATGAATTAGGAGATAGAAAGTTAGAATATTAAGTCTGTTTGGTATGAAGTTTCACAAAAATATCACAACATTTTTTTACAATACACAACATGTTAAATAATATTGAGATTTGCAAACAAACTCCCAGTGAAAGTGCCATATTTTAAAAAAATATTAGTTTAAAATAGATTAACAGCCTGGCCTTTTAATAGAGCCTTACAAAGTCTTGTTCATAGTTATTCAATTATGAGTCTGATCCTTTGTTTGTTTATTCACTTTGATTTTCTGTTTTGCCTGACTCGTTAAGTGTTTTTTGACAACAATTTCGGATTTCCGTTTCTGTTTTTGTTGTTCTGTGGGCTTCATAACCCCCTGCATTTGCATCCAATTCTGTTGTCTGTCTGGAGTTCTTCATGATTTTCCTCCTGGTTCCTAAGAACATGCCAGGGGTGGATTGGGTATGCAAAATCAGTGGTTCTCAAACATTTTGTAGCCAGGGACCCCATCCATCCATCCATTATCTATACCGCTTTATCCGTCTGGGTCGCGGGGAAGCTGGAGCCAATCCCAGCATCTTC
>JAQQZR010000036.1:24931999-24971307 GCA_030068235.1 Notoglanidium macrostoma | reverse complement strand
TCTAAAATAGTCAATGAATTAAGTGACTTTTGTAGGTAAAATTAGGTGTTTAACAACCTGTTAAAAATACACCAGAACGCAGGAAATGGCATCTAATTAATTAAACAAATGTATGGGGGAGGACCCCCAGACCCCCCGCCAGTGTCCCCCCCCACATTCAAAATGCTTCTGACGCCTCAGGTGAATACCCTTTCATAATGGTGTTTCTCACATTATCATGTTTTGATTAATCCCATTAAAGATATTTCTGTAGGATTTTCTTGACATCTTCTTGGTTTCATCCAACTGCTGAATCCACGGTCTGCAAAGAGCTTACTATGTATGGGATAACCAAACTGTATCGAGCAGGAAGAACTTCCAAAACATTAGATGTTCCATGGAACATTATAATGACCATCATCAAGAAGTGGAGAAAATGGGGCACCACAGTGACATTACGAAGAACAGAACCTTCCTCCAAAATGGACAACATAGGACATTAAGGACAAGAAGAAAACTTATTAGGGAGGCTGCCAAGAGACCTGCAGCAACATTAAAGCAACTGCAGGAATATCTGGCAAGTACTGGTAGCTCTCTACATGTGGAAACATTCTCTTGTATTCTTCACTCATCAAATGTAACTATAACTGGATAAAAAGTATGATGTCCATTATTAAGTAAAAATATAAAAACTTTGGAGTCATTACAGGAACTGTGCTTCATGTCGGACAGCTTCAGGCCACATCATTGATCATTGCATGAAACTGTGTATCTCACAGTTGTAGGGGTTAATCAGTGTGTTCAGCTTTTCTTCCTTCCACCAGAATTGAACTCCGTCGTGCCAGGCTTGCAGCATTAATCAGCCATAAAGCCAGTGGAATTGTTACTACAATTCCAATGACGATCCCGACACCAGAGCCGACCACTCCATAATTAGATCCAACCACCGATCCAATAAGAGCGCCAATCATAGCCAACACTACCAGACTTATAGGTTTGAAGTAATGTCTTGCAAGTGCCAGTAGCTCATCCCGATACCTGCTCTTGATGGCGTCAATATCCACTGCCTGGTTTTCAATTTCACTGACTGCAAAAATTTAAACAAACAAGAAAATCAGTTTAAGTAGACCAGATAGAATACAGTGGCTGCGAATAAATGTAATCTGATATAATGGCCTTGCATTGACAGAATAATACTTACAAGATGGACGATCTCCTTGGTCACTTCCACGTCTCTGCTTAAGTCTTTTGTGATATGCTTGTTTCAGAATTTCCTCTCTCTCATTATGCTGTTTTTCCAACTCTTTAATATCCTGTGATATTTTGCTTTGTATCACTTCATAGTAAACCTGCGGCAGGAAGAAATCACCCTGGTTTTCTTCCACCATGCTGTCTATCTCATTAAAGATTCCATGGACATGAGTTTCAGATTCACTCTGTCGCATAACATAATGTCTGCCTCTGCACTTTTCTAATAGTGTTTCTGCTTTCTGAATGTGTTCTTTGATTGTAGATTCCTCCACATGTCCATCACACAAGAAAAGCACCATGGTGTATTTCCAGACTCTTTCAGAGAGCAGCTCCATGTGTTGACTTGCTGATTTAAGCTCATTTAGAGAAGGTGCACCATCAGTGTTTACAGGCAACACCAGGATCAGAGCATGGGGACCTGGAGGACAAAGCGTCACGCTCCGAATGATTTTATTTTTAATTTTCTTTGTAGTGCACTCTATAGAAACTCTGTCCCATCCTGGTGAATCCACTATGGAGATCTTTCTTCCTGCCTGTTCACCTTCATGTAAAACACACTCTTCACACTCTTCACTCTCCTTTGTGTCTTTCAGGATGACTCTGGTTACTCTGTTCTTTCCAGCTCCAGCTTTTCCCAGCAGTACAATCCTGCACTCTGAAAGAGGAGGTGGGCCTGGTTCAGTAAGACAAAAACACAACAGGCGTTATGGATTATACACCTTTTCTCAATGTCCAAATATCACCATTATTCACAAGAGAAACTAACTATTTTGAAAGATATCTAACCTGGAGCCGTTGGTGAGAATCCACTTGCCATGGCTGTATAAAATGTGGTACACATTTATCCAGCTGCCATGCAACGTTCACTCAGAATTTCCATAAAAAACATTGTTGTTTGAGAATTGTGGAAGGGAAGATCAAGTTCTGTTCACAGAAGCAAAAAACAGTAAGTCAAACGCAACTAGGACAATTCTGAAGAATTTAAAAATGTACACATTAGTCCAGAGTGTAACTGTTCAGCCTATTTATCTTATCCATTTATTGTAGTCTTACATCCGGGAGCTGGAATTTACTGGGATTTCATGATTTAATAGAATAGCCCATAATATAACAATTCAACAATTTCCCTCATGGGATCAATAAAGTCTATCCATCTATCTGTCTATATTGAAGTGTGTGAGTGGGGTTTTTGGAGGGGAAGGGGCATGGGGGGGTGCCATCCAAAGTTACATAACTAGCTTAATCGAGTTAAACTTTGTGCAATTAAAGTGCAATCACATGATCTCAATATAAATACACATGTTCATGGAAGGCCCCAGAACAAGTTAGGGAACATACTTAAACAAACATCATCATGAAAACTAAGGAACTATGAAAACACACCCAGGAGAAGTCGAGGGTTGCTAATAAAAAACATCAATGCCGATGTTGGAAGAAGAAAAACGAGACAAGAGGAAGGAAAACATTGAAGGAAAACATTTAAGACATTCGTCTTCTGTACTTCGCCATGTGAATGCCTTCTCCTACAGGACGACGTATTACTGCGCGCTCAGTTTCGCGCATGCGCAGTCAACTTACATTAATAGTTGCATTAATAGACAATATAGCACCGAACAGAGCTAATATAACATGGATTTCTTGCTGTCGTTTGTCAGGGGTTGCTACTATTTGTGTAGTTATTACAAATCCAAATAGACCCCGTTGTTTACATTCACACACAAAGATAGGTTATTTCACAATATGTGCTTACAGGTAACATGAAACCTTTCTTATAACAGCACACACTACCGTGGTTTAATTCCTAGCTTATTGTGTTGTAGTGTATTTTTTCCACATTTTAGTAAGCACATCAAAACTATGAACCTGTATAATATTCTTGCACACTTAAGAATCTCTCGACAACATGGGCTGCATTACCAGCAGTCTAAAAGAAGATCTTCAGTTTTAAAATGAAACAAAAAACCTGAATTCTTCAAGTGTAAACCTTTTATTCCTTTTCATCACGAAAAAAACTCTGTTGTATCAGATAAAGAAAAAGAGAAGAAATTACTTACATAATTTTTATGAGCAGTTGTCACTTTGGATTTTTCTGTTTATTTGGAGGAGGCTACAGACTAATTTCTACTTAACGTGCCAGGAAGAACTCCTCAAGGTCCTAAAGCGTGTCTACTCCATGAAATGTTGACGTTTTATCATGCGATGTTATTGTAGTGAAAAGGTTACTTTTGTTCACACGGTGATTGCTCCCCTGTTTAGACCTTTGGACTGCATGGAATATGATGGAGTACTGTGCAAAGAAATGCTATAAAGATGACTTCAAAAATAATGAAATTAAATCTTTCTACTTAAAAGAAAAATACTGCAATGTGCAGTAAACAGTAATAAACTAAACAGTCAATATTTGGCGTGATGACCATTTTCTTCTTCTTCTTCTTCTTCTACTTTTAAACACTAGTCCCAGGTATAAGTTGTGCAGTATTATAAATTGAAACACATCGTACATATTACTGTCTCAGATGTTATATTAGCAAACAGTAGGAAGCAAATACAGTAGATGTGCATGTAAATCTTATATGTAATGGATTCATTAAAAAAAAAAACTCAGTGTACTGATGTACACTCTAAATTGCCCATGGTTGTAAATGTGAGTGTGAATGGTTGTTCGTCTTTGTGTTAGCCCTGGTTTAGATTGGCGACCTGTCCAGGATGTACCCTGCCTCTTGCCCGAAGTCAGCTGGGATTGGATCCAGCTTTCCCCATGACCCTGATGGATAAAGAGGATAGATAATGGATGGATGGTACTTATGACACCAAGACTGACTCTTATATCCTCATGCAACCAAGGTGCCTAAAACTAAAACAAATATAAGTGAATTTCATGTAGCTATATACTGTAATGCAATGACACTAAAAAGTGGAACCCTTAAACTAGCTGACGTTGTTATGCAAAAAATATGGAAAAAAGATGTTTGTATTACACTGGAGAGCTATATAACGATAACCATCTAAATAATTAACAACTACTTAAACGCTCCATAAAATGCTTTAATACCATAGCTCTTGATTGTTTTTTGAATTCTCACATCTAATTGGTCAGATTGGGCCCAAATCTGATTGGTCAGGAGTTGATTAATCTTTTCATATCAGCATGGCTCTTTTCCAGCTGTAATTCAAATGATTATGTGAATGGGCTCATTCTATAGTAACTATTCATTGACATGGACTTGCATTGTGGACTCTTCACATAATATGATAATATAATATACATAGGAAAGTTATTATAATGTTTTCCTGTAAGGAGATTTCTGGAAGGTGTTTCCAGTGCTAACCCTTTGTATTGGTCTATGTCCCAACACAGGAACATCTCCAGGACAGAGGACTTCGCACTTTCTGATTTCTCAGAAATATTCAAGTTCAAGAAAGAGAAAAAGAGCTTGGTGATGGAATGGCTGTTTATATTTGTTATAAAATAAGTGATAGCAGACGCTAACTTTTCCGTATGAGAAAAAAAACACATTTAGGCTTGATAATATTGGAAAATAATCCACTTCAGACTGATGACAGAAACTCGGCTTCACATTCACCACCCTGTCATTGATTATTTTTCTATTACACCACACCCTTATGTGTTTTATTCCTTACTTAGTATAATATCTGTTATTATTTACTAGGAAGGCAAAATCTATTCAAATTATTATACAGACAACTGAAATCAAATCATTTTATTCATTAATGCAGAATAAAAGCAAAGGTGGTAATTCCAACCACTAGCAGCCCAAGGTGAGTTACAAGATAACGATTATTACAGCTTGCTGAGCCACACAGTGACATAAGAAAAAAAAATTTTACATTTACGCAAATATAAAATGTAAACATGAAACATATATGTAAACAATTAAATGTAGGAAAAAAAACTCTTCTCTAAAAATAAGAATAAAGAAAAAGAAAACAAGAAACATGCCTCCGCTCCCCTACCTACCCAATTATAGCATATAAAACTGATGCAAAGACATGCAGATTAGGTCAACTGGCTACTCTAAATTGGCCATAGGTGTGAATGCGTGCCTGTGTGGTTGTTTGTCTGTGTTGGCCCTGTGGTGGACTGGCGACCTACCCAGGGTGTACCCCGCCTCTCGCCCGAAGATGCTGGGATTGGCTCCAGCTTCCCCACGACCCAGATGGATAAAGCGGTATAGATCATGGATGGATGGATGGACAATCCCTGCTTATTTGTTTGCAGTTTTTTTATCTAAAGTGTTTATTAAATACAAATAATCGATTCATTAATTTATCCTTATTCTATAGTGCTCGAATCTAATTGGCCAGAGGATGTTGATTAATTTTCTATAACAGCACTGCTCTAACAGCAGTTCCAGTTTTAATTCAAATGATTATATGAATGCCCTCATTATATAATAACAATAACAGTTTTATTGAAAAACACTTCAAGGTGTGCCGTTATTGGAAAATAAATCCACTTCAGGCTGATAACAGGAACAGAGTTTTTTTATGTCAGGCTACATCACACCACCCTGTCATTGATTATTTTTTTGTTCATTTTTTTTATATAACAGAATACCCCCATGTGTTTTATTCCTTACTTAGTAGCTGTTATTATTTACTAGAAAGGTGAAATTTATTTAAACGAGCAAACAGTCAACTGAAATCAAATCATTTTATTTGTAAATTAATAAAAAAAACAAAAAAAAACAGAAGGTGCTTATTCCAGCAAGTAATCCCAAAGTAGGTTACAGTACAAAGATACATAACAATAAAGCATTATTTATTATAACAGGAGAACAAAGTTTGAAGTGAAAAATAGAAAAGACCACTAGAAAACACCATTGTTCTAAAAAATTAAAAAATAGTACAATGAAAATAACAAACTTGTCCCTGCTCCCCCACTCATTCAATGATAGCTTATACAAAGGTATTATTCAGCATACAAAATTTCAGATATTTGGGCATATCGTTGTCATTTTCGATTCAATTTGAATTACTTACAAATACCTGTCCTTAATAAAAGTGTCATTAAATATTAACAACATTATTATGCATAAATTTGGGAACAACTAGGACCTGAGACAACTAGGACAACTAGAGAACCTGACTATATGGCACACAGAGGTGTGTGAGCTCTGAAAAGTAAGGATCCTAAGAAAGGGAAAAAACGGACGTAAGAATAGATCAGAAAGGAGAATTTTTAAAAAGACCTGATAGAACTTTTAGGGTTTGTGTAGTGCAAAACAATATCAGTATACTCGATATATGATATACGATATGAAGAAAATACTTACAATGGTGAAGAGACTTAATTAAAAGTGCAAAGTTATAAAAAGTGTTGACAGAGCAATTAAATCAGTTGTAACTGACACTTTGAGTGCTACGGACATCCTTGCTTATTTGACTAAATTTATATGTCAAATTTCACCACATTGCTGGGATTTGTGTTTCTTTTTTGTCTCTTACACCAAATTCAGTAATAATAATGATCAATTTCTATCATTTATTTCCACTAAGATGGTGTGTCCGAGTCTCTGCATTCTTCAAGTCACCAGGATCCGTGTTTTCTTTTCTCACTGGAAATAAAACACTGAATTTAGCAAACTGTATAACACGGGGCTATGAACAAAATGTACATTTGTATAGTGAAATGACACTCACTATTAGGACGGTTCCCAGGGAGACTTTCAATTCTGTGCCTGAACATGTCTTCGTCTTCTTTCACTCTCTCCAGCTGTGATTTATGTTCTTTTTCCTGAAGTAGTGCTCTCTGCTGTTCCTCCCCTTCCAAGTGCATTTTCCCCGTACGGCTAGGTTTTGCTTTAGGGCATGTGTAACCGGACCAGAAAAAAATATAATCTTGTGTAAAATGACAGAAAATGAAAACAATGAAGGCTGTGGATATTTTTTGAGCAAGCACTGCGATCATGTACAGTAGCAAAAAAAAAAAATAGTGAAACTTTAAATGTTGTTGAAACAAACAAAAAAAAAGTCACATGTAAGGTAACAATACATTGTACAATTGTGTAACAGTTTGTAAAGTTTTTTTTTTTTAAAGGTAAAGCTGGCTAACGTTACTTTTATGTCAAAATATACAAATGCTGAGTCATTTTGTTTCTCTTTGCTGCTCAATATAATCTAAAACCAATGCAAACTGTACCTTAAGTTATAACCAGGCTTGAGTTTCTAATGCATGCTCATTCGGTGTGTACGAAAATAAAAGAGCGTATGAAAGAATAACTTGCAGTGCCAGGAAAACTTCTCAGTCGGCTCTTGGTGTTCATACATTTGTGTAAAATGTAGTCGGAAAGCTAGATGTCTTCATCGCAAGAAATCAGAGGGACTTCCCTCAGAGTGGGTTCTTAACTTCCTATTTCAGCATAAAAGACACTGAAATTACACATTAAAAGTTTATTATAAATGTATCGTTTTTTTCTTGGCCATTACACTGAAAATCACCCTTGTTTGAAAACCCAGTACTAGCTCCTGTATGAACTAACCCGTTACTGGTAGGGGTTGTTTCGAATCAGATAAGTTGGGTTAGGATGTTGACCAGGAATTTTTATGGATTTTCTTTCTTTTTTTTCTTTTTTTTTTTTATGGTTTCAGCATGCATGTCATATTAGCAGGTTTTCCCATATCAGAAGGAACTCAATATCATATGTATACATTTTGAAAGCAAAAGTGATGAAAATCAAACCCAGGACTGATCAACTTGACCCCAGTGCTAACAGCTAATCTAGCTAGAAGTAGCTACTGCATGTAGCAACATTAGGTAACTTAGTATTAACGTAAATGTACTCATGTTAGAATTTCAACAAATTTTTTTTTTTTTTTTACAAAAAGAAAAAAGGTGTCATTTGACATTTTTATAACAAGAAGCCAACTTTGGCTATATTTTCCCCTCAAACAATGTTAGCTAGCGTACTTTTTACTACCAAGGCATACTACATGTTAAAAACTTTACTGTGTACATGCTGTAATATCTAGTTAATACGGTAATATTATTTTGAAGGGTTCAATTAAATTATAAATTAGATGTGAACAAAAACTTATATTTTTGTAGTTACAGATGATTTCCTTTACTTCACTTTTTTATCCCCTGGTTGCTTGTGTCTCAGAAGGTGGAGTGGAAAATTCCAGAAAATGAATCTTCACACAACAACATGCCTGTTCCCTTTCAGATCTGAATCCTATAAATATATATATCTAAACCCATTATCCACCCAATTTGGGTCACATCAAATCACATTTTAGAGTCCCCATCATTCATAGAGTGTATCATATGACAAACTTAAAACAAGAGTTTGGATGAGATGATTTACAATACTTTTTAGCTCCACTGCAAAATTTAAAGAAGTAACCTTTGAACAGGAAATGCTTCAGAGACTATCCTATCCTACAAACTATTCCTTTAACCAAGTCCTTTTTGCAGGAACTGCTATGACGTGTGATAGCACAATAGTTCAGAGCTGGTCTTGACTTGGATACAGATTTGTCCATGATATTTTCAAATCTCAACCTAAAAGTATGAGAACTTTTTAACTCTTCCAATATATAGAACAGAATAAATAGTGCAGTAAAAGGCTGGAAGTCACTGTGAGAGCAAGCTGAATGTTTATTACACCTTGAAATTGTTTTTTTTTTTTTTTTTAATTACAGGAGTTCTGAAGAATATGCACTCACATATCATGCCAAATTTATGATACATATCAAGAAATATAGTCACATAATACATTTATCATCACTGTACACTGTATAAAACAAGTCCAGCTTTAGGTGTCTATAAAGGGGCATTTTCTGTACAATCTATAAAACTTCATCTGATGCATAACTATAAATTTTATATTTCCACTCTAAGTAGAGGTTTCCCTTTCATGCTAATCCAAGTCTCTACCAAGTACTCCTTGAACTGATCATAACAAAACAAATGGATTAGCATGAAAGAGGACCAAGTACAGGCAGAAATCGCTTCATTTAAAGGCCTCTGGTTGGGTCACAGTGTTGTTGATAGTTAAGGGCAGAGATCAGAGTTAAGGGCAGACTCTCTCCCACTCTCCCTGCTCCGATCGCCGGAAACGCTGCGGCTGGCCTCCAGGAAACAGAGCGTCAGTGTTCGGGTGTTCCAGCAGGAAGCGGATTGTGGACTTGATGTGTTGGACAAAATGAGGTGGCTCAGCATTAGGAGACGTGGACAGGTACTGTTAGATAGAGAAATCATCAAGCAAAATGTAAGCCCGGTTTAAAAATAACACATTCAGGTAAGGAATATTAAATAAATCAAATTTTGTGTTTACCTGCAAGATAGTTTCGTCATCTTCAGCCAGCCAGAAGGCGATGTCCATGCTAGGTGGCCACGTGCATGGGCCGATCTTTATCTGCTCTTTACTAGAGTCGTACACATCGGCTATCTGGTAAAAGTAAATCGATACATTTGTAAATTTATATAAATTACACTGCTTTCAATAATATATATAGAAAAGTGTGAATTTTTGGGGAGCATGACATCATTCTACGGATTTTATGCTTGGTTTTATTTATCAGTCAATTAATACAATTATGTGTAAATGTTTTTCTTTTTCATAGGCCAAACTGAACAAAAAAAAAAAATCCTGGCATATTTACAAAAGTTTCAGTACCGCATACGGTGATATTTTACAAATCAGCTGTAAAATAGCTAATCATATTTACTAACTCATAAAACCAAAACTCACAGACAGCTGAAAAACGACACTAAATGGTGAGAGTGCCTTATAAAAAACATTTCCAGTATATATATCCACTTTAGGTATCAGATACACACACTCACTTTTCCGCTTTTTTATAAGGCACCATTACTTTTTCTCTTTTCATAATCATCATATAGGTCTTAATTTATGGATTTTTAATAAAATCATTAATTAGAATTCAATCATGACAAAATTTTCATTACATTTATGTGCAGCTGAAATAAATAACCTATGCATACTTAACAGCATAATCCGTATATTAACCTGCAGTCAATCATTGCCAATTATATGATTTAAAGTCAATCAGTCAAGGTTCAGATTAGTGAGTATTCTCATACATAAATTTACATTAATGAAAAAAAAACAAAAAAAACAAAGGAGCTCTTATAGCATGGGAACATTTTTCTTTTATGGTACTAAAATAGTAGCAAATGCTTTAGCGAACAAATTACGGATAAATGTATTCATATCCGGCTTGATAAACAACACAAGGTGCTATTAATATTGACAGATGACATTAGACTAAAATTATAGCACTCTTTTTATTGTCACAAAAGAAAAAGTTATAGTGTGAAAACTATGGTGTACATAAGTATGTAAAAGACAGAAGCTGCTCCAGAATTAAACATGGCGGTGTTGATACCTGTCCACCTGTGAAGCTACGTGCAGACCGCAAGTCCTCAGCAGGTTCTCTGTGTGGAAACACGGCTGGGAAAACCTCGCCCGTTTTAACGTTCACTCCTAAGAAACCCGCATACACACATTTAAATCACAAGTATCAATGAATTGTAATTCATTGTGTTATGGTACTGCAGTGCATTACCAGATTCTCATGTTAAACCAAACATTTGACCACATTGGTGTGTGTGACACATTACAGGACTGCTCATTCTAAAATCTCTAAACATTTGGTACTTTGGTGTCTATAACAGCTAGGTGAAATTATTTTCGACGTTACCTGTTCCATAGATAATTGGTCTGTGAATCCCATCTGTCACAACATCATTCATTTCTATAAAACACAGAGCAATCAATAGGGATCAGTGTGATGAGGATACTGGTGACCAAAAAAGTTATGTAAGCAAATTCAAATGCTACCAATTTACCAGTAACGCAGCAAGTTTCTAGGTGAATTTCTTCCTTTTGTTTCTGAAACGCCTCTGCAAAATCAAAACACACAATCCATACATATGATATTTGAAATGCTGAAACTCTGATTCGGTGCAAATTTCCATTTCCATACCCAAAATGTCACGACTGAGCTTATGTGACGTCTTATTGTCATCGCCAAAGCCCCCAACGAGATGAAGCTCTAATCTGAATAAACATATACATAAATATTTTTAAATGAACAATGTCACCGAGTAGAACAAACTAACATGTTGTGGTTTAAGAATAAGAAGACTACAAAAGTCTCACCTGCCTGATTTCGCTGGGTTGCTTAACGCCATGACAGCATTAACTAAGAGAGGAACTTCAGTCCTCGTGCTCGAGCCGTCCAGGTGAGCCAGACAAGTCGCTCCGCTACCTTTAATGAAGGAATGAACAGAAATTATACTGCCACAAAGACTCAATGTTAAAAACAAAGACATAGTACAGATGCTCACTGTTACCTGTATGGCGCAGGACTACTAAGTGACATGTTGTTGCGTCCTCAGAGCCAATAACTGAGACGGAGCCTGCAGAAAGATCAATGTTATGCAGTTAAATAGCAGTACTGTTAGTCTGAGCATTTCAGTATTACAGATCAACTGACCTAAAGATTGGTGGAAAGAAAAACAAACAAACAAACAAACAAAAAAAAAAACCAAACATATTTACACCTCCTCTTCCATAATCTTTTCTGCAAATATCTGCTCAAAACCAAGTTAATTTTATCAATGATGTTACACTGTTTGAACAACCTTTCAAATCGGGGCGTAACATGGTAACGGGACAGGCTTCCTGAACAACTGGAAACACTTTCTCCTTGGTGCTATTTATGATCATTTCATCCACTAGGTATTCTAACAGAAATTTAGAAATGATACAGACAGTAAAATATTTCCACTTTGAAACCAAGCTTGCATATGTAAAGCATTCCTACTACTTTACATAAAAATTAAATAAATATATGCCATCACATTGCTTAATGAAGATGTCAAAGATTTTGGCATGCATTAATGGAAAAAATGTAATGAAAAATCCATATCCATTAAAACACTGGACTGCGGGATCACACTTATCAAAGCCATGAGCATTTATCTTTTTTTTTTTACTTTCACTTGAATACCTTTACCTCTGGATCCTTCCATGTTTAACTGAGTACCGTTTAGACACATTATCCATACTTCCTCTGATGTGTACTGTAATTTCTCAGTACTTTGTCCACCCCTGGCCTTTGACTTCAACACTTGCTCATGGTTTTGACAAGTATAACAGTACACCCATGTACTTCCAAATAACTTAGAACCTCAGAGTACATATGGTAAATAATGATGATCTGGATCGGTCCATCCATTATACACTATCTGACCAAAGGTTTGTAGACACTGATCATCCCATCCATATATGGTTCTTAAAGAATGTACAGGATGCTGTAATGTTACAGTTTCCCTTCACCGGAACAACGAAGCCCAAACATGTTCCAGTATGACTATGCCTGTGTGCACGACCCGAGCTACAAGAAGTCACGGTTTGCCAAAGTTGGAGTGGAAGAACTCGAGTGGCCTTCACAGATCTGACCTCAACCACACTGAACACCTGTGGGATGAACTGGACCAGGCTTCACACTCTGCATCAGTGTCTGGTCTCACTAATGCTTTTGTGGTTGAATGAGGACACAGCCATGCCTCAAAATCTAGTGGAAAGCCTTTCCAGATGAATAAGAGGGGGGTGTCATGGGGTGTTCATACAATGCCCATATGGGTGATGGGAAAGTGTTCAACTTTTGGCTATATAATGCATCCTTTATTACATATGAAGTCTGCAATTGTTAGATCAATACTTCTATGATTGGGTGTTTTATTTTATACTTTTACTTGTGACATTTCTAGTAAAAATAAACAATGCAGAACCAAAAGTACAGTAAGACTCACTGTCTGCTGGAGTTGTGGCCGCAAATTCCCTCTGTTGTACATACAGGAGGCACTTTGGATCCACTGTCACAAGGGGTTTGGAGCGAAATATTTTGGCATGTTCCTTCAGGAAACACAAAAACCATCTCATATACTATTACAAACACCCCCAAATTACACGTGTGATGGACACAGGCCTGACCCTCGCACTCACCTTTAAATGGGAGTATTTGGAAAATAGTTCAGTTATTGATATTACACGCTCGATTCGTTTGTTTTGAGTCAAAAGTGGCATTTTTTTTTATTTCTCTGGCTTTACCTTCCAGTATCTTTAAAACAACGCATTTATTCTGTTATATTTGTGCAGCGGAACTCTCCGCCTGTCAGTGTTTCCTTTCCACTTCCGCCATCGTCACAGAGGCAGGGTCCAATCCTCGCGCGTGTGTGCTAATTAGTGCTCTTAGCTCGCACTCTAGAATTCTGTCCGCCTTTATAAGTGTGCTGGCGTGCCAGGTACGCGGATTGGAACACAGCCCGTGCCCTGACGACGCAAACGTGTCACTTCAAACGTGTGCAAATTGTAATTGGGTTCCTCCAGCAACAGTGTTTCTGATCTTACACTGGAATATTAATAATAAAGTGAAAGGAGTGCTTTTTCAAAACACTACACAGGATTTACTACACATTTCATTTTAATTTGGTTAGATTAAGAGTGAATTCTGTGAACCATATGTTTATGCTGTCCTTTATTATAGTTAGACTAGAATGTTTCGGATTGGTTTTCAGATTTATTAAGCAGAACAATATGGAGTTAATTTTTGAACCAAAACAGTAAAACACCCTGTTATGGCCATCTAAAAAACATTCAGCACATTTCATTTAATAATAACATGTTATAACCCCTGACCCTTTTTTTTTATTATTATTGGTCATGTTTTATTCTTGGCCGAATGACAAAATGACTTTACTGAAAGTCCTCAACCTGATACATGTATTCCCTACATGCCTGTGCCGATGTACAAAAGAATTGTTACAATATACAGGGTTTAAGCCAAGTTTGCAAATCTATCTATCTGCCTATCTCCTTTTCTGTCTGTCTATCTTTCACAGCTCATGAAGGACATATGGATAACAAGTAAGCCTAATGTTCACCCTAAGAGTCACGTTATTCCTACATGCAACAGTTCAAGATCTTCCACTTGTAAGTTTATCAACACAGCCACTAAAATCACAGGCCCTAAAGGATGATATTTTGTCCTCCATTATTCCTTGCATGACATCATAGGAGCTACTTACTGTCTCTCTTGTAAGCAATGCAATCAGTTCGTATGTTGCAGAGGACACTTGCTGATTGAAAGGCCATGGACAGATCATTAATGGCATCTCTGTTAGCGTTGCTAGTTGTTGTTGTTGAGAAACAATGACATGTGGAAATGTTCTATCTATTTTGACAGTATTTTTCAAATTGTTATTAAGTGAAAGCATGGGTTTCCTCCGGGTGCTCCGGACATGCAGATTAGGTCAACTGGCTACTCTAAATTGCCCATAGGTGTTAATGCGAGCGTGTGTGGCTGTTTGTCTGTGTTGGCCCTGTGGTGGACTGGCGACCTGCCCAGGGTGTACCCCGCCGAATCTCCACATGGATAAAGCGGTATAGATAATGGATGGATGGATGGATGGATAAATATATGCACTCTTTTGTCAGCTTTTTAGGTTTTCGCCAACTGGAGCATGGGAAACCCCAGTACTAACATGAACACTGGACACCATGTCCACTTCCAGGCTGACAGGTTCCCTGCCTCCAGTACACAGCTCTGGGAAAAACTCAGAGGCTTCAGACCTCTCCTGTATACAATACAGGAAGAGAAAGAAAGTAAGGATTGTGCTGAGGTAAGGTTGTGAACCTTCTGGAGCATTCTGTGCTCTAGAGCATTCACCAAAATGTTTGGACAATAAATTTCTTGACTATTATCCTAGAGTGATGAGAAAGAAGACTATGAGGAAGAGTATGAAGAGAAGGAGGAGGTGGAGGTAGATGAGATTGATTCTGCAGATGTTTGTGATCCATCTGCCTGCCTGACTTTATCAGAGAGTCAGGGCCAGACCTCCCGATTCATGTCTATTGAATGCACTGACACAGATTTGGAAATGGAGAAAGAGTACTCTCTAGAGGAGGAACACCATCAAAGCAAATGTGAACCTTCAAATTTATGTCAGTCCTTCCGCAGAGATCTTCAAAATTAATAGTAAATTTAAAATTATTATACAAAATTACCTCAACATGACTGTGGTGTGGTCTTTTTTTATATACAGGCTGTATACTGGCTAGATTACTAGGATCATCACTGGCAGAATCAAAGCTTCTACTTAATCTTCTGCTGGTCATTTTCCAATGAATTCACACTTACACAAGGTAGAACAAAAACAACAATAATTCATCATTAAATTCAAGTAAAAAACATTTTTTACTTGAAAAAGAAAGTCATTTTTATTTGATTTCAAAATTTAAAAAGTCAGAATAACTTACAAGTTGAAATGCATAAAACAGAAAAGACAAAACACAGAAAAATGAAATACATGGAGAATATTACCCAACACAAGTATACCTAGTTACTGCGAAACAGCTAACTGAATTTAATTTATAAACAACACTAAGTGTTTTAAAGTGCTAGGTAATTTTATGGAGAGAATTCCACATTTTGGGCCAGAAAACTGACTCTACATTTCAGTCTGGATCAATGATGTTGTACTAAATGTTTCATGCATTTGGTAGTTGACACAAAAAATTGTAGAATAATTTCAGTATTTGCGATGGACCTGGCAACCCTGCCTACAACCCTGATCAGTGGCGTTTGTAGGAGGACGGGGTCCAAGGCCTACAGCAAGCAGCTCGCGCGTCGTTTTATACACAAACAAAGCAACATTTGACCAATTTCTTATTGGTTTATCGCTCGTAGCCAAGTGTGGCATTGAAATTGCTGCACTTTATTCAGTTTTAAGGTTTGTCTTTTGCAAAGTGCGCCGGAGGTTAGACAACTAGCTAAGCTAGGTTCTTAGTTAGCAAAACAAACAAACAACAAAGTCGACCTTTCGTTTTAAACACTTTCGGGGATAACTTTATAAGTTAAGAATTTCTCGATTAAAGCGAGTATTTGTCTCCAAGTACATGTTAAAGGGTGTAAATGTCCAATTTTATTATGCTGCTTTGCTTTTGCTTTAGCTAAACTAGCTAGCTAGCTAGATAACGTCAAGCAGCTGCGTCTTCCTGAGGAAAACATTTTGTTGGCGAAGTGTAAATTAGAGTGTGATTTACACACAGTTTAATCCCTTAGACATAATTTGTTTGCGAAGGATTCGACGTAAATTTGAATTTAACCCTAAAATTATTATTATTATTATTATTATTATTATTTTAACATTAAAAACTCAGCTTTACTTTAAGTAAACAACAACAAAATGAGAGGCAGCTCTTCGTACGGGGACAGAGACAGAGACCGTGGACGGGACAGAGGGTGAGAACTTGCACTTTATTTCACTTTTCCCTTTAATCAATATTATCTTCTTGCATTTGCTCTTTTGTAATATGATGATAAATAAATATGGACTGGTCAACAGTGGATTATCTATATCCAGGAATGTGGCTGTGAGTTTGCTGCAGTCTTAAGAAACAGGAGCCAACAATTATTTTTGATTTCTGAGTTAATATTAAACATGTGATGAGCAAATGGTATGACATCATAAAATATAAGTCCCAATCAGGTACCAGTATGCAAATTCAGGCCTTGTGTTGACCAGTACTGGGTTACACATGTAATTTTTAGTTTCTTTTCTTTGTGAGGTAAATCGAAACAAAGCTAGATGAGAGATTTAGATCACAATAGTGGTGTACTGTTAGATAATAGAAATAGTTTCTGATAAATATATATTTAAATTTTTTTTGTCATAGTCAAAAACAACTTTGGAAAGTTTAGAAACTTTGAGAAATGTCTAAATGGTTAATTGAAGTATTTCTCGCTTATGTTTTCTTATTAATTGTCCGAACAAAGGAAATCTTTTAAGCTACTTTTTTTTGTTGTTTTATCAATAGTAAACAGCTAAACTGCTTTTTTCTCATGGGATTCTAATTGCTTGGCACCAGATCATGTGTTTTGTTGTTTCTTTACATTTCATAAATTAACACTTGTGTAATTGCTGAACATCGATAACCACAATGCTTAGTCAAGGAATGCTATTGCAGGAAAGTAATAAATGATGTGCTTTGTTCTTGTGGCCTCCAGGCCCCGCTTTGGGTCCAGTCGTGGAGGTCCTCCTCCTCCTAAGAAGTTTGGGAACCCTGGAGACCGACTGAGGAAGAAGAAATGGGACCTCAGTGAGCTACCAAAGTTTGAGAAAAACTTCTACAGTGAGCACCCTGAGATCCAGCGCATGAATCAGGTAGGAAAGAATTGAAGTATAGCGTGTATCACAATTAATCGATTTCACAATAATTGTGTTCATTCTCAAATAGTTTCTCAGCAATCAATTTGCATTGTTCTCGGTCAAAAACTATGATATACGAGCTACTTATTTTTGCTCTACTGTTGTAATGTAAAAATGCTTATTTGGATTTTTAACTTAGCCGTTTGTCTTCCTTCTTCAAATTTTTGAGTATTATTTATTTTTTCCAAGTTCACAAGCACCAAAAGAAAGGAAGCTGTGTTTGATACATTTGCCATAACACTTCCTCCTGACTCACTTAACGTTTTTGAACTATTATTTATGCTTAGAAGCAGTTAAGTTCCCAATCACAGTGTTTATGCTCTGTATGTTACTTCCACTGGTGTAAGAAGAGGTTGAGCTCATAATGAATTTTAAACGCAAATACCACAGGAATACACGTCACAGTGTGTACAAAATTAATCTCTGCCAGGATTTTGTATCATGATGATCAAGACAGTAAAACTCTGTCTCATGCCTGTTACTAATGTGTCCGGCTGTTCTTTCCTTCTGTACGTTTCACAGTATGAAGTAGAGGAGTTTCGCAGAAAGAAGGAGATCACTGTCAGGGGCTCAGGGTGCCCGAAGCCAGTGACAAACTTCCACCAGGCACAGTTTCCTCGTGAGTAAACTCACTATTACAGACATTAGCTGATATTACAGGGAACGTCT
The DNA here is from genome assembly GCA_030068235.1 of Notoglanidium macrostoma. Taxonomy (NCBI): domain Eukaryota; kingdom Metazoa; phylum Chordata; class Actinopteri; order Siluriformes; family Auchenoglanididae; genus Notoglanidium; species Notoglanidium macrostoma. The sequence goes on along the minus strand of JAQQZR010000036.1, from coordinate 24,953,141 downwards.
TACAGCATACACTCATCACACAAGTGTCAGGTTAATTGAGTTAATAATGTAGATTACGGATGGCTTTTAAGTAATGTATATGCTAGGATTAGTTTAAAAAAATCATTAGATAAAACACTAAAATATCCAAACATTTATGTACATTAGTATTGTGTGTTGTATTTGTATTTTTGTCCTAAGCCTTGCAATCATGTTTGGACATACGAAGGGTCAGGGTTTTATTTTTTAGCATTTCCTTAATATACGTCCCAGAATTTTCATACGTCTTCTGAAATATTTACCTGTTATTTATAATGATCGAGAATATGTTGTTTTGATTTTTAAAATTTTCAAAATGGGAATGTTTGCACATTGTAGAGTATGTGATGGACGTATTGCTGCAGCAGAATTTCAAGGAGCCCACAGCTATTCAGGCACAGGGGTTCCCACTGGCTCTCAGTGGCAGGGATATGGTGGGCATTGCACAGACTGGATCCGGCAAAACACTCGCTGTAAGTGCCCGCATCTTCACTGCAAGCTAAAGAGAAAACGGCCAAAAAACGTACTCGGTGCATGGAAAAAGATTTAAGCCTAGAATACCCGGACTGTTTGTATTAGGTCATGGTAAGTTATTGTTCACGCCTGTCTTCCACAGTATCTGCTTCCGGCTATTGTGCACATCAACCACCAGCCGTACCTGGAGAGAGGAGATGGACCCATTGTGAGTGCTCCTGTTTATTTTAATAAATGCTCCTTGCATTCATCTGTCATTAGCAAAGTCTGTCTTTTAAATCCCCACCCCATCGTTCTCCGCAGTGTCTGGTTCTGGCTCCGACACGTGAGCTGGCACAACAGGTGCAGCAGGTGGCGTTTGACTACGGCAAGTCTTCCCGAATCAAGAGCACCTGTGTGTATGGAGGAGCGCCTAAGGGTCCACAGATCAGAGACTTGGAGCGAGGTGAGCACGTGTACCTGCCGTGACCATAAGACGGTGTGTTAGGCTTTGAAGTACAGGTCTTCCTGTACAGTGTAGTCTGATTTTGAATTTAACCCTCACTGTCCTGCAGGTGTTGAGATCTGCATCGCCACCCCTGGCCGTCTGATCGACTTCTTGGAGGCAGGGAAGACGAACCTGCGCCGATGCACTTACCTGGTGCTGGACGAGGCAGACCGCATGCTGGACATGGGCTTCGAGCCGCAGATCCGCAAAATTGTAGATCAGATCCGGGTGAGCCAAACACTTCACATGTTGTGTTATCAAAGGAGCCTGTGAGCGAACTGTCTTTTCAGAATTTTACTGTCGCTGGTTGTTACATATTCGAGTTTATTAAGATGGCAGGGAATTTAAAGGAAAGGAGAAAGGAAAGCTGCTTCTTGCTACACAAGAGTTAGTCAAGTCGAACTTTAATCATGTTAAGCCAGGAAGTGTTTACCAGTATGAATCAGATTCCATTAGAATTTTGTCAGTCACTATTAAATACATGAACTCAGTAGCACTTTCTTTAGTGATTATCATTAGATTAAAATGAGGTAAACAATTAGGAACAACACATTCAATCAAACTACCATTACAGAACATTGGAAACGCAAGCTTAAAGGAATTTACAATATATACTGTAATCCCCCACACATTAACTATGCTTTCAGTGCAAATGCTGTAGACAGGGACCACACCTAACCGATTGGACCAGCACTGTAATATGTTAAATAGTTTAATAGCCTTCATACATATAATGAAATGCACTTTCCTAGAAAGCTAAAATGGAAGAGAATATTTCTAACGAATAAAGATTTTGGTTGCAGATATATCTACTTTTCCCTGGTTCCTGTTAAGTAATCTTTCTCTGTGTCTGACTGCCTTTTACAGCCAGACAGGCAGACACTGATGTGGAGCGCTACCTGGCCTAAGGAGGTGCGTCAGCTAGCTGAGGACTTCCTCCATGACTACATCCAAATTAACATCGGGGCCCTGGAGCTCAGTGCCAACCACAATATCCTTCAGATTGTGGACGTCTGCATGGAGAATGAAAAGGACAATAAGTAAGATATGCATGCACGCATGCTCACACACATAGAACATACACACACTCTTGCAACAATTTATGAGGAACACTATACTAATATTGTGATACCGGGTAAGGCTTGCTTTGAGTAAGGAACGTTAAGGAAACATTCCTTTGAGATTCCGGTCCATGTTGACATGACTGCATCACGCAGGTCCTGCAGATTTTTCAGGTGCACATTCATGCTGCAAAACTCCCATTGTACCATATCCCAAAGGTACTCTATAGAATTCAGATGCGGTGACTGCGAAGCCACTGAAGAACACAGAACCTATTGTCATCTTCATGAAACCAGTTTGAGACGACATTATCAAGCTGGAAGTAGCCATTAAAAGAGGGGTAAAGTGTGGCCATGGAGCAGTGTCCATGCTCAGCAAAAATACTCTCAGTAATTGCTCTGCTGCCATATGATTGGCTGATTAGATTATTGCATGAATGAGTAGGTGGTGTACAGGTGTTCCTAGATCACAGGTGTGCCCGTAATGCGTAATGAAATGATCATATTATTGCATTAATTAATTATAGAAAACCATGGTTATGATACTGTCATCTGAAGCCACATTTTAAATTAATCACATGTAACATTTGTAAACATGCACAAGTCAACATTAGAAAAACATTATCTAGCTGTAAGCAAATTCATTATGTCATTTTGATGGGGTTCCCCCCCCCAACTAAGAAAAGTCAGATGCGCCAGTGCAATTTCCTCTTTTTTTGTGTTTAGCTTTCTATCCACACGGCTGCACTATGTAACGAAATCCCATCATTTGGTCATGAATTCCAGGACATTGCTGAGTCAGTGTCCATTGAGGACAGTGCTTAAAGCTTAGGAGGACACAAACTGAATGTTAGACTCACCGCATCAGCCCTAGGGTGCTATGTGAAGTGACTAGTCTAATTGCGTCTTGTCTCTTTTCTTTTCAGGCTGATTCAGCTGATGGAAGAAATCATGGCAGAGAAGGAGAACAAGACCATCATTTTTGTCGAGACAAAGAGACGCTGTGATGAGCTGACTCGCAGGATGAGGAGAGATGGGTGAGTGGATGATGGCAGAGCAGAAAAGTAGGGCTGAAACGAAAGTAGTAAATCGGCAGTTACTTCACCATGTGCTGCGTGACTAACACTCAAACTGTTCAGTCCAAGCAAAAAACCTCAACATGTAAGAGTTGCTAGCCGTAGAACGTCTTATAAACATGTTTCGGGTATCTACTTTTTATGATTGATAAATAATCCATATACAAGCTAACAAAAAAGTAATGCGTGTCATTCATTTGCAATATAACTGTTAAGCTTTTTTGGGAAAATGGCTCCCATTCTCAATGTGCAGTTGAAAAATTAGAGCATTATATGTAGTAATTGTGGTATTCAGTCACAACCTAGGGTTGGGGTTAGGTTCGTTCGTTACAATACACACTGTTAACTATGTGTTCTTCTGTTTGTGTAGATGGCCGGCAATGTGTATTCATGGTGACAAAAGTCAGCCAGAGAGAGACTGGGTCCTTTCAGGTAATGATTTAAGGAATTTCCAAAAAATTATTATCCAAAAAAAAAAAAAAAAGCAACACTTCAAACATTGAGAAGGTTGAGACAAGATTATAATTCTTATCCTTCTTTCGTTTGCTCTGCTGGGTGAGTATAATATACATCCAGCGAAAATGAACCTGAGTTTTTGAAATGGTTTCTGTGATGGAAGCCTGTCTAATCAGTGCTGTCAGATTACATGAGGAAACTAAGTCTGTACTGTATGTATGACTGAGTGGGGATGTAATGTGTGAAGCATGGCCATGTGAGCTTGGTGCCTGTTTTCTGGTTTCAGAGTTCCGCAGTGGTAAAGCTCCGATCCTTATTGCTACTGACGTCGCCTCACGTGGGCTGGGTATGTGCTAAGACTAGAGGGAGATGTTTACACAATCCCTGTTAATACACACATGCACACATACAATTACCTACATTTATACTGAAATTTCCCCCCAGCAGTAATGTAGATTTATTTGAGAGATGTTTGCTATGTCCTTTAATTTTCTTCTGTTTTGAGATATAAACCTTTCCCTTTTCCCTATCCTGTGTCTGGAAAATGCCCCCAGGAACAATTCTGAAGCCTCCTTTGTGCCTCTGATATGGTTATTTTTATCACTGGTCTCTTTGTCAATGAGAACAACTCTCCATCTTTCTCCCTCCCTCTCTCTCTCACACACTCCATCTCCCTTCCTATTCTCCAAGCCGTGACACTTTAATGTATGTTGTCTGTTTTTTGTTCCTTTCCAGTTGTGCAATTTTTTTAAAGTGGCAATCAGTAAATTTCAGATGCCCGACAGCCTTGTGGAAGTCCGTGATTGCTGGATTCTTCTTTAATTTACAACCCCCAAGCCACCATTTACACATTAAGCCTTATTGTCTGTTTCTTGTTACTGCTGTTATAAAGAACAAAACAAAACAAAAAATCGTCCTTCAAAAACGGGGCTCGCTGGCTCACTGTTGACCCTAACACGGACCTGGGGGAGATGTTGAGCTCCCTTTGTCTTCCCTGGGTCTTAATACCAGTCTCCTTTCTTGACCAAACTGTGTACAAATATCCTGTGAAGTAACTAAAGGAAGTCCAAATGCCGCAGATGATCAATGGTTTGTTTTCTAGACTCTTTCCTATAGACTGTGAGAGGCGTGAGCTTTGAAGCAGGTGTGTTATTTGTGTCTGTTCTTTTATGAGAAACCTGGTTTGAAGAAGAGGAAGTGGGTTGTGTTGAGTTGCCAGATCCACAGTACGTCTCACTCTTTCATTGTTCTCTCTCCCCCCCTCAGGCTTTTTGAACTCCCTAAATGGCAACTCAGGCAGGCTGTGCTAAATTGGTACAGCAGCTGCCATCTACCATGTAAGCAGAGCCCTGTGAGGCGCTAGCACAGAGACTGATCTGGATAAACCCACTCCTCAACTTCTTCCGTACATCAACCTCTGCTTCAAGACTGCAGAATCTTAGAACTGGACTGCAGCATTATAACCGGGGGTCTACAGGACTGTGGCATCTCTCCTAACCTTTCAAATCTGTCCTTGATTTGGTCCACAAATTTTCATGGTTACCGGCACTATGAAAGTAATTGGCTGAATTAAAACTGGGACTCCAAAACAACCAGTTAATCAGATTTCATGATGCCATGGCCCTTTTGGATATGTTAGGATAAGGCACCTGTTAAGTCTGACCTGGGCTAGCTCCAGGAGTGATGGAGAGGGAGAAAGAAAGATGCAGAGAGAGAGAAAGAGAGGGAGAAAGTTGAGTGCTGGATCCAGTCCGGTCCGGTTTGTGGAGGCCCTGCAACCCGGCGAGAGAGAGAGAACTGGAGGGGAGCCGGTTCTGCTCCCGCCAGGCGTTGCTGGTGTCGTGCCGAGGGTGAAGGGGGGGCAGCTGAACGCGTGAGCCCACATATACCTCTTCCTCTCGGGCCTCTCCACTGGACCTGGGACTGATCTCAGTCAAGACTAACGTAACATAGGGTAAGTATCTGACCATGCCCCCCAATAATGACAGCTTTGGTACAAGAGTCACTTCTGTAATTCCTATAAAATTATTTTTTCTCCTAATCTTTCTTATGATTTTACATTTTACACAGTAATACACTTACCTTCCAAGTAGACAAAGTTTGATGCTGTTTACACTTGGTCATTTCATGCATCTTGTTTCTGGATTGTCTGGACGTGTTCACACTTGTTGACTTAAAATGTATTTCTGGTTAGCAGGATTGATAACTTCTCCCTATAAGTCAGCTCATAACACTTGACAACTAACCTCTTGTGTGGCTCCTTCTCATTTATGTGGTTTCTCATTCTGTGCAGTAGTCAAATTGTAATTTTGCATGGAGTTTCCACCCTAACTTAAGCGACGTCATTTGCGCAAAACTATCATTGTTTCATATAGCAGTTCCCATAGTTGTAGTCATTGGAAATGTTAACATGGCGTATGGATTAATCATGCTGATCAGGTTGGTAAAATCTTTAACGCGTTTTGCAACCTTCAGTTTTGCAGATGCGGATGGGTTTTAGATGTCGAATGTGGCTTGGAGAGACTGATGTAAATATTTATTTACAACATCTAGCTAAAATATGCATCAGCCTCCAGAAGTGTTTTTTTTAAAAATTTTTTTTTATTATCTGATTTAAATCTATTTTATATTCTTTAAATGAATTGTGTGGATCATCCCTATACAGATACAATCTTTTGCGATGAGAAAATGACCAGGTGTAAAGGGGTCAGTCAGGACTGAAAAGATGTATTCGTGTATTGGACCCAAATGTTATGAGATTATTTGCCAATTTTTAGACATGATCACCCATGTGCGAAGCTGTCGACCACTGCCCTCAAAAGGAGACGGTACTCGATAGGGTCACTAACAGTGTTGTCTGAGCCACCTCTACCTTTGTAATGAGAAACAGACTTTTCAAAGTGTTGGTTATCCACATGGATGTGCCAAAACTCCCTCCATGTGTGGATCTCCGTTAAACACTTATTAACATCTGTATTTGCACATTTGACTGGACAAATGTTTAGTACTGACTTCTATTGTACAGATTAACCTTAATGCTTAGGTCTAGGATAAACAAAAAGTAATTACATCTTTAGTTCTAGATGTTTGATGATCTATTTTGTCTATACAATGTAAAGCATTTTGTCATCATGGCTTAGTTCCTGCAAACAAGATATTTATTAAGTAGGTAACAGGTAAGTCACGTAGTAACTTGTTGGAAGGGCCACCAGTAACTAGATATGTTGCACATTGTTAATCTGTAATACCTCACAGCTTGGTTATTAGAGAAAAAGTAATAATTTTCCATTTCCATGTTATTTTTTTTTTTTCCTCTGATGAACTTTATTTTACACTTTTACGTTATCCTTTGCCTATTACGCTCTCTAAAGATGTGGAAGATGTGAAGTTCGTCATTAACTACGACTACCCGAACTCTTCAGAGGACTATGTGCACCGTATTGGGCGTACTGCCCGTAGCACCAACAAAGGTACAGCCTACACATTCTTCACACCCGGGAACCTGCGGCAGGCCCGTGACCTGGTACGGGTTCTGGAGGAGGCCCGGCAGGCCATCAACCCCAAACTTCTGCAGCTGGTTGACTCTGGACGTGGGTCAGGAGGTGAGCTCTGGAGAAACCTGACCCATTTATATATATTTGTGCTATGAAGCTAAACGGCACCTTTTTTTTTTTTTTTCTTCTTTTTTTACATGTGGAAATTTTTAAAAATTTAATCCTGATGGGTTTTAAAAATCCCTAAAAGAAAGTAGCTGTAAAACTGTCATCCTTGACCTAATCAAGTACAAAACTTCTAGAGTTCATTAAATTGACTTGGTTTGATCCTAGTTTGTTTTATAACATGGCTGTATTTGAGCTTGGTTATCTCAAAGGAAGTTGTTATTTCAATGCCATTACATCATTTAGGAGGAAGGATGCGTTACCGTGGCTCCAACTCCAACAACCCCAACCTGATGTACCAGGATGAGTGTGATCGGCGCATGCGCTCCGTCGGTGGAAACGGAGCCAACAGTGGTAAGGACAACCGGGGTGGCAGCAGCTACAGCCGAGATGGACGCTCAAGCCGTGACGACAGATCTTCCTCCTCTTCTTCGTACCGAGATCGCAGCCGGGATGGCCGGAATAGCTACAGCTCGGGCGATCAGTACCAGAACTACAACAGTGGCGGAGGCGGAGGGTATAGCTCAAGGGCAGGTGGAATGCCGCAGGTAGGTGGTGGCAGTAATAGTGGGTCAGGTGGCGGGCAGCAGAACCAGTCGGGACCGCAACAGGGCCCATTTAATCAGGGTCCTCCCCCACCACCACAGTCTGGGGCCGGACCAGGACCACAGCCCCTGATGGCCCAGCAGTTTGCCCCACTTCCACCACCTCAGCCCATGATGGGATTTATGGGACCAGGTCCGTACTCGTTCGGCCCCCCTCCACCACCCCCTCCTCAACAGCAGAGAAAGTAAAACTTTATATTTAAAAGAGTAGCCAGGTTCTGTCATATCCATCTAGCAGTGGTAGTTAATCCCTCCTGATCCACTACAAGAGTGAAAAGAGAACTCCATAGAGTTCAGTGTTTGTCTTTATCTATAGACCTTGTCTTCCTATTTGTCTAAGAGGTGTTTTTGGCTTCACGTTTTGAGCAAGCCAGTCATTCAGAGATGGTGGAAGTATACACGGCTGCGCATACTGCGTTATCTGTTCATGTATCAGCTACATATTATTGCAAGCTCTTGTTTTTTGGTTTTAATTAATCACAGATCAAGGAACATTTTGTTTAGCTAAGAAATTTGCATCAAGGAGAATAAAGCATTTACCAGTATTAGGCTACCAGTTATTAGTAGTTCTGCATGTTGCTTTTCATTTGACATATTTTGCTTTCACAACTTCCCCCAATGCGTAACTGATTTTTACTGCTGTATGCTAGTCCTCTGTAATGTATAAGCATTTTTCTTGTCTTGCTTAGGCATGTTCTTTGCATCAGTACACGTACAGAAAATGACATTATTTTGATGGCAGACATTTTTGTGAACATGCCAGTTATTTACAATAGGTTGAATAAGCTATTGTGGGATTTGTATGCTGTTTTGATTATTTCTACTGTTGAATTTTTTAATAAATGGAGCTGACCTTTAAAAAAAAAAAAGCTGTCTTCTGATGACGATTTGAGTTAATATAGAAGTTTTAACATGAACGTGCAGGCCTTTCGGCTACTTTTAATGACCACACTATCTTTATATGAAATAAATGCTCTTTCAAAAAGAAAGACTTTCAACTTGTATTCCTCCATCCTTCCACCATTCCCAGTACAATCGGGAGCTTGGGATACAATCTGCAAGTTTAAAATATTCATGTGGTTTACCAATTCCTCATCCTAGACTATTTGCTGTCCTGCAAATTTTATAACACACCCACTTACTTATGTGATTAATTGGATCAGGTGTGAAACAGCATGGAACCTACTAAACTGTACAGGACAGGGGGTTCTCTAAGATCAGGGTTGGAAACTTGTACTTTAAGCGGAGCCGATGACTCTAAATTGCTCCTGACTGAGTGTGCAGGTGTACATGTTCACAGTCCCATAAACTCAAGGACATGGAGGGAAAAAAATCCATTTTTAAACCCCCAAGAAAAAGAATAACTTTATTTCCCTTAAATACATATTTGCACTACATTCTCCGTTCTCTTCCATACTTATTATTCGTTCTCTGTAGTTTTTCATTTTTGGCAAATGTACATAATTGCAATACGTATACTATTTACAGTCAGACTCCGGGGGGAAAAAACTGGGTGGCGAGTATGACTTCAGGCTGGAGATGTAGCCTGGAACGTGGTAAGATGGCTGCAACATCACAAACTTGCAGCATTTCTCTTACCCTTTCACAACTAGACAAATCCACATTGGCCAACATAAATTTCCTTCAGTTTTTTTTTTGTTGTTGTTTCCCGTTCTTTTCATCTCATCGGAGGCATGGTTATTTCTCCATCATTTTATGTGCTGCATTTGAGGAAAACACTGTTTTAGGTTGGAATATTTCACTTAGGAGTTACAAGAACAAAATAAATAGATGATCGCATCTTCACTGCCATGTAAAACTAAACCGAAGCCGGCATTTCATATCATTTCATTTTCAAAAAAAAAAAAAAGAAAGAAAAACCTACATAAAACAGTGTTAATCGCTACTGCCAAACTCCTGAACCAAAACCAACACAAACAGAAATGCAAATATATGTACAGATCAGCATTTAAGAAAGGAGAAGTACAGGATGAATGTAAAACATTAGATTAGGCACATACGGTCAATTTAAACAAGACGTCAGCATCGATGTCGAAATGAATCCAGTCGGGAAAAGGGCAAAACAGCAGGTTGGTGCACTCATTCTTTAAAAGTGGGGGATTTTTCACTGATATACTCCAGATTTTATCCATTATAAGCCAGCATGTCACCTGATCTCCATCAACTGCGTCCATAGCGTTCATGGTGATTACCTGAAACTGTATTCATGCATTTCTCTGTATTGAGAAGCGGTTCAAAAACCGATTTGCTCAAAACTCATTTATGGAAGTGGAAGAAGAAGGGCAGTCTTTGAAATCTAGCAAGAAAAATACAGGCGAATTTCATACACACGTGTAAAACTGCAACCTTTACACTCTAATAACTAGTCTTAGTATTAAACAGACATAAGAGAAAGTTTTACCAAAGTTGTTCTAGGGTGCTTTCACATACGCAGCACATAATTAGTCTATTTCAACAGAACCCCGGTGTCCTTATTCAACTATCCAACACGAGGGGGGATACAGCATTTTATTCTTATTATTTATTATATATAGTTTATGTAGGATTTGCCTTATGTAGTTGCCATCAGGTAGAATCTGAGGCACCTGTGTTGATCAAGTTGGTAATGTTACTACAAATTCTCCCCCCACGATCAGTCCCACCTCTGAACAGACAAAACAACACAGATTTGAGCTTTAATTTCAAACAGTTTAGAAGTACAGTGTGAAAGATTACTGGCCGTCACAAAAACTGCCACGTCCCCAAGTTTTGAGTAAATGGGTTGAAAATGTGCAAAGATTTCCCCTTCCGTTCAGATTTGGTCAGTCGTCAAATGCAGGCAAATGCTGATTAATAAGAAAAATGTGCAACTTTGGTTAAAAAAGAAAAATAAAGTAAATGACCAGAATCAACACCGACATGTAGAGAGAAATCAAATGCAGCTCACAATGCATCCTAACTCTAGATGTGACTAGGATACGGTGCTCATCAGACCCAAGGCAAAGAGGGATAGATTAGACTTCCATCATAGAGGATTAACAAGACACATCACAGCTTAGAAACAAAATCCACTTCGACGTTCCGTTCTTCAAACTCGCACAAATCCGAGAATCGTAAAATACGCTTGCACATAAACAGGTCTCTCTACTACGGACAGCACGATGGAGTATTCATGAGTGACGAGCACATATACACGCCTCCCTTCCCAGGAAGGCTGATATTGCATCAACAGGTTCACAAAACGGGACAAAGCCAGAGAGGCAGCAGAGGAAGATGAGCGTTAAGATGAAGATTAAAATCGTCCGAATCAAAGACAATGAGACAGAAGGAAAGCAAGACGTAAAAGAGAGCATAGGGTTCCAAGGCAGATCCTTTTTGACTTAAGTCTGACTCCAGTTTGAAAAAATGAGACCCTCCGTCACTTCACCTAACCGCCGCATCGCGGTTGTCATTTGCACATGCTTCTATTCAAATTACGACCTTTGTTTATGTTTATTTAAAATGTCACGAGGATTACACTGCTGTAGCTTCGTACCGACATCAAATGCTCGGGAAAGTGAGGAGGGGCTCAGTTTTCTTTGGATCAGAAACGAACCATGGATTTGCAAGAACCGTTCCCACTGGGCAAGACCAACAGGAAGCAGAGGGATAAAGCAGCAGGAAGTCAGTGCCTCCACCTAAAGGTTCCCCCAGGACTCTGGAGGTGGGAACTGTTCGATGTCGCCACTCTCGTCATGGGACTCGTCAACTAAATCGAATGTCAGCTTGTATCGCAACCGAACCTTTTCCTGTAGGAGAAAAGACACAGATGACATCAGAAAAGAAATAGATCATTATTTAAGTCAAAGGAATACTCCAGTGTTTTTGCTGTAATCTTGACTTTCCACCCTATACTGGGGGGAAAAAACCCGAAACTCTAAAGGCAGTTTAGGTGGAAATAATTCTGTTAACCGCCGTCAGTCAAAGGAGGTTGTAAATGAAGCTCAGTGAGGAATAAAACACTTTGGGACATGGTGTTACAGGAAAATAATCAGTGATAGGCTGGCTTGTGAAGCAAAGCAATTACTGTTATGTGATGTTAGTTGATTATTTTTTTCAATAAAGGCACATACCGAAACGTTTTATTCCTCTTATACTACAGTAGTTTGCCAATGATTGCAACTTTAATTGATTAAAGAATGACTCATCATATATTGTTCATTTATAGTTCAATTTAATGTAGTGGAATCTCTATAAGACAAGTTAGTTCCTGTTATCACTTACATCATGGCAGCGATACACAACCGTTCCCTCACCTGCCTCTCTTTTTTTCCACTGCTCTCTTTAAATTAATAGGGCAAAAAAATTGGAGGTTGTATTACCGATGAACGGAAAGTGTAAACTCCTCTTTCCTTTATATAGTGTTAGAAAGCAGACGCTGGAGACGCCTTCCATAAATGTTAAATAAATGGCTCCTAAAAAAACGTACATCAATAAATGAGTTGTTACTATGGGAACAATAATTTTTGTTGAGAGCATTAATACAAACCTCTGACTTGAACTACCGTCATAGAACATTAATCAACACCTTCTAACCAATCAGAATCGAGAATTCAACAGTATAGTGGTATAAATATTTATGATTTTGATAAGGATAAGGGGAATTATGCATTATCTGCTCCCTTCTCGGTATAGGGAAACAAAACACTGGAGTATTCCTTTAACGTGCACACTACAGGAAGTCTTTGAAACACCAAAGCTAAAAGGTATTTGAGTGCGTGTAACCTTCTGAGGGTTGGCCAGCAGCAGGACTTGTGTAATCGCAGCAGGTGGGAGTATGGGGTTGAAGGCTGGCAGGTCAGAACCAGACGGCGGCTGCAGTTTCACCCTCATCGTCTACACAGACGTAAGACACAAATACAAAGCAACATGAGGAAACCTGCATGAACAGCATTTCTTTATGGTTTACAGTAAACTAGCACTACACAGAGACGAGGTACCTTGGGGACGGCGGCCTGGAAGCGGATGTTGGTGACAGGCATGGGGGCGGACGACAGCATGGAGATGATGACCACCAGAACGTCGGGCCGAGACGGAGGACACTCGCGCGCAAAGTGCATCAGGACGCGCAAGCTGTGTTTGTCGAAGATCGTCACGGGTAACATGCTACCTGTGAGACGGGAGAAGAGAAGAAACAATGAGTAAGCAAGAGAGGAATAAAAAGCCATAATCCACAGCAGGAAGCAAAGATGTGTGTTTCTTACTAGGTTTGATGGATTCCAGGAGCACTGTGACATTTGCCAGAGACATCTCATCCTGAGGGGTGGAAGCAGGGCCAATGCTCAGTGCAGGAGCCTCGCTGCTGTGCTGCGAGTTCAGGAGATTAGGAGGCTCGGAGGAAAATGCTAGGATAGGACTTGGGCTTGTGTTCAGCTTGCTCTGGAGATCTCGCAGGGTGGGCTTGGACTGAGGCTGAAGTTTGTCCCTGCAGAACACACATGAACATTACTTCCTGTCATCACATATCCTGTATTTAAATCATTACTGCTGAATATAATCCCTAATTATCTATGCTACATTTAATACCTCTGCCATAAAATATTCAAACATATGTCTCAGGTCAAAGTCTTCATTATTTTCTGATTATATTCACTATCAAATGAACAGTGGTGAATATTCTTTGAATTTGAATCATGCATTATCTCTAGTGCTAGTTGAATTTCTTTACATTTTGTTTGGACTGTACCATTTGACCTGCAGGCTCTCAGGGGGCAGCGACTGCTGTAGCAGGGTCTTCCCCAGCACGTCTAGTTCATCCAGGGCCTTGACGGCAGAGGTGGGGGTGCTGACAGGGGCCTGGGGGGTGGAAACTGATGGCAACAGCACGGCGGCTGGTACTGGAGGAATGGGTGTGTCTACGGTATCTGAAATCTAAAACACACAAATAAGATTATATTTAACAGGTGGAAAGAACAGCCAACTGTAACAATCTTGCAAAATTCTGAACACCATTTCTTAACTTCTTTCCCTCACCTGGAATGAGTTCCATGTGGAGGCATCACCAGACTGGGAGGAAACCAGAGTAGAACTAGGAGTGTTGTCGGTTAGCCCTACAACAAACGGACCACCACAAATTAAATTACACAGATTAAAAGTCATCATAAACAATGCACTGTGTGCGCTTAATAGAAAAGTGTGAAGATATGTGGTGTCCAGTGTTCTTTAGGAAAATGTCTGTAACAAGAACTTCTCATCCAAAATTTTATTCAGCATTCTAGTACAAATCTATATTAATATAATAATAATGCCATTAAGGTAGGTTAATAATGAACAACATAAGCCATAAACACACACTACTCCTATTTTACAAAATCTTTTTTTTTTTTTTTAATGAGATTACATAGCTTAACTAGGTTTTATACAAATATATAAAGATTGTGTTTACAGACATTTAGGACTTTAGTTATTTAACATCAACTGCAAAACTAAATTATATCACAAGCATGTCATGGCTGATTGACTACATATGAGGTGTAGTAAAAATACTACATTTTAATAATTAGTTAATTAAATAGTAATAAAATATTTTTTTTTACCTATTGGTATATGAAATGTGGAAAGAGACTCTAGGTCAGCCCTTACCCAAAGACATGAGTTCATCATCCAGCAGGCTGATGCCCAGCTCATGTGATGGTGTGGGCTGTGAGGGGAATTCTGGGAAAGTGGGAGCTGAAGGTGAAGTGTCCAGTCCAGTGAGGTCCAACAGGGCTGTGCTGTTCCCTGCCAGTGAAAACACAATATCAATACAACTGGGCTGAAATGAATAACGGTAAGCATAGATCTTATTACATTTTCTTTCTTATTTAAAATGTTTTAATGGACAATAGGCATCTTGAAGTACACCATTGGATCCTAGAATGTGGACTTTGCCCATGAATATGTCTGTATTATCATAATAACAGTACAATTTCAATATATTTATTTTAAAGTGTATACTGTCTGTAGCCTGCAGAAAGTGTATAGTGTCTGATACCTGCAAGTTGATGTTTGTGTAATTTGGTGCTGGTATTGGAGTGTGTGTGTAGTTTACGGGTGCAATTACCCTTAAGCGTTGGCATTGTGCTGCTGTCTCCATTCACCTCCTCTCCCTTCACAAGCTGTCTATAGAGGTTAATCACCTGCGTCAGACTGTCATTGGCCTGCAGGATCTCCGCTTTAGAGAGAGAGAGAGAGAAAGAATCAAAGGTCTAGCCACACTGCATCACTTGGACTGGCTCCAACCTCACTTGTAACTTTATATGCACAATGAAAGCGAATTTGATTGACATTCATTTTCAATTTAGAGTAATATAAATACATTACTGATAGGACCGAGATCTCTTCGTGCGATCCCGCCCCATCCACAGGCCCTGAGGGTTCACTGAATGGTTTGATGGGTATAAAAATCATATAAATCATATTCTGTGGCCTTCACAATCACCAGATGGCTCTTCGATCAAACATTTATGGGAGATTGTGAAGCAACCACTCAGACAGCACTCTCCACTGCCATCGTCAGACCACCAACTGAGAGAATATTTTTTGGAATAACAGGCTCATTTGAAAAACCTGTACACAGACTTGCCTTTCAAGTAGTCTGCACCTCAAGCAGAGAGCTAAAGATAAACAGTTTAGAGAGAGAGATACATGACGCATGTATTGTTTGAGGATGACTCATACTACAAACTAATCAGATGTTCAGTAGATCTGTAATTTAACTTAACCTAGGCAAGATCCTTGAACACCTGCAAATAACTTTGAAAGCAGACCATGCCACAGCCATCTGTGGCCACTAGCCTAACTAAATTAGCCGTGCTCTCTGGGTATGAGGGATGGCATACAACTTCTCTCCCCCGTCAATCAGAGCAACACTAGCCAATCATAGGCATCTGTGAGCTCATGTATGTGGAAGAGGGCAGATCCTCCGTGCATGTTACGCTGCCCTGTGAGCAGGAGTTCGGAAATATGAGGCTGGCTGGCTTTACATGTTTCCGAGTTGCTGCCTGGATGGGAACTGGTCAAGACCAAATTATGGGGAAAATACATTTGGAGTCACTAATGAAACCTTTTCTTGTATTTTCTGTTGGTTCTTACCTAGAGCTTCATCATTGTCTTCCGTGTCACTGGCCAGTCTGAACAAGGTGGGCCTCATCTTCTCACAGCGCTGGTACAAATCCTACAAAATACACAGGTGGAAGGCGCAACATGAACACCACAATGAAATAAAACATAGCCATAAACGAATCACTAAGTTAATGGTAATACCAGTCACCAGGCACGCATGTTAGTTGCTTATTGAGACCCGAGTATGATATTTGTTTTCGCACCTTGATGAGCTCCTCGTTGTCCTGCGAGCTGGTGTCTTTGCTGTAGTCTGCTAGTAGTTGTGTGAGCAGCTTGACGCTCTCCTTTACTTCCTGAATAGCGTTTACTCTTTTCGACACCTTCTCCATGCGCTTCTGATCCTGCAAATTCGACTCGGGTTCAGGATTTTGAAAATGATCTTTGGATATTTGGATTGTAAAAGATGGTGTAACATTTCAGTAGTGAATAGGCACGACTCTTTAGACTACAACTCTCAGGTTCAGAGAAATTAAAAGTACTATGCATGTCCCAATATTCACTGCACATCAGAACACACAATAACGAGTGAATGTTTACTTGCTGGGATCACTTTATTTGCTAAACCACATTCCTGGACTCATCAGGTACAGGAATGTGGTTTAGCATGCTATAGAGTATTATGAGAAACACAATAATACTGACAAAACTTTAAACGCTGTACACGATTATAAACAGAATTTAGGATCTAGTTAAATTTTTCTCCGGCACCACAGAAGGAGATATTAGAGCTACATATTGTTTTAAATAAAAAAAAAAATGTTTACTGAAATTGCAAGCATCATGGTTCATTAAAAAAACAATACTGAACTCCATTCAGGCATTAGACTGTACAAGTCAATAATAGAGGTCAAAGCAAATGTGCTGTGTATACACACTACAAAAACACACACACAGAGATGCTCTCTCTCTCACACACACACCTCCTGAACCATTTCCTTAATAAGCTTGTTTGCTGCTCTCAGGTCTTCCGGGTGAGAGCTGTTAAGCAAGCGGGACAGCATCTACAGAAAAGTAAAGAGAGAGGGAGGGAGGGAGAGAGAGAGAGAGAGAGAGAGAGAGAGAGAGAGAGAGAGGGAGGGAGGGAGGGAGGGAGAGAGAGAGAGGGAGAGAGAGAGGGAGGGAGGGAGGGAGGGAGAGAGAGAGAGGGAGGGAGGGAGAGAGAGGATAATTTGAGATGGGTGTCGAGGATGCTAGTTCAGCACAGATATAGCCTTTGAAAACCTGGTATGGGGAAGTCCTGGCTTGATTCAAAGTTCGAGACGATTGTGTAATGATTGTTTATTTTACAGGCAGTTATTGAACCCCTCCTATCCCTACAGCAGACAGAATTCATAACCAACTGCTTCAGCAGCCCTTATTCATCAAACTGTGTGTGAACAAATCTAGGGAGGAAAGAACAGGAAAAATGTGTTTAGAGAGCACGTGATTACGAGCATAACAATTTGAATACCTAAAATGTAGAAATTTTCATAGACAGACTAACAGCGGTATTTTGTGATTAAACTGCCATCATATCAGTAAAAGCAATAAAAGAACATTCATAATAACAATTACTGTTATTGCTGCTCTTAAGGGTAATTAGGGTAATAGCAGCTTTATTTAGGCCATGTTTAATTTATATGATGTCTGTGTGTGATGGCAAATTAGGTCATGCCTGATCACATGATTTGTAAATAAGGGAATAAGAGACTGGCGAGCAAGCTGACATCCACATGACCGAAGCTGATTCACTGACTACGCTCAAACATTGTATGACATTTTCGCCAATCACATAATTAATACACTACTCCCAGTCACATTTAGGTGAATCAAGGTAATTATGATGAGTCACAGCAAAAGCACTGGCTTTGAATCAGTTCCATTCTGTTTTAAATAACAGTTTGCTTAGCCCTGCTTCTGGAGACATGCCACCCTGCAGGAATCAGTCCCAGCCTTAATCTGACCAACCTGACCTGAACATCGTGTTCTCCAGCAGCAGCTTATTTGATTGTGTTGATAAAATTAGTTAGATTAGAACAGGAAAGGCAGGGATCGGGCTTTTACATTCACAGCCACGGGTTCATTTCTTTTTACCTTTGACTTCTCTTCATCCTCAAAGATGGCGTTCTTGGGTCTGGGAGGGGGAGGTGGGAGGGGCTTATCGTCCGGAAGAGCGGGGTCTTGTTTCACAATACCTGGAAGAGAAATAAGGAACGCTTGTCACTTGGCAACATGCAAAACATAAGCTGCGACTTCCTGCGGGGTTCACATCCAACGGGGACGGAAATGACAAACACACAGCACCATTCTATTTACAATCACAGCACCACTGAATTATTCAGTACTAATATAGAACGTGAATGCCACAATCAGTACAAATGTGTCGTTTTATCATGAGAATTTAGAAACTGGAATCAGAAATGACATGTATACGTACACGAGTGCAAAAACTCAGGATTTTGCAAATATTTTCACCGTGTTTAAAGACTCCATGCCAGAGAGAATGTGAAACCTTCATTATATTGCTCAAATGTCACCTGCTCTCATAGTGAAAAACAATCAAAAGGGAGACTGCTTTTAATGAAATCTTGCAAGAAGTGAACATAACTGCTCATAATAAATCTGAAAAGCCTGACGACTAACAGTTAATAACAAATCAATGAGCCTGAAAAAATTTAAACATGTATGGTTTGGGGCTGAGATCGGACAGTAATACATTACAATGTGGCACACGTGCAATGAACCGATGAAAGCACGGTCCTTAAATCCTTAAAAAGTAATCGCTTGCTGATTGCATTTCAGAGCGGCGTGTTGTCCTCATTGTTGAATTTTCCCTATTCCCCAAATAAATCTTATCAAAATGAGAGAAGCTTATTGCTCCTCTGCAGAGGACGCACACCTCAGCAATACGGCAGCAGTGAGTTATCACCTCAGCTATATCACAGAAATGAGCTCATGCTCAGAGGACGCATAGCGCTTTCACAGTGAGGTGAAAACAACTGGACTATTTCTTATACGCTACAAAGAATGAGTAGACCTCATTGTATAGAAAAGAGAAATACAAGTTTCTCCTTCACAGGCTTCAGAAAATAGAAAAATATTCAGTTTTTTGCCCTTATTCTGAAAAACAAAACAATATTCCTATTAAGCTGTTTACATATCTAGTGAAAGTGAATATTCCGCTAATATTCCCGTTTCCATACCCCAGCCTTGCAAACTGATATCTAGTTGGTTTGCGTACAAAGTACCGAGCTGACTGTAAACAGGCCCGAGGCTGGAAGCTGTGTCAAGCTGTTGTTAAAACCCCCAACTGAGATGCATATTCTTAATGCGCTGTATACACGTCCAAAGAATGTTCCCAAATCCCAAATTAAATCGGCATATCCCATAATTGGAAAATGGTTAATTCAGAAGTTTAACAGAATATGCTGTTTACATAACCTATATCAAATTCGGAATGTGTCGTATTGGGAATATTAGTGCGCATGTAAACGTACTAACTGCCAGAATCATCACATTAAATCTGTGATTAAGGAGAACACACACACAAGAAACAATCACGTTACAAATTACTCCGTGCCATCTGTGTACTGCTCCTCAAAATGCCCTGCCCCTTTAAATATTTAAATTTCCCTTTGAATACATTACACAATTGGGTCAAAAACAAAACTAAAAAACTAAAGCACTTGAAAATGTGATTATTTGTGATCATGAGATTTCTTGAATTGTACAACAACTTTACTCGGATACAAGACACTGCACTATGTTGGTTAAATAACCACTCGAATAATCTGATAAAGGCTGAAATCAGATAACGGTGTAAATGCGACGTGTAGACCTTTCCGGTTACCTTGTTTCTTCAGCATCTGATAAGCATCGGATATTTTGGTCTCTTCAGGAAACCCCACAGTCCAACTGTACATCATTTCCAGTACTTTCTTCTTCACGGGTTCTGGAGCTCGAGAGCCCAGGTACTGTAACAGAGCACAGACCAATAGGAAACACAGGCTACTCCTAATCACACAACCCTGCCTAAATGACCAGAAAATGAGCCAACATCTGGGAGACATGAAAATACAAAACACCTCGAGACATACCTTTGGAGAAACCACCTTGATGAGCTCATTGAGAAAGCGGAACTTCCCCACTTCATTATGAAACCTCTTCCCACAGTTCTTCATACACGTCTCCAGAACCTTCGCACATCATCACACACACATTACCCAAATGTCACTTTAAAAGATCCTGTTAATTAGGGTCACTAATTGTGTGTTTCAGTGTTGGGACGATTACCATAGATACTAATCCCTGAGAGCTTGCGGAGAGGTTTAATAAGGAAAGAAGATATAGTATTTCGGATGCAATGTAAAGCTTCAAAGCTGCGACTGAATCTTAATACTCGGTTTTAAAAACATATGCCTGGAAAATATATGGCTTGCGAAGGCTTACTTAAAAAAATCTTTGAAACAAAATATCTTGATACCTGTAACATGAGCTAGTCTGAAACCATGTAAACCTTTGTCTAAGCAAGGTAGAGGAGTGTGGGTGGTAGTTTACTATGTAATATGTATTCAAATTATACCAAACGTGATCTAGAAAATAATGGTCAGACATAACGTCGTTCTCTCTGACTGCACTGCTCACTACACTATAAACGGAAAAACACGATTTCTCCAACCCTGAACTGCAGATGTACCTGGCTGCCCCGGAACTGCATTATCTTACCGTGAGAGCCTGCATGGCTTCCCATTCCTGCGGCGACTGGATCTTATGGGCCAAAAGCCTGGTGGCCAGCTGCGGACTGCAGTAAAGACAAATCCATATCAAAAACGCCAGCAAATAAACAAGCAGAAACATTGTGAAGTACTTCCCAAAACAGATTAACTGGATTAAAGTAAAAAGTGATAACGCTGCTTACAAATTGGGAGAACACGTGGCTAATGAACTTTGAATGCAAAGAGCTAATGAATGTAAATGTCTACAACAGCAGCACTGTCAGCAGTCACAGATTTATCCATCCATCCATTATCTATACCGCTTTATCCATCTGCGTCGCGTGGAAGCTGGAGCCAATCCCAGCATCTTTGGGTGAGAGGCGGGGTACACCCTGCCAGTCCACCACAGGGCCAACACAGACAAACAGCCACACACGCTCACATTCACACCTATGGGCAATTTAGAGTAG
>JAQQZR010000036.1:24894894-24910624 GCA_030068235.1 Notoglanidium macrostoma | reverse complement strand
TATATAGATATATATATATATATATTTTTTTTTTTTCTTGATCTGTTTAACCGCAAAGTGATTGCTTGTTGGGTTAGCAGGAGATTTCTATGATGGCTTTGCTCTGCTTTTTTATTTTGCACTGTTTTATCTGAGATCCTTATTGTGATTTAATTTTTCCAACTAGTAAACCTTTTACCAACAACCTGATCATTTTGACCGGCGCGTGTGGTGCAGCAGGTGTCGGTATTCATAAGCATTTGCTGTAGTTATAGCATTAAGGGGCCTATATCTTGTTTAAATAAACCTAGCAAATTAAATCATGTAAAAATGTCATGAAAGTCGATAGTGAGCCTCCTGAGCCTGTTGAGTTTCTGGGCAATCGGGACCATATGTAAACATGAATAGACCCGACACATCATCTTGTCCCAGATACCAGGGCTTGTGATTTGTCCATTGTAAAGAAAACTTCAAGCAGCCTATCGCAATATGATACTTTTGTCATGTCAGACACCTCTGCTGGGTGTTTAACAGTAACACCAGGTATTGGCCAACTGACAGAAAATGAGGCTCTGATTTGTCTGTTGGTATTGCTATGTACTGTAAGTAACATTTAGCCTCAGGTTACCACCAAACCTGCTGACCAGCTGACACAGCAGTTGGAGCCGGTCATTATCAGAGCTAAAGAGCTCACCTGTCTTATCGGCTGTCTGGGAAACATTTTCACATGTGCAGATAAACGTCCTTTTGTCCTAGTGCGAAAGCACAGAGTATGCTGAAGTCCAACAATGCTGTAGAGATAAAACAAATGAATAAATAAATGAAAACTCTGACCTAGCACTGCTCAATGACCGTGTTACTGAGATATATATGCTGCTGAGATTTGGGATAATAATGTGTAGGTGCAAAAAAATACACAGTAGGCTATGTTTTTCTGTACCTACATACTATTACACCCTCTTTCTTTCCATCACGTCTCTCGATGTCCCAGGCGTTCGAGGTGGCAGAGACAGAGCTGGGTATTCCGGCCCTGTTGGACGCAGATGATATGGTGTCCATGAAAGTACCTGATCGTCTCAGCATCATCACCTACGTCTCGCAGTACTATAACTACTTCACCAATAAATCTCAAGGTGAGTGAACACCAGCGTACGGAGCATGAACACGAGTCAAGTGGTTTATTTATTTATTTATTTATTTATTTATTTAATTTTATTTTTTTAATCACAACCTAACCACAGTTTGAATTATATTGCTTTCACAAAAATGTCTGTGGAAGAGAAAAATACTGTTGAAAGAAATTTAGACTATTTTTTTTAGTCTAGTGAGGAGGGTAAAGACGCAAGTAAAGCAATTGCTCAACTATGTTCTAATAAGTGTATAAACCTATCAAAATGGACTTTAATTCTGATAGGCATCATTAAATAAGGGCTTGGTATTATACTCATATATAATATGTATATATATAATAGATAAAATTCTTCCTCCTCTGGAAGGATGAGGAGTTAATAATAATAATGTCCTATTAATCATGCAAATGAAATAATAAAATCCCCACTCCAATTTAATAAAAACATGCTTTGTAAGCAACCGATATGCCCATCATATAGAAAGGGGGATTTCACAGTAACGTGAGAAGCTGCATTTTATTTTATTTTTTAACATTTAGAGAACAATAAATGAAAGAGGTTAGTGAGAGAAGCGTTTATAGTTGCTATAACGTAATGTTACTCTTTTCATGGACTTTATTCATCCCAGTTGAACATTTCTTGCCAACAGTTACGCTACGTAGTTACGAAAAAAAAGCAACTATAAACGGATAAGTTCACAGCAGCATTGTTTAGTAAATACAGAATTCTAAAGACGAATACAAAAACTTCAGGGTGCTGTTTAGTGTTTAACATAACACCACCTTGTCCTTAATTAAGAGAGTTGGCATTTAGAGGATGGTGAAAGCCACTGCTTTTAGAGGAAAAATAAAAATCTTGTCTTTCAAGTGATTGATGCTGATCATTAAAAAGATTTTGGTTTAGGAACTAATAGTACTGTTTTTACACACCGGGAAATTTTAAGTCCTTTTCTGGCACATGTAGTGGAATGAGCTTAGGGATAAATTTTTTTTCAAATTAAGGGGAAAAAAACAAAAAACCCCTCTCTTTTTCTCTTTACAGCTAATCCTGCCTGTATGAAGAGACCGGGCAGTTCAGGTCATATTGAACCAGCAATAAAGAAAGCACCCACACCCATAGAGGACAAAACCACAACATCTGAGGTGTGAAAATGCAATATAACATTATAGTCACATACGACTCCGTCTATTTCTGTAATTCGAACAGCCTTTTGCATGCATTAAAAGAAAAGACTTCTAAATTTAACAGAGCATGGTCAAAAGTATGAAGGTGTTATTACGGTCTAAGACTGTAAGCTTTTTGAAACACGTCCCGGGTGTAAAAGATGTAGAGAGAGACGGACAGAGTCCAGATCTGGCCCAATTCCATGTCCTCAATCAGCACTAATGCATCCTGAAAGCCTACGCAGAAGCCTTGAGCGCTAATGAATCCGGCCTCTCGGAGTGTGGGAAACGGCAGAAGAGAAGAGCAGTACTTTTTCTGTACCGTTAAAACTTTTGGTTAGGGGGAAATGGTTCAAAAGTGTTTGGCATGCAGCGTGGAAATGTGAGATTTGAAGAACGTGCATCAGATGTCTCTGAGCTGATCTACGTTCAGAACTTTGTCAGAAGACGAGTCTCGGTAGTATTCCAAAGTTTTCCAGACACATTAAGCTCTGTCTTCTGTCCCTGTAGCCTCCTTGTTTGGAGTTAGCACACATTGGTTTAGTCTTTGACTAGAACTCTGTCCAATACCACAGGGCCACAAGTTGTTTTTTTTTTTTTCTTTACGGCAGCATCTAGTTACACAACTCTAGTTTTGAAGACCATATATTGCTTGATAAGTGTCATTATACATCAACACATGGAACAAATGTGCCTGTACTTCAGAAATCCAGATCTGTGAATGTGGACATGAGAAATAGGGCCGAGCAATGTGACAATTCAATACAAAAATTCATATTCAGTGCAAAATGTTAACGTTCAGCACTGACCAGTTTACGTGAGAGGTCAGTCATGCGATTTGTTATTTCCTGTGTGGTGAGTATTTCTTGTTCTGAACAGCTTCTGGCACTGGAGTGCAGCCAGTCAATCAGATTGTATCTGAGGCTTGGATTAATTTTGCGTCTGTGTTTTGACAGTGACTATTATTTCGTTTACACCCTCGTAAACCGGTGTTGCCTAGCCTCCAATGGGATAGGCTCTTATATCTTGTATATTAAGTCACACTAGCCTGTGGGGTTCAGCACCAAGTCTGATTCGCCACTGTAATATTCACCTCCTTTTGTCTCTTTAAAGTAATCTGCAAAGCTACTGTAGTGACCAGCCTGTGCACTCATAATCAACATGTTATATAAAGTGTAGTTTCCTGATCATTGGTCTGTTTTGCAGTATTGTTTATAAGAGAACATCCTCTCTCTGCCCTCTTCTGTGTTCTTGATGCTATTCTCAGCCTTCTTCAAACGGAACTTTGTTCTTCTCCCTCCTCCTCATCCTTTTCCTCCTCTTCCTAATTGTTGTTGACCTTAATGCCCCCATGTGACCCTTTACGTCACCGTAATGCACCGATACCGATCCATTCATGATTCTAATATTAGCAATCTGATCTTCCTGCCCCTTTCTTCTCCACATTTCCTTTCCCTTCCTGGTTCTATACACAGGTGAATGCAGACAGCCAATCAAAACGCAGCAATCTGAGCAGTACATGTGCTGCCTGTGAGAAACACGTTCATCTGGTGCAGAGGTTCCTCGTCGATGGCAAACTCTACCACCGCAACTGTTTCAGGTAAGACATCAGGTGCCTGAACATCTGGCTTATGGTTGAAAGACGAGCGCTAATGCTCATTTGATCCGTAAATTAATCAAACTGTGTTTTTTTTTTAAATAAGCAGTTTTTACTTAAGATTAAATTATTTCCCTAAATGAGCAGCCCTTATTTAGAACTTGGAGAAACAGCCAAGTGCTTGGGAACTATTTGGGGAAATTTAGGAAAATCCTCCTGGGTAAAGCTCCCTCATGCAGCTGGTTGAGAAGACGCCAAGAGTGTGCAAATCTTTTTCAGAAGATTGTACAAATAATCAAAACCCTTCTTAAAAGCAGCTGCCCTCAGGGGACAGAACGCTTTCTCATTTCACAAGCAGAATGTACCACTATTTATTCTGTAGACAATGAAGCCATCCTTGTGTTTAAATTTCAGGTGTATGGAATGTAGCAGCACTTTGTTGCCTGGCTCTTACAAACTGGTGGGAGATGCTGGATCCCTGGTCTGCACACACCACTTCACCAGAACATCTTCAAACAGCCAGAATGGTCGTGCAGACTCAAGCAAGCAGCTTCGCCCAGTATCGTCGAACGCCAGCCCTGAATCGCCTCCAAGTGGGGGAAGTCTGGAAAAAGCACTGCCAGATCTTTCAGATGCCAATGAACACATCACTCCATCACATACCTCACCCGAAAGGCACTCTCTGGATGGCGAGAATGAAAAAGCAGGAGAGGAGATAAGAGAGGAATGTGAGGTTAATGCGAAAGAACAGATAGAACCCTGCCCTCCCAGTCCGCCAAATCCTTTTGATGAATCTGACGAAGAGGAACTAAAGGAGGAAGAGCAGCCACAGCCAGCTACAGAAGTCGCTAATGGTGTCCTTCCCCTGGCCCCAGTGGGAAGCACCGCAGAAGAGAATCGACCAGTGCCTGCCCCGAGAAAAGTGTGTGATCCCTCCCCTAGTGGTCGCCCTGTGCCCAAGCCACGCCCACCAAGACCTGTGCAGAGTCCAGCAGTCAATGGTGGGAGTTTTTCCTCATGCATTAGTTGAACTCTGACTTAAACTAATTCTTTTGGATTTTGGTTTCTACTTGGTCTAATTTATTTAAATTTAGTTTATAAATGGGACCAGGAATAAAAGTGGTGGAAATGTAATTTATTATCAATGGGCAGAAACTTTCGGTAGTTGCCATGTTTACTTTGTGCAGTTAAATCTTAATATGGTTCCTTTGAAGCAGTCCTAGATCGTGTTTTGGGGGGATTTTTCCCCCATTTCTCCCAATTTGGTTAGATGTCAATTATCAACCACCAGCTAGCTTTCTCCTCTTACATGACATCTACCAATCAGGGTAGGTGAAGACTAACATGTGCTTCCTTTAAGATAAGATCTTTTCTAATTGGTGTTCAAGTTATGTCCCAGGGCAGCTGAAACTCACAGGAAAGCGCTATCTGCCCGCTTCCTTATGACGTAATCTAACGCATGCCCAGGATTGGCTAGTGCAGCTCCGATGGAACGGGGAAAGAGTATGCCACCCATCCCAACCTATTTTGCTTTCTCAGACTCCTGATCTTCCCCATTCTTTTTTTTTTTTTTTTTTATTAGAAAATGAAGGTGATCGCAGACCTGTCCCACGCGAAAGATCTCGGTCACCTGCAAGGTAAGACTTGTTCTTACTCCTTCATCCAAAAATCCATTCTCTGTTTGTCTGTTTTCCTGTTTATGAATGTCTTCATGTGTCACTGTGTCTCATCTCCCTGATTGCCATTGCTCCCATCTCCTAATCGGCTCCATTCAATCCAGTGACATTCCCAAATCCAAAGATCCTCCCTGGCTGGCTCTTGTCAAACAAGAGTCCAAGAAAAAGTTGGCTCCTCCTCCTCCCAGAGCCACAGCCACTCCTCCTCAGCCTATGTCCATTCCTGCCAAGACTGAGGAGGAAACTCGTCCAGCCACGCCCCCTAATCCTTTTGATGACGACGACAATGAAGAGACAGAGGCCGAATCCGCAAAAGCGCCAGTCCCGTCTTCTGTGGCTGCAGTCCATCCGTGGTACGGGATTCCCCAGACTGCTGAGGTCCCCGATGAGAGCCCCACCCCCACTGAGAGTCCAGGAAGGGGCAGGAGCAAAAA
Source organism: Notoglanidium macrostoma (assembly GCA_030068235.1). Lineage (NCBI taxonomy): Eukaryota > Metazoa > Chordata > Actinopteri > Siluriformes > Auchenoglanididae > Notoglanidium > Notoglanidium macrostoma. Next base: position 24,904,645 of record JAQQZR010000036.1, on the reverse strand, counting down.
ACGGCCAGCGCCCAGAGCCCCAAAATCTGTCCCTACAGGTCAGTGACGTTTACTGACCTGAAGCCTGGATTCATGAGTTGTGAAAGGCTTAAGTAGTCCAGGTGTTAAAATATAAACAACCTTAAACAAATGTTGATTATATTAATGATTAATGCCATGGTTTACTCATGACATGCTTTATTAGTCATTTATAAAGCAGTACTATAGTTTATAAAACTTGATCATTCTATGAATACTGGCTTGATAGAAAGTGTTGCTGTTTGTCGTGTCCATGAGTCCCATGCTGTTCCTCTTGTCCCTCACACTGTACATTTTTGTTCTATCCATTTCCACTTGTGTTCTGTTTCCTGCCTGCTCTTCCTTCAGCTCTTCCTCCTTCTCAGTCTTCCTCTGCCTGTCCCTCTCCAGCTCTGAGTACCGAGAGCCTCTCTTCCTCTTCATCAGACCACAGCTTCCCCCGAACTTCTGTCACTGCCACTGCTTCCCAACGGCCATCCGTTACCGAACAGGAACATCCGTTCACCAAAAGCATCTCAGAGCCATCAATCAACAGTCCTGGCTCCTCCCCCTCAGTGCTTTCTTCTGAACCTAAGTCGCATCTCTCGCCTAGTCCCTCCCCCTCACAGCCCCACAGTAATGCTTGCTCAGCACCGGCCACTCCAGAGACAAACAGGAGTGCAGGGAGCAGGGTGATGAGACCGCCCCCTCCCCGCCCACCAGCTGCTCCAAGTCCTCTGATCGGCTCTTCATCCTCACAGCAAAACACACCCAATAAGGTGAGCAGTTTTCAGAAGTCCAATAATGTTATAGGGCACCTGTCGCAACAAATTACGAATATAGTTTGAATGTACATAACGTTAATGTACACAAAAGAAACAAATCCACATTATAATGTATTAAAATCACACATTCTAATCATCTAACGCTTGTGAAATATGACTCCTAATCCGTTTATATAGGAAAAGGGCCCTGTATAAGTCTGTTATTCAGAGCATGGTTTATTTTCACATATATTTAAAAAAAAAATTGTAATAGAAACATTCACTTCCATTCAATTCAATTTGTATTCCTCTTTTAACAATAAGACATAAAGCAGCTACACAGAAATCCAGACGTGGATTTCTGTGGATGTATAACTTCTTTGCTTAAGAAAGCAACACTATTTTCACCTTCTGTGCTTATTTAGTGTAAATGCTTTGCTAATGCTTGCTCTGTCTCTAGCAGTACAAAATTACAGGCTAATTAAAATTTGACAAGTTTAATGTTTTTTTTCCTCTCCGCATGACTGATGCAACTTTAGTACAGCAGTCCATTTACATAATATGTTAGTAGGAAAATTGGCTGAAATTTTGGTGTACTCTAGGGTGCTTCATACTTCACTAAATCATTCAGTTGTGGTTGAACTGGCATACAATGGATTAGTTTTGAAGGTTACCATGACATCATTCTAGCAAACAGTTTTAAAGAGATCTTGATGAATAATGTGGTTATGCCTTTTGGCTAACCGCGATCATCTCTGTCCTCTCCTCTTCTAATCTTTTTTCTATTAATCCATCCCCCTTCCTCTCTCTCCCACACCTCTTTACTTCCCTCATTTACGTTTTCTCCAATTTTCCATGCCACTTTTAAAAAAAAAAACTTTCCTCTGTCTTTCTAGCGAGTAAATCCTTTCAATCGGAAGGCCCCAGCAGCATCTACCTCCCCTCAGTCCAAACCCCCAAAAGGCCCTCGACCAGCTCGCCCTCCTGCCCCCGGACACGGCTTCCCTCTCATCAAACGCAAGGTACCCTTCATCTCTTCGGTGTTTGAAATCCCAGAACATGGATTAGAGCAGTGTGGAGTTTTCCTTCGCACTCCCGTTCCATGCAGCTCTAATTACTCTGTTTCATGTCTCTGGCTGTGCAGGTGCAGTCAGATCAGTACATTCCTGTTGAGGACATCCATGTCGAGATGGGGACACTTGAGAGACAGCTGGATGAGCTGGAGCAGAGAGGAGTGGAGCTGGAGCAGAGACTCCGAGACTGCCCTAACGGTGAGGAATCTGTTGTGCCTGAGCCAGCTGGATTTGTCTTGATTGGATTAATGATCCCTTTGTAATAATTACTAATATCATAATTGTATGTAAGTTGAAAATAAAGGCTCCTGGCACCTAAAAGGAGAACAAACAACTTCTGGAGTGTCCTCTGCTGTGCACTGAGCCCAGGTCAGAAAAGCCTGTGAGACTGAGCTACTTTTTCAATAGTGGTTACTGATGTGTTGACTTCATGTTTCAGAGGAAGAGGAGGAACGACTGCTGGTGGACTGGTTCACTCTGATTCATGAGAAACATCTACTGGTGCGCCGAGAAGCAGAGCTGGTGTATACGTGAGTTTTTAAACACACTCATAATCAACGCATCCTAAACGTTGCGTAAGAGTTAGAGCAGATCACGAATATCTTATTATAACTGGGGGAAAAGCTCATGACGGTGCTCTATTTTCTTGTCAGGGTGAAGCAGCAGCATCTGGAAGAAAGGCAAGCTGATGTGGAATACGAGCTTAGGTGTCTCCTCAATAAACCAGGTGTGCACTGATGACTCCCACCCAAAAAACACGTCAGATACTTGAAATAATCTGACTCACTCACTTATACCTGTGTCTAACAGCGCTTTTTCAGAATGAGGCTCAGCACAGCTTGCTAACAAATCTAAACTAAAGAAAAGCAGAATGATCACACAAAGAAGTGTGTATCGACTTTAATCTTTAGCGTACATGAAGGACAAACGTTCAGTTAATGGCTGTCTATGCACCCAAATAGCCAAATGCTCCATTATTTGAACCTTTAGTGATTCTTTACTCTGAAATACAGAGACGTTTGAGTGGAAATACTACCAAGGTTTTAGAGGCTGAATCTCATGTCATTTTATACTAGGCGTAGGTGCACTAGGTAGGGCATACAGTCTGCTTATGTTGTACTTTATGTAAAGTGCAAACAAAGTGAATAGGGAGATGTTTCGGATTCAGCCAGTTAAATTTAAGATATCTTGTTAGTAGTTGTTCAAGTAAAGCATCTCTGTGGGTTAAAAATAATAATCAGAGACGTTACATTTTTGGATCATAACTGTGTTGCTTCAAAAAAAGAAATTTGGCACAGGTGTTTGGATACAGCAAGGCTTATGTAGCTGTAAAAACAGCAACAAAATACAATATCCTGGATAATTTGCCAAGATGAGGTGCACCATTTGGTGTAAAAGTTCTATATTAGTACAGCTTTGGTCTACTGATAGTGAGTGTGTGTGTGTGTTTGAATCCCAGTATGGCCAAGCTGCCAGATTTGACCCTCGTCTGTTCAGTGAGGTGCTTTGAATACAGGCAACTGCCAAATGAGCTAATAAATGCCCTTTTTCTTTCTTTCTTTCTTTTTTTCTCTGTCCCTCTCTCATTCTGTCTGTTAGACAAAGAGTGGAATGATGAGGATAGAGATCGGGAGAAGCAGCTGATGGATGAATTGGTGACCATCATCGAGCAGAGGAACCAGATCATCAACTGCATGGATCAGGACAGACAGAGGTGATCCGTTACCTCACACACACACTTGAATTTGACATGGATACAGTTAAGAAATACAAACTAGTCTTAACCTTATATCACACTTCTCAGTCTCTTGGTCATAACGATGTCTGTTTTTCTTTAGGGAAGAGGAGGAGGACAAGCTAGTGGCTGCTATGTTAAAAAAAAAAGGTACAGACACTTGTTTCTCATAATTTTTGTTTTGAACTGCAGTATATGAAACGGTACATGAATACGCCCATAAATATACCAAAATCTTCATATATAATCTAATTTATGAAGAAATGAATAGGTACAAAAGGAGGATAGGTTGTACTTTGACAAGTAAGTCTATATGGTCATCTGCATAAACTCCAGCTTTCCAATTCTGCCTATGTTTCATGTGTGGATTGATACCAAATTACACTTAAAGTCATTCCTGATGTCCATGCTTTATTTATGGATGACATTTGGGGTTTATTTTTGGGGGTATATATGGGGGTATTTTTTTGTACATTTGATTCATTACTAAGTAACCCTTCTCTTCTTTCAGAGTTCCATGGTGAGAGTGAACACAGGAAGAAGCCTGGGAAGTTTAAACCCATGAAGGTGTTGAAAAGGCTGAGCCATAAAGGCGAAATTGCAAAGAGCCCGAGTCCACGGAAAGAGAAAAGCTGAGCATAATACATGAATGGACATGTTATTTTAAAGGCTACAGAGAATCCATTTTGAACTCTGCAATGACTAAAAGGACAGCATATTGCCTGGGTGCAAACTGACACCCTGAACACATCCTGTTCTTATTACAACGTAGCTTTGTTCAGTGCAGCGTCATTAATTAATGAGGAACACAAGTCTGAGAATGGCTTTTACCCCATACATATTCATTAGTAAATACAGATCTAAAGAAAAAATGTAATTAAACCTATATAGTTAATCAGCCAACACATGTTTGGTGTCTGCCATTTACATTTTTTTCAGCTTTGCACTGGAACATGTGTGGTGGCCTGGGGAAAGCCTTCTCATGGTGAAATGTGTGACATTTTCTGCTGTACGTAGTTTTGAAAATTAGAGAATTTCCTGAATTGTTCACATGTATCTGAAAGTGGTTATAACGATGAAATACCCTGATTTACTGATATGCGGTGAGTTTTCCCAAATCACCCCACAGAACAATTCCTAATTAAGAAATATTAGGCCCTTTTATTGAAAAGCAAAAATGCAAGAATGAACTAGAAGGGCAACCGAAGAGCGCAGACCTGCACCAAAATCTGCAACCCCAACCGCTGTAGGTGTCTGTATATATATCCAATGGTGTCATCATATATCTACATTGGCTAGGTTTTGTCACTAATGTACTTTACTGCCATCTACTGGATTTTATGATGAATGGCGCAGACTTCCAGCAAGGCCGAATGTCCTCTCTCACAAGGTTAGTGTAAGTGATTCTAAATTCGTGGGTCCGCCCCGTGAGTCAGAGCCGAGCCAAAATGTAATGGGTTCTTCGTTGGCCCATTCTACAGCTTGCCAGCAAGTTTCATTGAAATCGGTTTGGTAGGTTTTGCGCAATCCTGCTTTCAGGCAAAAAACAAACTGTACTGAAAACAACCTTGTTGGAGGTAAAACAAAAAAAAAAGCAGGTCTGAAAAGCTTTGTTTGCTCCTTCATGCATTTTTGGTACTTAACTAATCTCATAGTGGTTGGATGATATGTAAAGTCTACGTGTGCACTTAGGATGTCTACCTAGATTTGTTTTATTAAGTTATGAGGCTTGGAGATGAGGTGGTTGAGAAGAGGCTTTTAAAAATTTGCATACATGTGCAGTCTGGTGCTAGGGGGACAAACGGATACTAACATATCTGATGCAACTCTCGTGCAGAACTATAACCCATCATGTAATACAGTTCTGCAGTATATTGTTTTCCCAGCAACATGGGGCATGCGGTATACCAAAAGTGTAATATGATTAACGTGCATGATGATGTATCATGTACCTGGAAAAAAACAGCCTAACCAGGTTAATTAAGCAAGGAAAGAGGATGTCGTTATTCATGGATATGAATGCCAATAATGCCATTATAAAGCTCATGACCGCCTTTACAGTCAGTTTCATGTCTGGTTGTGTAAAACAGGGACCTAGTTGCGTCTAATCTAAAAAGGGGCCATAGTTTCTTAACTTAAACTAGCTATTTCATTAATGTTAAAAAGACAACCGTTACAAAGTGACAAACTTTTTAAAAGTAGGCATATTTTATTAACATGAGTTATTAACCAAAAGTGCTGTAAAAGCTAAATTTGCAAGATCATGTTTAATCCATGCTTTTGCTTGGTTTGATTGGACTGCTATTGTGAGGTTCAGTTTTAATTTTGAGAGCGTCTGTCTGAAAGTGCGTTGTTTATGTATTTATGAAGAAAGTCTTGATGTAGAATATGAGGTTGTGTCTAGACGTGTTGACATTTCCGTTTGTCTTTTGTCTACTATTGTGTTATGCTTACCTTGTCCTTTTTTTTTTTTTAGTCTTGATGCCTCTAAATAGAAAAAAAGGGCTTTTGCTGCATAAAGATGCGTTAAAAACATGCAAACATTATTTTGGGAGGCAAAAAGAACAAAAAGGGTTATTGTAACTAAATCAACAGCTACACAGGTCTACACTTAATGTCTGACTTTTACACTGGTGAAATAAATGGTTCATCATTCAAGCAATAAAATAAACAATAAACAACATACATGACATAAATTTACTGTCTTGGACTCTTGTGTAGGCAGTAGTGAACTGTGAATAACTGATGAATACAGAGTGTTTCCTCACTGCTGCTCTTCACTTTTCTTCCTCTTTCATCCTCATCTCCTCGCTACATGCCTTGTCAATCAGCTCAAGCTCATGGATTTTCTGTGAAAAGAACACCGAACACACACATCCCAATACAAAATGTTAGTATGACTGGTGATGGGAAAACAAGTGAGATTTTTGTTTTATTGAAGCTCCAGACACAAAAGAGATCTTTAGATTGACAGCACACATCTCTGCAGAGGTTCTCAAGATTCTTCCAGCCAGCGACCCCTTTATCTGTGGAAGAAATTTCAAACGCCCTCAACAATAAAATATTAGGGTGATTATATAATTGTGTACCATAAAAATTTGGTTACATGTGACCCATCACATCAAATCATGTATTACGTCACATTTTGGGTGATTTGAGTTCATATTTTCAGATTCAAGGTTCATTAAGCTCCAGTTTGACACCAAGGTTATTACTGTATCATGTCCATATATCAACATGGCAACAGTGTGAGTTTGTTTATAAGGAGGGCCTCGGAATATACTGTCGGAATCTTATTTTCAGGATATTTAAATGAGGAATCCATGGTTTAGTACCAAAGAGGGACTCCTCAGCTCAGGATTTCGCTGCTACCCTTAAAAAAACTTTTCCAGCAGCTGAGGTTTATAGCAAAACAAAAATGCACGTTTTTCTGTCAAAACTGCAGTAACCAGCCTGGATAGTGCTCATTAAAGCGCTTTATAACAATGTTTAGGATTAAAATTTCTCAATTCTGTTCAGGATCAGTAAATAAGGTATTTATGAACCGATGTTTTTGACAAAATTGACATGAACATATATTACATACATATATTAGAGCCACAGAGCGTTCCATTCCTGAACCGTCCACCAGCGGAACACATTAGCTCCAACTTGACGCTATTTATAATGGGACGGGTTTCAGTACACCAAGGACTGGTGAGATTTGCAAAATGTCAGGCAATGATGTGTGAGTTAGCTTTAGCGGAGTGTTCATTTCTTGCTGGGAAAATGCATACAGTCTGTATCACCTGAGAGATCTCGGTGCTGATGATATGATGGTACTGGCTTCCTCGTCCAAGAGCATTCATCTCTTCCAAAAACTGCCTTCTCTCCTCAATCTCATCAAGAACTGTACAGGACGGAGAACACAGGAGCTGGGTCTCAAATCACCAACTAAAGGCCAAACAGATTTGGATTTGCACAAGATTAAAAACGTTCATAATTATGCCTTGTACTGCTAGCCTTACCTTCCTGGAACCTGTCCGTCTCCGCGTCCTCAGTTCTGTCTGCAGGTCTCTTGTGGGACGGCGAAGGCTGCATCTCCTCCTGGCCTGTAGCGAGGATGTTCTGCAGCCTGCGCTTCTCTTTGTCTAGGTCTCCTTCGGCCAGAAACATCAGTGAGAGAAGAGTGTTATTTATCTTGTAGCATGTATCTAGTTAGGGGCAGTAATTGTGTTTCCTATTTAAACACAAGAGTAAGGACAGGCACTTAAAAAAAAAAAATTGAAACACCATTAAATGCTTTTCTCTATGAAAGTAACAGTAACACTGATGACTGAAAAAGGATCACAGATCATTAATTCTGCTGTTCTTTTTTTTGGGGGGGGGGGGGGATTTTCCCTATACCCCAAATGTACTTGATTTAGTGTCTCTAGTTTGTTACATCCCTTTCTTGATTGAGACTCTTAATGCTTCCAGTCGGCCCCAGCTTGGTGAACAGATCAAAGGGGAGATGTTAAACAAACAGCAATCCTAAAGACCCCTATGAAGTACTCAAATGAAGAATTAGGTCCCGTCCCTAGAGCTAGGACAGGTCTGCAGGAAAACATCAGGCCATCCATAATTCCTACATATCCTCAAACAGCAACATGGAACCATTTTGTGGGATCACAAGCTAGATGAAAGGTGGGTGTCAGGCGTAATGAGGTCAGGCGTGTCTTGGACAGGCTTTGGGAGTGGTGTTTAAATAGCTATATATATTTATTTAACTGGAAATGATTTTTGAATGCTGGATCTGTAAGAATAATTCAAGCATACGTGTGGCGCTGGGCCGAAATCTCTCACGCGTGTAGCTGTCCCCGGCGCTGCATTTCTCCGCACTGCGTCTCTGTGGTCTGGATGAGAGACCTGGGCCTTTGCTGACTCTTAGCTTTGGTTGTGCAGGTGCCGTAGATGATGTGGGGTTACAGGTCAGTGGTAAGGCGCCACCTTCTGGTACACCAACAGAATGGGAACTGGTTTAGAAAAACGCATGCTAAACTGGATTCCAGTGATTCATTAATAAATAAAAAAAAAAAAACTCATTTGCAATTCTAATTACAGCCGGGACTACTGTCAGAGCTAATGTTGAGAAAGGAATAAAACATTTACGGGAGTGCTGTTAAAGGAAAATTTGAGAAATCAGAGATAGGATGGTGTGATTATAACACACCAATTTGGATCTTTTAAAATGTACTAATGAATGACACGTTGTGCTTTTTAACCGTAACTGTGAATGAAACAAGTTTCAGTTATCACTTATATTATACTGTAACAGCTACAAACAGATGTTCCCTTACAAGACTCTCTTCTTTCATTTTTCTCTCTTAAAGATTAAAAACATCTATAGCTTTGTCACGTTACTGAAAAGCATCCTGGAAATCTGGAAGTCCTCTGTCCTGAAGACTCTCCCATGCCAAAACACTTATTAATCATTACAAAGCTGACACTGGAGACTCCTTCCATCACAGCGAATGCATTAACACAAACCTGTGACTTGATTTACAGCCAGAACTACTGTCTGCTGTTACAGGAAAAAAACACCTTCGGATCAATCAGAATTGAGAATTCAACAACACTGTGGTAGAAAACTTGGTAACGTTGCAACCATTGGTTTAACTGATGAAGGTTTCTGATTTGTACACAAATCCCTGTACCTCAAACAAGCACTGTGTTAATAAAAGCGAACAAATGACTGAACAGTGACAAATGAGCTGAACTGGATGAGTTTTAAATAACATGTAAAATCTTACTCTTCAGCTGGTTGTTGATCTGTCGCTGCTGAAAGTTGGTGAGCCGTGATTCTCGCATCATCACTGTGGAGAGACAGACAATCAATCATTCAATCAATCAATCAATCAAAAGATAGGTCAGCTCTCAGAAACACACCTTGTATTAATTCCTGAGTGTCCTTGCTGTATTTGAATCGTGGACAGTTCCACAGTCCCTTATTGCTGTTTTTCCCATCTACTGTCACACTCTCCATCTTGGACCACAGACAACACAAGACAAGAAAAGACAAGACAAGACAAGACACTCAAATCTGAACGCGCATACACTACCGGACAAAAGCTTGGACACACCTTTTAATTCAATTTTTTTCTTTATTTTTATGACTTTAAAAGAGACTGGATAATGATGGACTGTTGTTTCTCTTTACTTAG
>JAQQZR010000036.1:24884432-24894794 GCA_030068235.1 Notoglanidium macrostoma | reverse complement strand
ATCATCACGGTAAATGGTGGCTACTTTGAAGAATCTGAAATATGAAATATATATATATATATTTTTGTTTTTTTACACTTTTTTGTTTACCACATAATTCAGTATATGCCATACGTGCCGCTTCGTAGTTTTGACGTATTCAGTAATGTTTTACAACGTAGAAAGCAAAAAAATTAATAAAGAAAAACCTTTTGAAAAAGAGTAAGTGTGTCCAGACTTTTGACTGGTAGTGTAAAGCAGGAATAGGATCGCATAAGAGACCACTTTTCAGACAAAAATATAATGAAGGCTCCTGTGTTTTGCTGCAAAAAAAAGACAGTCAAAGCCTCCAGTAGAACTGTGGCAGATCGTCCAAGATACTCGGTAAAACTCATTTCCTTATCAAACTGCACAAATTGTACCTGCGACTACTATTTAAGGAAAAAAATATGTCAAATATTGACTTTATTTATTACTGTTCACTGAGTGTTGTCGTAAACAACATGATTTAATTTCGGTATTTTTGAGATTTTTACAGCATTTCTCTGCATGTGCCTAAGACTTTTGCACAGTACTGTATATTGCATCTGTATGTATAGGGCAAATAAGACACCACTGTCACTTTGTGACTTTCTGCATTGGAGGACGTCAGACAGTGTCGTGTACCACTCAGAAATCCAGATAAAAAATACCAAGCTGTAGTAGAAAAAATGAATTTATTGAATGATGAAATAAACCATGCAGTCAGTGAGGGCAACTGCGTCACTAAGAGCTCGGCGCTCTGTATCTACTGACCCGTCCCATACAGTGGGCTGTTCCTCTTGGCCACGCCTCTCTGTTTGGATAACGCTCATCTGCCTACCATTATAATTTACCGTGTTTATTACTTCCGGCCATGTTCTATGAGCTCTATAATGTCCCAGTTTACTGCCTTCCATTGTTTCTGACATTAACATATTAGAGTGGTGCCTTTTTGAGCAAACTTTATTTAAAATTTTCAACAATAATTTTCAGAATAATCGCCGATATGACTTTCTGCCATTTATCTGGCAAAGAATGAATACCGATGATTCGTGTTTTGAGGAAATTAATCCGTCTATGCAATTTCGTATATCCTTGACTTTTTTGAAATGTTGTCCAGAGAGTGTGTGTTGCACTGAACTGAGCAAACTGGTGAGTAGGGTGGATGAGGTAAAAGTTCCCATCCAAGACTTAAAATCGTGTCTTTCATCGCTTTTGCAACATGTGGCTTTGTGTGTCATGATCGTCTTTTGTGAATGGCCATCGGATGATCTCAGTTCATTGATTTATTTATTTTTTTTCTCACTTAACTTGATCGATTGATCTCTATAGCGTTGACAGTTTTAAAAGTTAACACCTTTATTACGAACTGCTCGATCGTGCTTGCGGGTGTTAAGGCTGAGCGATATTTCTCTCTGAACGTGCATGTGGAACCCACCTACCAACTTTCCGACTCGTTCCCATTGCCTTCAGACGCTTTAGAACAGTAGAATGATTGATATTCAAACGTCTTGCCAGCTGTCGAATCGATCGGTGTCCCATCTTCATAAAACAGTTTCTGCAGCTCCTCGTCTTTCGTTTCCTTCGGCCTACAACCTCTTGGCTGATCATCTAGCTCAAGTTCACGTTTTCAGAACTTAGCGAACCAGTTCTTGAGCACAGAAATGCTGATTGCAGCGTCGCCATAAACTTTGCAATTATCATCTTTTGCTTCCGTTGAGTTTCCTCCACTGTTGAATAAGAATAAAAGGCAGTGACGAATATGAATCTTGCTGGGCTCCATGCTTGACTGAATAACTGCCTCAAACACCTGCTTTTACGGGGAGTTTTGATAAATATTTAAAGATATTTATTAGGCCACGAACGTATGCAACATCCTAAAAATTTCCCAATTATTGTCTTTTGAACCTATTGTTTTCCAACTCTAATGTACAAGGCTTCGGTCATGACCTCATTGGTTCTCGAACTCCTTGTGAATACCATCGTAATAATTTCACGTAGATTAACTCAAAGGAAAATATCAGAGACCGCAACGCGTTAATATAATTGCATAGGAAAACTTTCCGACAAGAGTTAGAAGAGGTTGAAACCGAACATGATACGCAGTGTTCTTCCATGAGTATCCGAGTCTGTTTGGTTAATCCATCCATGCATTATCTATACCGCTTTATCCATCTGGGTCGCGGGGAAGCTGGAGCCAATCCCAGCATCTTCGGGCGTGAGGCGGGGTACACCCTGGGTAGGTCGCCGGTCCACCACAGTTGTTTGGTTAACTGATTAACTAAACTCAGCTGCAAGGGTTGGTCAGCCTCATCATGCGGCTCTAAGACAAACAAACCACTTGGGTAAAGTGAGTAGCAAATAATTCATATTCAGCAATATGCTTGAACGAATTATTGTTCACACCCGCAAGAAAGGGAAGATGTTGTTGTGTAGACCTTTCGTCGCAATGGTGTGAATGCCTTACATGCAGCAGGAAATGTTTCCTTTATTTCCAGGCTTGTATATTTTTTTAAGTGTTTAACTTTTTGGAATTTGTCTCAAAACAACAGCTCAAGGACGTGTCCTGTTTCTGCCGAGAGACAGAAATAACTCCAGAAATGCAACCACTGCAGAATGTGGAGAATGTGCCCAGTCTTATCTCGGAGGGTTTGTGGTGTAATGGCAAAGCTCAGCACACAGAACAGACTCTGTTACAGGTGTGTACAGTGAATCTGGTGGACTTCAGGAAAACACAGGGACTGAATGCAAATATAATATCGGAAGGAAATTCTCATACTGGAGGTAATCATGATTAGAAAGCTGATAATGGTGATGTTGCACACTAACGTAACTGCGTTGTCAGTTTTGCTTTAGCATCCTCTTCGTCTTTTGAAGACGTCTGCTTGTGTGTTCCAGGTAAATCCAATTTTCATGGCAGCCGACAAACACTGCAGGCGAAGTTAAAGACGTGTTCTGTGAGACTGGTGGATTGTCGAAAAACACAAAGCAGAAAAGCAGGAGCTGATGGTGAACCAGAAGACGGGGCTTATGATCGTGAATACAACGGCAGTGATTTTATTTCCTCCAGTGAGTTTATAATGGTTGCATTGTGGATCTGAATGCAAATTATTATTGTTAATCTTTCTGGATGCAAAATACTGCCGCTTCTTCGGAATCAGGAGACCCAGAATCTGGTTATAATAAAAAGAGGTTTATTACTTTCAAAGAGAACCTGGGTATATAGCAGTTCATAGTGTCTTATTCTCTGAAACAAACGCTAGACACAGCCGGCTTGTACCGTATGCTGATGCTATTCTGAGGTGTGCGTGCGAAGGGAACTCGGACTAGGTAATAAAACCCAAGGCTAAGATAAGAGATAAAAATGAACAGAGAAAAAAAAAAATAGCAAGGGCAGAAACACCCAGGGAATTGATAGGTGCATAGTTATGAGTGAGCAAAGGTCATGTGACATTCATGTGTTATGAGTAAACTAAGACCCTTACTGAAATCCCACTACATGGAATGGATCTTAATGATTAAATCATCTAGCATACGCATGGAAAAAGTATAAAGGGTCATTCCATGCCATATCAACCAAATTCCAGAACCACGCATGCCCTTTGTTCTTCATATTGCAAATACATGTTCCTTTTCCTCTGCCAAATGAACAAAATTGAAGTCTCTGTCAGTCAAATAGTTTCCGAGTTACGGCCGTCTTTCAGAAGGGAGCCAGGGCTTCAAAATGGCGGCTGTGAAATTTGACACCATGTTCAATTAAATAAGGAATCTAGAAACCTGAACTTTTCAATGGCTCTAGATTAACAGGTAGATACCACAAATACAGCAAAATATTATTATGCCCCGCCCCTTTTCCAGACGTCAGATGGGATTCTGGACAACCTTGACGGATAAACACTAAAGATAATGGGTGGATGGAACAGATCAGGATTATATATTGGGCATACGTAAACTCCATATCAAGCAGTTCAAAACGAAACCATTAAAATGTTCAATATTTTATTGAGTTCCGGCCCCTGAATATCACCCAAAAATTCCCTTTTTTCCAATTCAACAACAAATTGTTGTCGGTCTGTCTAATTGGCAATGAGCAAAGCCACCAGAGTAGACTTTCAGCAGAAAAATATTGGATTAATTTAAGCAGGATTTTTGGGCTTCCAAACACGGCTGTGTTAAACGGTGGACCCAAGCTGCTTCTCATATCTGGGGATGGTAAAATTAGGAGTTACATAGAAGACTCATATTTTGCTGTATTTGTGATCTCTAACTGCAAGACTAGAGCCATAAAAAAGTTCAGGTCTCTGTATTTACTATTACATTTAACATTTTTCAAGAACAACATTAAGCAGCTGCCATTTTGGAGCCCCAACCCGCCTCTGAAAATGACCGTAACTTAGAAACTATTAGACAGAGAGTGAGACTTGGAGTTCATTTGGAGATCAAAGGGATATTTAGTGTCAAAAATTAAGACAATCCTAGAGCAAAATCCGCCATTGTGTGGTCTATTGGATTTGGCATGGAATGACCCTAAATTGTGCATCAGCAGTTATTTGATGAAGTTTTATTTATTCTTATTATTTTTTTACTACGTACATGTGATTTTGGTTATCACACAAGTAAAATGTAGATGCACCCACAAAAAGCATTGCCATTCCCTACATAACATTTTGTATCATTTATGATGTATTATCTATACCTTGCTGCTAAGAACTTATGGAAAAGGAATTCTATGGCCAAACTGGCAGTAATTGATAATTGCAGTCCATTTGTGAATTTTTGCTTGGGCATCAAAAGATTTCAAAGGTTTAAATGTTATTTTTCTTTCATGAACTTGCAGGCAAGTCCAGCATGTCGTCGTCCGGTGAATGGGATCAAGCCACCTCTCGAGAACAAACGATCAAAGGAAAGAGCCTTAGGAAAGTTAAATTAGTGAAGGGCTCCTTAGCATCACGTGATGCAGGCAAAGATGGCAACAATATTGTACTTCAAACGGGACAAAGGAGGTATGAGTGCAGCCAGTGCAATAAGAGTTTCAGTCGTTCATCAAACCTGAGAAGACATGAGAGAGCGCATACAAAAGGGAAGCCTTACAATTGCACACAAGAATCGAATCGGCGAATCCACCAGAGTGCGCACGCCGGGGAGAAGTCTTACCAGTGCACACAGTGTGGAAAAATGTTTACAAAAAAATCAAGCCTGCAAATTCACCAGAGAGTGCACACTGGGGAGAAGCCTTACCAGTGCACACAGTGTGGAAAAATGTTTTCACAGAAATCAAGCCTACAAACTCACCAGCGTGTGCACACTGGGGAGAAGCCTTACCAGTGCACACAGTGTGGTAAAACCTTCTCACAAAATGCACAACTACGGAGACACCAGATGGTGCACGACAATAAAAAGCCACTTTATGGCCATTCTCAATCTGACAAGACGCAGGTGTCAAATATTAACGCGCAGGAGCGTGAACATACTGGCAACGAGTGTTTACTTTGCAAACATTGTGGAAAACAATTCCCGAGCTCATTGAGTTTTCAGAGGCATAAATATGTGCATACTCAGACGCCGCACTATCAGTGCTCAGAGTGCGGTCAACAGTTCCGACATTCTTTTACCCTTAAAATTCACCAGAGAATACACACTGGGGAAAGACCTTACAAGTGCTCTCAATGTGATAAGACATTTCTACATGATTCATCTCTTAGAGTGCACAAAAGGCTACACTCTGGACAAAAACCTTACCACTGTGACCTGTGTGGGAAACAGTTTTCCCAATTAACACACCTGCGATCCCACCAGAGAGTGCATACCGGAGTAAGGCCTTACAGCTGCTTAGTGTGTGGAAAGTCTTTCACTCAGTCATCACATCTTGCAGTGCACAAGCTAATGCACACCGGGCAGAAGCCTTACTGCTGCTCCACCTGTTGCAAAGCATTCCGAACAGGCGGCCATCTTAGAATGCACCAGAGGATACACACCGGGGAGAAGCCGTACCGCTGCTCTGTGTGCGGATGTAGTTTCACTCAGTCCCACAGTCTTAAATCACATCTGAGGATACACACTGGAGAGAAGCCTTACCAGTGCTCTAAATGCGGTAAAGTATTCAGCCGGGATGGCGGACTTAAATACCATGAACATTTTCACACCTGAAGTAACCCTTGTGTTTGCTCTTAGCTTCAAGTGTGAGCTGTACCGTGCTGTTTTCAGTCCCAAACCTTTACGCCCAGTGTGCATGGGTTTTGCAGGATGTTTTTTCTATGCAACTGTATTAACTGGGGTGCTGTGCCTTACATTTTTTTTTTATTTTTTATTAATCAATCTATGTTAAAGTGATTTTAATGGTATTCACAAGGAGTGGGTGAGAGAGCAAGTCAGGTTAGCTGAGGCCTGGAATAGTAGAGGCTGGGAATATAATGCCTGAGAAATTGCATTAATGTTGGAAACAATGGTAGGTTTGCTTATCATTCAATAAATTAATTCTGTCTGCTACCAAAAGTGTTTTGAGTGATTTTTGATTTGGGTTTTCAAGTTTTTGCACCAACAATTTATAGATAGGCAGGCTATAGAAATCCTAAAGTAGCTGGACATGAAATTTTCACCTGGACGCTGCTTTGTGTCTATTTATGCAGCTTTATATTTACGCAGCACTGCGTAAATGTAGCTTTGTGCTATAGAAACATATGGAATAAATAATAATTTTGACAGAAAATAAAACTGCCAAGACAGTAACCGCCGGCAGAGCTGCACTTATCAGCGCGTGCCTGTGACGTCACTGGGGGGCGCGTGCACGTGGCAGAGTGCAGCCAGACTCTAATACGTCATGACGCAAAGAGCGTGCGCACGGCTGTGTTTATGTGTCTTTTCTTTTTTTCTTCTTCTTTTTTTTTTTTTTTAAGACCCGGAGAACGAGCTTGCTATTAAAGTCTTTTCTGATCCGGTTTCAAGATGTCAAGTAGACGAAAGACGGAGGAAGACTTCATAAAAGAGGTCGGTTTGTTTTTTGTTTTTTTTGACACCCAGGAAGGTACACCTAGTCGAAACGCACATTTGCAGCAGTTTTGCTCTATTTGCTAGTGTGTTGTGTCATATAAAATGACCGAAATGACTATTTAATCCTGCAATATCTAATCTAGCATGGATACGAGAGAAAAGATAAAGAAAGGTAGTGTTTCGTTGCATTGCTTTGAGTCATGTTCTTGATACTTATCAACCATAAGACAATGCAAAAGGAAGCACGAGCTTCAAGGATGCTCAAGCAAACAGACGTATCACAAATCATGTGTGGCATGGGGTGGCATTGCCACCTCACAGCTCCAGGGTCCTGGGTCCTTGGGTTACTGTCTGTGCAGAGTTTTGCATGTTCTCCCTGTAGGTGTTCTCCGGTTTCCTTACTTACTACTGCTGTCGAAAAACATACAGGTAGTTGGACTGGCGAGGCTAAATTGGCTCTAGGCATGATTTCGGGAGTGAATGTGTTGCTTGTGTGGAGCCCTGTGATAGACTGGTGTTTCATCTGGGGTAAATTCTCCTTGCTCCGGATGCTCAGCGAGCGAACATGACCAGGATAAAGCTAATTTAAGTGAATGAGAGAACTGCTAACGAGCTATGGACATTCTGACCTGAGCATAAGGATATTGAGGTGACAATCAGTCATTTCTTTCATCTGCCGATTAACATTATTAATATGACAAGACGTATAGGTCGACAATAGGCCATGCCTTAAAAATTACAATGCAAAATTCAGAATTTCACCACTGCTTAAACTACTGTCTGCTATCCACCCAAAGTGCATGAGTGTATGACACTTATATTTAATTGTACACTGATATTATTTTGCATATTTCCTCATTTCCGCTCAAATTAATTTCTGGCTCTGCCACTGAATGTGTGTATTAGTGAAACTTTCAACAGGAACAGGTCAGATTGTTTGCCTATTGTTGGAGTGTATGCAAGAGCAGTTGAGATTGGTCAAAGTTTCCTTAGGAGCAAGCAGCAGTGGGACTGAAAACATTCCAGCACAGTCCTTTACTAGTATCCCCCCTTTTAATTGGGGAATGGCAGCGCAAAAAGCGTTCGCTGTTCAACACTTCATTTGTTTCTTGAAGACAAGGTTAAAGGTCCAATAGGTAGGGGGTTTGAGGATATTCTATTAGCAGAAATGGAATATATATCCCATAATATACTTATGGAATTCATCAGTATGTTTTCATTAACTATGAATCGTGTCATTGTATGTTTACAATGAGCCCTTTTGTATCTACATTGGAAGCGGGCCCACCTCTATGGAGTCGCCATGTTGTGATGGTAGCACAAAACACACAAACCTCTAGAGAGAGCCTTCTGTGTTTTGCATTTATATGAAACCAGAAGGAAGAAATATGAGGAATTGGTGCTGACTAACAAGTTTGAGAAGATAATTTAGAAAAATGGAGGCTTATACTTATTGTTTAGCATGGAAAAGGCAAGGGAGTGTGAATGTAAGTACTTGGAAGTACGCTACGAGCACCTGACAGCCACCGAAAGTTCTGATGCATTTGGAAAGGGAGGGACACTGAAGCGGTTGAATTTTAAGTGATGTGATATGACCGTCCTTGCTAATGGTAACTTTACTTGAACCACCAACGTTTTGGGGGCGGAGTTTTGTGTGCAATGGTTCACATAGGGGCAGGTGTAATGAGTGAAAAAATAATAATAATTCAAATTTTATGCAGCTCCACCCATTAACCATTAGAGACATTTTCCCAATTAAAAATCTTGCCTAACTCACCTTTTAAGAATTCTGGGTTTTTTTTTTTTCAGTTTGGAAATAGGTCCCACCCCATCTGATGGCAAGCTGTTAAACTCTGCACCTTTTCTCTGAACAGCTATTCGCAAGGCACGTTCTCATTGCTATTGGGATTTGCCTTACAGGGAAAGAGGACTCTAAAAAGAAAATGCTCCTTTAAACCTGGTCTCAATTTTATTTAAGTGCATTTTTTGTGTGTGTCTGTCTTGAAGCAACAGGTCCACCAATGTAATAAACCGCAGGACGTGGAGGGTGTGCCCAGTCTTAACCCGGATCCTGACACATATCCCACAGAGTGTTTGTGCTGTAACGGTGAAGATGAGCTCACAGAACAGACTCCGTTAAAGACGTGTACAGTGAGGCTGGTGGACTTCAGGAAAATACAGTCTCTGAGTGCAAAAATAATTCCAGAAGGAAATCTTCATACTGGAGGTAATTATGATTAGGGAGATAATCACAATGACATTATAACCTAGTGTGGCCAATCTGTCAATTTTGGTTTAGCAAACATTCTTGTTTCGAAGAGGCTTACTTTGTATTTCAGGTGAATCCAGCATGTTTGTCGCAGACCAGCAACCACTGCAAGCTCAATTAAAGATGAATTCAGTGAGACCAGCAGTGCACTGTGGAAAAATACAAAGCAGGAAAGCATCAGCTGACCATCAGCCAGAAGAAGGGGCTTATCATAAATCCAAATACAGCAATTTCATTTCTTCCAGTGAGTATATAATGGTTGTATTGTGGATGAATGCAAATGGTGTGTGTGTGTGTGTGTGTGTGTGTGTTTGTGTGTGTGTGTGGAATGCACAGTAAATAAAGCTATTAAATACATCTTTTTTTTTTTTTTTTTGATCAGTTTAACTGGATTTTAGAAGTAAAATGATTGGAATAGGAGCGTTCCCGCTTTTTTTATTTATTTATTTTTTCAGTAGATATAGCTTTTTTTAGGCTAGGCTACTGAAAAAAGACTACGTAAAGCAACATTTAAAAGAACAAAACTCATCCAAAGATGATTGTAATAATTAAAAAATAAAAATGTAAATCTAAATTTTAGAGCTAATTTTAATATTATTTTAATGGGATGATCACAAATTATTTGTGCTCATAGCCATGTTTACAGATAGTAACGTAAATGCTTTTTCTCAAACAAAATGGCTTGCCAATTTCTTGGCATTTGCTTTGCTGTGCTCATTGATGCATTTTCCTGGCTCTTTTTCTGGACTTGCTCCTTAATCTTCAGTTCAATTAAATTTTATTCGTATAGCACTTTTAACAACAGACATTGTCACATAGCAGCTTCACAAATGTATATAAATTCTGAATATAAACTTATGAATCTATACATTTATCTATATATATCCCTAATGAGCAAAGCCTGTGGCGACGGCGGCAAGGAAAATACTCCCTGAGATGGCAAAAGGAAGAAACCTTGAGAAGAACCTGACTCAAAAGGGATCCCATCCTCATTTTGGTCACACTGTATAGTGCAATTACAACTAACACGCTTTAGTACTAGGGTCAAGTTTAGAGTGCAAGACTGTTCGTGGTGATTCGAGTCCTCTGCCATTGTAGCAGAACCG
>JAQQZR010000036.1:24855570-24866637 GCA_030068235.1 Notoglanidium macrostoma | reverse complement strand
CTCCGGGTGCTCCGGTTTCCTCCCACAGTTCAAAGACATGCAGATTAGGTCAACTGGCTACTCTAAATTGCCCATAGTGTGTGTGGTTGTTTGTCTGTGTTGGCCCTGTGGTGGACCGGCGACCTGCCCAGGGTGTACCCCGCCTCTTGCCCGCAGATGCTGGGATTGGCTCCAGCTTCCCCGCGACCCAGACGGATAAAGCGGTATAGATAATTAATGGATGGATGGATATTTATAAACACACACTGTATACCTTACAGCATTCACTTTTCAAATGTCATGTTTACAGTCTCCTGAGCTAAATAAGGGAAAAACCGCAGCACACTGCTGCAAAAGGAAAACACTGATAATAGCTGCCCTTTACCTACTTTACTAGAATAATACCTGAGTGGAGCGTCGTGACTGGCGCATGAGTCGTGAACGAGCTTTTCTCTGAGATTCTGACTCCTCATCTCGAACTGGAGCCTGGTACCTGGGGGTGGTGGATGAGCATAAAGATAAAGATAGATCCATCAATACAGATCTGGTATCAGGTATATTATGGGTATACATCATATTAATGTATGTGATCTGGATGTATTTCATGAATAATGATTTAAGCCATTAAATCAGTTGTAAATTATTATAAAGAGATCATGATGTGGTGGTTCAAAGCTTGGTCAATGTGCATTAAAGCTCAGTACTGTGAAGCAGCTGGTGTGTAGGTGGTGCGCTTACTTCTTGCCATCAGCAGAGGGACCGCTGGGACTCTCTGGGGCCGAGTCGCTTCTTTGCAGAGTGGGAGGAACACGAGCAGTGCGGCTCTCTCGCTCATGCTCTTTCTCCTCTGCTTCCTTCTCTTCAGGGGTCTGGGGGAAAATCATACACATACATCAGATGCCAGCTGTGTCAGTAACTGCTATACAATAAATAACCAGGAAATGTGCTTCTCTATGACACCAACACACAACAGAGAGCATGTAGCGTAGTGGATGTAACACCTGACCTTGTCAGCAGGGCTGAATGTGGAGGTAGTGATGCTTTCTGTATCTGGACTTGACATCGTGGAAGTCTCTTCACCCGAGAAATAAAAAAAATGCTCTATTTCAGAGAACTAACTCCACAATCAATGCTCTATATTCTTACTGTGCCTTCACGCTGTTAGATGACAAGTCGAAGACGGCTTGTCTGATGTGCATTTTGCCAGTGACATGTCAGCAAAGAGCCAACAAGGGAGTTGCGTAAGTAAAATTTGATCAGCCAATCGCATTCTCTATCATCATGACATCACCACTAGTCTCAGGATCAGATGCTCCCAGCATGGCCTTCATGATAAACTTAGCTGCTCATTAGACACTTAGTTGCTAATTAGATTGGCTTGAGGTTCATGCCATCCTGTTTTAAATAGTGGTAACACTTTACATTAGCGCTTCCATTAAGGTTACATTAATGTGTGTAACTGTTGATATAGTGGAGTTCTCCGTGAGGATATTTTATGTAGTATTTGTTGGGAATCTTAACTAGTAATTTTGGGAGTCACATCGTTGTGTTTTATTCCTTACTAATTTAAATAACTTGAACAAATCATACACTTCAGCATTCACATACCATAAGTAACTGTGACAATCGACTAATACTTCTATACAGTATTACTTTCATAGCACAATATAATTGAGGCTGATGTTGTAACAGCTGTATTGGGGATGTAAACTGAGCTTTACCGGGACTGCTCTCTCTCTCCTCATTTAGCTCCAGGCCTCCAGAGACTCCTCGCTCCTTTGACTGGTCCTGTACGCTCATCTTTTCTTGGCTGCTCATCCTGCACACCGAGCTCCTGACAGAGACAATGTGAATAAAAACGTGAATTAAAAATAAATAAATAAATACACTGCAATTCAAACAGATACAAATAAACAGCTAATACAGTGTGAGGCTGCTTTCCAACCTGCGTCTTTTGGCAGCGTTGCCGTTTGCGGACGCTTGCACATTCTGTTTATCCTTAATGGCCTGTTCCGTTCGCCACTGCAAAGAAATACACGCAAACCACTTGTAAGTAAAATCATGATTAGTAGCCTACAGGGATCACTTCTAGCACAGATTTATTTATCCAACTCATATTTATTTATTTATTTTTTATGTCATTTCTGGCAGACGCCCTTATCCAGAGCGACTTACATACATCGTATTTTATACAAGTGAGCAGTGAAGGTTAAGGGCCTTGCTCAAGGGCCCAGCAGTGGCAGCTTGGCGGTGCTGGGATTTGAACTCACAACCTTCCGATCACTAGTCCAACATCTTAACCACTGAGCTACCACTGACCCTGAACACTGAATATTTATTCGCATTTGTATGTATGTATTAACTAGTTTATTTATCTCCTTTAACAGCATGTCATGAAGTGCTTAATTACTCTTAAAATGCAGCTGTTTATACACTATACAGCTAAAAAAAATAAAATAAAAAAATTCTGCTGTTATACACAACACCTTCTGACCAATCAGAATCAAGAATTCAATAGCGCTGCACTACAGACGGTCTTAAAATGCTGACTTCAAACGTTATGCATCTTAACACTGATCACTTTGTGTCCTTTCATTACAGTTGAAGCTTAATGCATGTTGATGCCATTTATGCAAGAAACATACTGAGACTGGAATACAATTAGGACAATAATTATAATACAATACAATGTAACGCAGTGCAGTGTAATGTAATGTAATGTAATGTAATATATAATCCTGATAGTAGTTGATCTTTTCGCTCTAATCTCAATTTTTTAATAAATAAAATTAATAAAAAAAAAATTCTACTGCATGTCATTTCTACTTGTTTAGAAACGCTCTGTGTAGAGAAACATTCACCTCGCCAGTGTCAGCGTGTATGTGCATGTGTGTGGGTTGTCTTACACTGGCTTGTCTCTGCAGTAGCTCCTCCAGCAAGGCCTCCACACTTTCATCAGCCACATCAAATGGAGTCTGACCCTAAAACACACGTTTACTGTAAGAACGCTGCCGCACTCAACACACACAAGTACTCACAAAGGCATTCATAATGCTTGTCATATTTATGCGAACTAAATAGACCAGAACATAGGTGTACGAACAGCAGGGTGTTTTGTTGAAAGGCACAAGAGGTCTGAGGAAGGAATCACATATAAAATCTACACACCCCTATTGAAACTGCCTCACTGTTTCCCTCTAACTCAGTCTCAGCTGAAGAGAATGATGCTGCCATCACCATGCTTCACTGTAGGTGTTCATTGGGTAATAATCTGTCTTGTTTTGTGCCAGACATACACAAATCTTTCAGAATTATGCCCAAAAAGTACTACCTTGGTCTCGTCAGACCATACCGCACGGTTTGTGGTGATTTCGGCAGGCTTGGCTATTTTTTTTATTTTGTCAGAAACGACTTCCATATAGCCATCCTACCTCATAGCCCAAAACATGAAGAATACTAAAGATTGTTTTCATGTGCATTCAGGTGACTACTATTTGCCAGATACTTCTGCAGCTCCTTTAATGCTGCTGTACATCGGCATATCCGATATCAAACTAATATCTAAGCAAGGGTTGATTCGACGCTGATCCGATATCAGCTTCCCTTACTACATTTTTAAAAAGGTTATAGTGTGCATTTGTGCATTCCAAGCAAACTGTGTTTTACGCGGAATGTAAAGGATGTTATAAGATCCTTAGGTGTTCATTTATTCCATTTATGAGTAGCGCCCACGTCCGGTTATATAACAGCTTGGCTCTCAAATCAGCAAAAACAGGGCACAAACACAGGCGCTTTTTTGCGTTGGTGGAAACATGACATTCTGCTATTACCAAAAATTAAAACCTGTTTTTAACTCTCAATACAAGAAAACAGTATTTTGTGATTTAATCTTTATGGAGGAACACGTTCATTAGTGATCTACTCCAGAGTTATGCGTGATCATTGTTATTGCGTCATAAAATAAAAATAACCAATAATGTGCGAGTATTAAAATGAAGACTACGGAGCGGCAGCTTATTAATAAAATGGAGGTATAGATTCGGGGGCATTCCTAATTTGTATGTTTTTAATACACACCGTCTACTACAGAGTAACCGCACACACAGACACACACAAAAACCTCTTTTCCAGTTCCCACTCATGTGGGTGCAGCTTACAAAGCGAAGTTTTGCGTGTGCGTGCGTGTATGCGTGTGCGTGCGTGTATGTGTGTGTGTGTGTGTGTGTGTGTGTGTGTGTGTGTGTGTGGGTGCAGCCTGCATTAGCATTAGTGTGGTGAGCTCTTTGGCACAGAAGGGCACCGACACACATCCTACACACATCCTTTCTGCTGCACACTTGCACAAGCTACAGTGTGTTAAAGTGCTCACCGGAGCGGAGCTGACTAATATCGGCTTTGCTCCGAGGTGGAACTGCATGTTATTGCATGTTTTTTTTACAGGCTTAGAGAAACATTTTTTCGTCTGGCTGCGTGTCGGTCTCCTCTTCCTTCTCACTCTACCTCCTCATCTATCTTCGGCCTGGATGCCTCGTTCCCTCTCTTACCCACTTTTCTCTCTGTCTCTCTATGTATTTAACCACTTCTCTCACCCTTCTTCTTACTGCTGGTCTAGACGTCTCACTGTTTCCTTAAACAGCCGGTGAATTAGCATTCTTTCTCTCCGTCACTCTCTAATAATCCAACTCCTAGTGCACAGCAGTCACTCTCTTGTTCAGCGTACGGCTCTATCCCTGCCCCCATCCTACTGCTGTATAGCTGTCCGTCTCTTGTTCTGTTTAGCTGTCCGTCTCTCTCGGCCCTTTTTAGTTTTCCGGTCTATATTTGTGTCAGTCTCATTTTGTCTATACAATGATATCTGAATGCCTCATTCTTTCTTGCGCTCCGTTTAGCTGTCAACGTCTCTCGCCCTTTTCCTTCAGCTGTTATGTTGTTCTTTCTGTACAGCTTTCACCACCTTTCATTCCTTTGGCTTGTATATCTGTCAGTCTGTCTATCGGTGCTTCTTAGTCTCACGCTCTATCTATAGCGCTCCATCACTCTACCTCGCCTTTCATTCTATCCGTCAGAGTTTCTCAATCATTTTTTTTTTTAGCGTTTGTCCTCTAACTACCCCAGTTTGGGCTTTTAAAGCTACAGTGTAACATTGTTTTGTTGCGACTGAAATAATTGATATTATCAAATTAAATCGATCAAGTAAAGAAAAGATTCTCAAGAAATAAACATACTAGTGCTAAGCTGCTGCAAATCCTAACAAGCCTGTAGGAGTTATTTGCTCACCTTAAGCTGCCGTCATGCTAAAAATCGCTCGGCTACTCAAGAGGACGCAGTACGACAAGAAGGGATTCGTTTCCGGAAGCAGGCAATTTTACATTTGCCTCCTCCATTTTTATTTTTATTAAGTCACGAGAATTGTTCCCGCTGATTTTTGAATTTGATCATTTGTCAATTTGCACCTATTAGCTAGCCCTCTCCTATCACACAACAGCTACCAAACAAGGAAGTGCCTTCTCCGTGACACAGGAAGCCAGTTAACCACTGTGTCACAGGCCAGAGTAACACATTTGGAGAACAGTGCTATCCGCCCTCTTCCGCATACAGACGCCTGGGATTGGCTAGTGTCACACTGATTGACAGGGGAGAGAGTAATGCTATCCTGTCCACACAGAGAACAGTGACAATTTTGCTCTCTTGGTTACTGGCTGTAGAATGGTCTGGATTCGAGCTGGTGATCTTCTGGTGGGTGGGTGAGCGGCGGGTGCCGGCCTCGAGAATTCTCAGGTTTTAAATTTGTTGTCACTAGCTAAAAAAATCTGAGAAGCCCTGCTATACTTTCTGGATGCACTGGATTTCTTTCACCATCATTCCTAATAATGGTTTATTCCTCTTTTACTCCCTCACTCTTCCTTTCTCTCATGAAACCTCTTATTCTTTCTATTCTATACTCACGCATTCGCTCTCTGTTCTTCTTTGCTTAGCCATCTATCTGTCCCAACCCTCTTCAGTCTTTGCTTCATATTTGTGTTAGTCTCTCACTCTGTCGAGCACAAGCTCCCTCTTGTCACTTTCGGTCTGAATACCACATTCTTCCTCTTATGATTCCCTTTCTCTATCTAGCACAATCTCTCTCTCTGTCTGTGCTGCTATTCTTCTTCCTCTCCATTTTCGTTTTTGTCTGTTTTCTGTTCATTGTAATCGCCTGTCTCAATAGGAAAAAGATAGAGTCTCTCTCACCCTTCTTCCTTCTATTGGCCTTTATTTATCTGTCTGTTACTTTATCTAGTACTCTCTCTCTCATTTCTCACCCCATTGCTGCGGGCCTCCATGTCACACAGCTGCTCTGCGAGGAGACAACAGGCCTCACTCTGACCCCAGTGGGCTGCAGCGTGGAGCGGAGTCCAGCCGTCCCCATCTTTAGCGGACACGTCCAGGCCACACTGACACAGCAACCTGAGACAGAGATAATACACTTACACATTTTCAGAGGTTTTAGAAAATACTGGAGAGTCTAAACACAAGAAACATAAGACTAAGCAGAGTGTATACTCTATATAAATATTGATTACAACAGTAATGTTTTATATACTCGAGGGTCTATAGAGAGCAACTGATCCCGGCCTTAGCAAGAGCAGCAGGACGAATGTGGCCTGTTCCACAGGAAGTCTCTTGCATGAGACAGGAAATAAACATCAGCTATTCTTAGAGAGATCAGAGAGCTGTCCGATCACGTGCCCACCAGATCGCTTCAGAGACACCCCACCCAAGCAGCTGAATAAACCACACAGTATTAACACATGCAATGTTGTTCAAATAAAAGAACGTCTTTAGTGTTTATTCACACATCAGCATCGCTTACTTGATGGCCTCCAGGTAGCCCTTAGCAGCCGCAACATGGAGGGGTGTGGCTCTGGTTTGGGGGTGGTACAGATCAGCAGGCACGCCCTCCGTAAGCCAAGTACGGGCATCACGCATGATCGCCTCCTCCTCCAACCGCTTAGCTGCCTCTATATCCACACCTGGACATTTAACACAGAGAACTGCATGATCGAGCTGACCGTGAGACAACAAGCAGTAAAAATGAAATGATCTTGGCTAAAAAAAAAAAAAAGTTAATCGGCGAATTTCTGTGGTATAAACTTCAGGATGTGCTGTTATCTATCTGAATGCACGTCCTTCTGTATTTAGCTTGTCCTTTTGCCTATTTTTATAGATAAAGTGCAACATGGCCATAAACCACATAAGACGGGTGTGTGACGTTTGCATCTCAGATCTATAAGCTTCCCTTCGAGTGCAACGATAAAAAAAAAAGCAGACGTATAACACCAAACGTGTCTAGGCAGATTGGTACACGGGGAAATGTGTGTTATTTTTGGCTGTGTGACTTTTTAAACCTGACATTGATTGAGGAATGAAAGCAAAGTTACAAGCAGTTTCTGTAAAACGCAAGTCGCAGTCCTGCAATCACAGTGACTAACAAACACACAAGCGTTTGTGGCGGCTGGACGCTGACGTCAGTGTCACATCACCCCATTATTCACTGCATGACTGGGTGAGTGGGAAATGAGCTATTCATGGTAATAAGAGCTTTCTGTCTTTCTCGCTCCCTGTCGGTGTGTCCCTCTTGGACTCACCCTGTTTCAGAGTCTGCTCCTGCAGTAGCGCCTCCATGGCTTCGTCTTTGGCAATGTCTAGTGGTGCATCGCCGTCACAGTTCACCAAGCTCAGAGATGCGTCCTCCTTCAGCAAGTATCTAACACACGCGCGCGCACACAGAGAAGACAACTCGATAAATAATACATTCATTTATTCCAGCACCACATCTGTGATTCATGAGAAGTCTAGCCTAACGTGCATTTGCGCATTACAATATAAAGCTGTATATTGGCTTAGCTTTTATTATTTACCGAATTCATTAATATTCATCATTCAATGTAAGAACAAAATACTTCCATTGCACCGCATCATTTTATTATTTTAAATCAAAAGAAATCAGACTTGCTCATGCAGTGTAACACGCATGGTGGAAAGCGCTATCCGCACTCTTCCACATACACGAGCTCATAAACTGCTGATTGGCTAGTGGCACTGTGATAGACAGAGGAGAGAAAGTATGGCCATCTTTTCTCACAACCACACATGGCTGTGGCATCGCTCGGACTCCAGGTTGCAATCTCTGATGACAGGGGATTTTTCTTTCACGTTTGTTTATTATAAGCTTGCATTTCTTCAGATGTATAAGTCATTAAACCAGACATATTGATTCAAGTTAAGGACTTGGACTCAAGTTGCACTTATGATACCGACAAACGCGCTGTCCTGAAGTCTTTCCCTTGGTGGAAAGTTTGCTCTCCTCACAGGAAAATCCTTTGCATAATTGATATCAATGGATTGATATTACTATTTAGAACCGGTGCCACATTCATATAAACCTGTGGTTTGAATTACTACCGTCACGGTGGAAACTTAATCAGTCTAATATACATTAAAAACGCAATTAGATTCCTGAAAACACAACACTATTGACAAGTAAACGACATATATAAATACATAAGTAAATAAACAAGGGAGCTTATAATCTAATAGAACTGCCACCCAACATTAGCCTAAACGCTCAGCAAATACCGCAGTCAATCAGGTTTAATGCGGTTTACTAAGGGAGCCAGAAATGATATAAAGTACATACTCGGCAATTTCCATATTTCCACAGGAAGCTGCAACATGAAGCGGGGTCCAGCCCTCGTTGTCCACCTGGTTCACGTTAGCGCCTTGAGACAAGAGGAAGGCCACCACCTCCATACTACCGTCGATGCAGGCCTGAGGGACAGCACACAAACTCTGCATGAGTGGCCGTGTTAAAATGAACACATCTGATTTAAGAAACGCTTTCCAGACAAAAAGCATTTTCATGAATTTCCCCAAATGTAACCAGTCAACCAAGTCACGTTTAGAGAAATGTAGCTAACAATATATATATATATATATATATATATATATATATATAAATATAATGAAAGGTTAAAAACACTTCCATAATGTCATGCACATGTACTAATCTGGTTTGTGATAAAGTGCAGCTTATTGTTATTTGAAAAGAAAAAAAAAAAAAAAAAAAAGGACAACATTTCACAGTATAGCTGAACACTTTCCATTTCCATGACAAGGGAAATAGTTTTGAGGGATTATAATGGAGTGTGCTAGAAACTTCAGTGCTAGCTAGCAAAAGTCTCCTCTTCAGAAATGTAAAAAAACTCCCACATCACTATTCATTTCTACTGTTGTTTACAGAATCAGATCAAATGTTAATGTTACGCTAGGGCTGGCTTTGTGGCTAGCTAGCATGTGCTTCTCTCCTCAGCCGAAGTATCTAGTCTTTAGCTGGCTGATTATTTTAAGTAACTAGCTAGGAAATCGTATGTAAACTTTTAAATTAAAATGTATACAACAGTGGGGACTTTTTGACTTGGATTAAGTCAAATGAAGCTAGGCAGCAAGGTAAAAATGCTACCGTTTTCAAATGATGCTTGGTACGAAAACTAAACATCAACATAATGTACAGATTTAGTTTCAGAGTAAAAAAACAAATCCCCTCAAAAACCCTCAACAGAGTTTTAGCTCAAAGTAAAACCTCCTTTCACTCCTTACTCATTCATCACGAGTGGGAGCGTTTGGGAGAACGGGAAATTCCAACCTTCCCAATACTGGAATACTGCGTTCAGACTCTGCTATTTCTTTCACTAGATAAAAACGGGGTTTGCGTTTTTTATATAACCTTTGCTAGCATTAGCATATAGCATTGTTCACGCTAAGCATTAGCACAGCTCTTCCTGATCTATAATGGCGCTGGAGCAGGTGTTGTTGTGAATGATATATAAACTAAAATTCCCATTTATTCATGACTTTCGCTGGACCACATATGCATTCTGTCTGGATTTAGTCCGGGAACTGACGGCTGTCAGAAAGTTCCCAAAATTCCTACTCGGATTTTCCTCTCTGAGGTTAAAGTAAGGTGCTTACACGATGCGAATTATTGTTCGCTGGGTGTCGCATACAATCATGATCCTTTCTACTCCGTGAAGATTTTAGGTTTTTTGGGTTCGAATGTGATAAAACACCAAAGATAATCATAACCTGAGAAACTATAACTGTTTAATAACAGAGGTAAAGCCGTTCATTGCAGATAGACATTGGCGCATAATGCGAAAGTGCTTTTGAACACCATAAACAAAAGGTCACACTGATGATTCTGGCACCTGGTGCAGTGCTGTGATTCCGTCGGCGTTGGAACAGTTGACCGTGGCATCTCCAGACGTTTTATCCCCGTTGCTTATAACTCGCACTTCCATCAGCATCTCCTTTGCCTCGTCTGTGTCGCCGCTGGCGCAGACGGCCAGGAACTCCGCCGTCCTCTCAAATCGAACACGCCGCCTGACACACACAATGACAGCTTTATTAGTTTATCCAAGACCCTCTTTAATTATGGGGTGTTATAGAGTAGTGATGTACCAATCAATGTTACACCATTTTCAGCCCAAACGCAGTGACAGGCGACATTGGGAGCGAGTGAGAACAGAAATGTAAACGCTTTTACGACAGATCATTGGAAAGTACGCCTAAAGAGCAATCTTTCCCCCCAGTGAAATGGGAAATGAGCCAACAGACAGATCTGCGTGAGTGTTTGGAACTTTCCAATATTAATGAACACTTCATGGAAGCCCCGCCCACTACCCCGCATCACATGCTCCGGACTCGTTGCAGCTCCCTCGTTAACGCTAAGTGGCGAATATTTTGAGTTCATTAATGTGAAATAAATTCCACCAGTGTATGTTTGAGCCAGCATTAAACAAGTATAATTACAGTGAGTTAGCTGTATTTTAGATATACACCTGTAAAATACAAAGGGGCCGTGTTTGAACATTTTCTGCGGCATCGCTAATAAGAGAGAGAGCGGAAATAAGGATTACGGAAGATTATGACCTGGAAAGATTTTATATAGGCCACAATGACGTTTCCAATCTATCCATCCATCCATTATCTATACCGCTTTATCCGTCTGGGTCGCGGGGAAGCTGGAGCCAATCCCAGCATCTTGGG
>JAQQZR010000036.1:24812069-24825017 GCA_030068235.1 Notoglanidium macrostoma | reverse complement strand
GCATGCTATGTTATATGGGAATTTGGCTCCATAATGAGATATTCTGTAAGGAAAAAATTATTTTTGTCCCCTTATCATATGAATAATTGCATTACTTTCACTTTTTTCACATAAATAAACTTACAAAACACCTTGTAATATGACCCAGTAAAAATAGTTTTAACTGTGAAAGATTCTCACAGCGCATAGCTATCGTTGTTCTGCTAATCCCAAACAGACAGTCCAATCTAATATTCCTTCCATAACTTATGACTGATGTTTAGAGCCATGTTTAGAGTTTCAAATATTGGATTACACACTAATAGCTCAAAAAACAAATCCACTCAGGGGAAGAAATCAAACATAATCATACTGAAGCATGACAGCTTTCTAACTACAATGGGATGGGAAATGGTAATTCATCATAATTCAAATGACGGATCAGTTGGGTCAATGTGGGATTAAAGTAACTTTGGTGGTACAAGTAGGTGGATTTACATTTCGTCATTACCTTGTCGTAATACATTTATAAGCTTGTGTATCACCATGTTGGCTGCTGTTATTTGGTTTTAAATGGCAGAAAAATACCAGTGCCTTCAGGATGAGTATGATCTTCGGGTTTACAACTTGTTATCAACTTTCCTAGCAGTAAACAACTTCACTTCCATTTCAGATGTATTTATGTTATTGTGTGTTCTTATTTAGTTTTTCAGGCTACCATGGTTTGTAGTGGATAACCTGAAATAATAAAATCAATGAACATTTCATCTTTATTAGGCAACACTTTTTTAAAATTATTATAAATTTCCAAACTTACAGACTTGGAAGTAAAAAGAAAGCTGTTTTAATATCTTATAAGAGTTAGGAGTAGAAATATAAGACAATCCACTGTTGCCATTAATCTTTGCCTTTAAAAGAGATAGATGGCATAAGAATAAATTTCTCAATCTGCCCTCATGCTCTGTCTCAGATTTGGTATCGATCTTATAAATGAATGAATTATTATATAAAGTAGGGGTCATCAACTGGCAGACCCCACTCTGGATGCAGACCCAGTCTTTAAATATTTCAATGGCTCAAACTGAGTATTTGAATGAATACAGTAGCAGAGAAGTTTCCAGATCCTCATGTTGTGGTTTATCCAATTACATGCATTGATGTAAATTATTTAGTTGAAAGCAGCTGATTGGGCTGGAGGTTAAACATCTCATAGACATTTCACAGGTCTGAACCTGCCTTGTTCAAAGACAATGAAAACATAATGTTTATAGACGAATAGATAAAGACGTATGTGTTGATTATCCCTGCATGAAATTACAAACGGATGTGCCTTATCAGTTCAAAAACCACATTGCTATTCCAAAGTGTTAACGTGAAGTGAAACTAATACATCAGTCACATGGACACTGAAAACCATTTATCTGGGAATGGGAGGAAAAAACTAAAGTTGAAACGTTAATCCATCCCCTGGCGACCTAATAACATTAACAGTAATCTTTTTCCAAGGCTCCAGTGGGAATTGGAACCAATGGATTAATTTGATGTGACCTGTCGTGACATTGTTGGCGTAGAGGTAAATGATGATGCTGCTGTGATATTGCTATGGAACTACTGACATCTACGTAATCTGAATACTCATACTGCCTCAATGTAAAGCAACCTGTGGCAAATTCAAAACAACAAAGCAAGAAAACAGCAGATATGGCTGGAAATTGGAATGATACACAAATGAGAGAACTGTTGGCTGTTTCATGCCGAAGACTAACTAACTAGCTAATGTCTGAGCTTGGGCTTTTCACAGCAATATGGACTTGCCACCTTATGAATTATGTCACATCCAGTCTTGTATGTTTTACACATCTTGGAAAGTTTGTGCTCCGTAGCATAGCCACTTCAAACGGTCTTGTTTATAGCCATGAATGAATCATTAATCAATGGGTAAGCATTAAAAAGTAATTCTTGTTGCCGTTCAGTCATGCTAGCCGCTTTCTTCAGGGGTTAATCTCACTGGAATTCTGTAAATTTACTCCTTTGGCTTTACTTTAGTCTTCCAAACATGAAAGATAAGAACCCTTAGCTAATTAGCTTCAGGACACTGATGATTAGTTTGAAGCATATATGTTTACTGAGTACTGCTGTAGCAACATGGGCGCATGATTACAAATAATTTGTTCTGGTGCTGAGCTGGTGTATAATACATGACCGTAAAAAAAAAAGAATACAGATTTTAGGTATGCAAAACTATAGGTTTTTAGAATGTGTACTGTCCATGAAGTAAATATTTTTTCATCATGGATGTATAGAGTATGGCAAAAAAGGCACATGGATGCAATATTCATTGCACTACAAATGCTTTTCCCTAACACTTGCATGTTAAATACTGAATGAAAAAAGACATCAATAATTTATTTGTAAAAGCAGAAACAAGTAGTTGACAGTACCTATCGATGTATTTAAATTATAAATTCAGCCCCAGCTCTTAGCCTTACTCCACGCACTACATAATATCGAAAAATGCTGAAAAGTGGGCAAGGCGTAGGGAAGCATGGATGTGTGAGTATGCATTGACGTCACTTTCCCGCTGGAACACGTCCCCTTCAGTTGGACTGAATGGCAAAACATACTGCAACATGGCTGCCGTTAGTTGGTGAAACAATGAAACCAGGTGCAAAGAAGACAATTATTTCCTTAGTTGGTTGTTGGACTAGACAGCGATACACTCGATCCTTCCAAAGAACAAATGGTGCATGGTTGTTGACATGTAGCAGGGGAATCGGGTTTTCTGATATTTATATGTACTTGACTTTGAATCCTGTGAAATAAACAAAGCAAAGCCTGAAGGCATACAAAAGCCTCGAAGCACAGGAAACATACATGGCTTCATCATCCATCCATTCCACAGGAGTGCAATTCAGCCACAAATAAGAATGCTAATAATAAACAAAATTGGCACTTTTAAAATTTCCTGGCTGGCTAAACGTGCTTTGTGGCATTGTTCCTATCTCTTGAAGTTAAGACAAAAAATGCAGCTTGTTATATCCGCAATATTGTGTTCTTCGAATATCTTTTGTTTATTGTTATGAATAACTTGTACATCCTGGTATAGAATGCTGATTCCTTTATTTTGGCAGTCTGGCACGGTCATCTTTGTCATGTGGGATGTTGTTGCAATTGACTACCGATTGACTATACCTCAGCTTGATGTGTGACTTCTCTGAGATGAAATAGATCATCAAATGATTCAAATGACTCAAACGAGTTGTTTACCTCAGTTGGTTTACCAATGTCTGCTTTGGTTGTTCCACTGATTTCCTGTGCACACCTGTGTTTCCTTCGATTAGGTCCCCTTTATAAGTTCTATGTTTTCCCTTTGCTTAGTTGCATGGCATTTGTCTTGTTTGTGAAGCGTTTACATGATTAGTTACCTGCTGTTTTGTTTGCCATGTGAGATACTTGTTTGTACCCTTTCTTGTTTTTCGAGCTTTCTGAACCTTGCCTTGACTGTATTTGTTTAGTTTATGTGGTTATGCTTATTTGGTTATGTTAAATCATAAAGAAATCCCGCATCTCGCCTACCGAGTCTTTCCGCTAATATGTCAGAGTTCAAAGTGAACAGTTTGGATAAATTGTAAAAGTTTGAGATTTCCTCTGGGGAAAAACTGTTTCCTGAGCCAGTGAAAGATGCCAGATGGATACCTCAGGGAGAACACACACACACACACACACACACACACTCTCACACACACACAAATGGTCCAAATGGTTCGCTGCAAATTGCAAAACTGCCCTAGTTTAAAGCCCTATGTGAACTCACTTCCAAAAAACTTAAGAGTAATCAGGTATCCTATTATACATATACTTGAAACCTAATTTCTAGTTCTAGTAGTTCTAGCTAATTATTACTTAAGAAATGAAACATGACAGAGTGTGGTCTTTTAAGAAAATATTCAACAGCAGTGTTATGTGAGCTTTACCACCCCAACATTTATTATTATCCTTCAGCAACATGTCCCGAAGTGATTTCTTCCTCTTAACAATTTTCCAACTCTAGCTATTATCATTTGTTAAAGAGTGACACATCATATTATTTTTTATCTGTTATCAGTTAGGTTTGAATTATGAACGTGTGAAACAAGTAAATTCCTGTAACTTACGTTTTAACCACTATAAATCTCTTTCTCATAGCTTTCCATCCATTCTGAATATCATTCCTCAAACTTTACCTCTGACTTTACAAAACACTGTCACTAGAGACTTCTTCCAAAAAGGTTAAATAAACATCTTCTTACAAAAAATTAAAATAAAAAAATCCATTTATGTGGAGGGTTATGTTACATACTTTGCAAGTGCTTGTTCATTAATGTAAACCTGTGATTTGAATTATAGCTACTGCCCAAGATGCTGTTATACAAATTAAAAGTCACACGCATTCTGACCCATGAGAATTAAGACCTCAACAGTACTGTGGTATAAAAGTGAGTAATTGTCTACCATACGGCAGAATTGAAGGACAGCAACTTTAAAACTCTGTATGGAAGCTGATCATCAGGAGTAGGAGAAGATTCTACTTCTACATGCTATGTTCATTCTGTTCACGACAGCTAATGACACATGCAGGCTTTCTTCCAATTTAGAGATGCCCCATGCTGCCAAGGAACCATGCAGATGCCAGATTTACTGGAATATTTCATTATCCCTAGGGAGACATTTCGCCACTGATCCATGGGGCTTCATCGGTTTAACTGAAAGGTGGAGTAATACACTAGCATTTAAACTTCCTAGCAG
Source organism: Notoglanidium macrostoma (assembly GCA_030068235.1). Lineage (NCBI taxonomy): Eukaryota > Metazoa > Chordata > Actinopteri > Siluriformes > Auchenoglanididae > Notoglanidium > Notoglanidium macrostoma. The sequence goes on along the minus strand of JAQQZR010000036.1, from coordinate 24,820,253 downwards.
AGTGCTTAAACTGAGGGGTGCCAAAAATTTTCTAAATTATAAAACAGTTCTAGTCATCTTGATTTACTAAAGCTGGAAATTTCAGACCATCCTTTTGACTGAACGGCTTCACAGGATAATGAAGAATGAAGTCTTTTTTTGATCAAATAAAAAAAACGGATGTGTCCATACTTGTTCTTTTTTTTGTTCCTGTTCTATTTTATCTACAGCATTTTGGCCAACTTTTGTGGTTTTAAATGTGCTTAATAAATACCATTTTCTTACTTTCTTACCAAGAGGACCCTAAGAGGCAGTGGTGTTAATGGTAGAGTTATAAACTTGAGTTTCATTGGTAGGACAGGCATTTGCAATGTCACATAATACTTACCATGCACCCTCTAATGAATAAAATAAAGATCCTTTGTGCATGTGAAAAAAAAATTGTACACAGCCAATAACCTTTTATGGAAGTGGTCTGATGATGCTGTAATGATGGAAAAATATCTCATATCTGAAAGTAGAATCACCTCATTGGAATAATCTGCACTTGTTATAATGCCAAAACTGAACATGTACATCATTGACGTTCTACACATCAATGATTGATTGTATGTCAGTTAAAGAAACAATGGAATTTAATTAAATGTTCTTTTAATTCATTAACATCCATCCTGCAGGGTGCCCCATATTTGCAAATTATTAGTGTGATTGCTCAAGCAAGAACACTATTGTTATCCGTCACAGTTCCTCTGCCGCAGATTTTGAGTTGTTGATCCCAACCCAACACCAACTTTTCCATCCTGTGCCCAAGTAATGTGCTCCACCATACTTATTCATGAACCGTACTCATCTTTTTCTTGCTTTTCCTCCATTCCATTTTATTCCATTGACTGCAATGCATTTTTGGCCCCATCAAAATGAATGGAGTTTCTCGGAGTGCTCGGTCACGCTTCATCAGAGAGCCACCAAGCTTCATTACATAGCTCAGACCAGCTTTTTCTATGTACTTTTCTATGTGCTTTTTAGCTTTTCTGACATTTTATTTTATTATTATTTTTTTTTTTTGGATTCTCTGTTTGAAATGGCTGGCAGTCTAATAGAGCTTGTTTCAGAAATGAATACACATGAAAGCCTCATACAAGGCAAAAAAAAAAGAACACACACCATACCAAATATGAGAGAGAAAGAAAGGAGACTGAATATTCACATGTACCGTAATGCCAAACTCTCAGTGCTAAAATAAATACTAACATTGTTTATATGTTTACAGCTGGATGTAAATGACCCCTAAAATAAAACAATTAAACACTGTAGGTACACTGTTTTTGTTCTGCAGTCATGGAAATAGATTTTTTTATTACTTTGTTAATTCATTCACCATGAGTGTCATTTGGGGTGTGGGTTCAGTGCTAAAAAAAAACCCCTGAAGGCTTTATTTTGATGCATGTGTGAATGCACTTTTGCCCATTTCATTGGACATAAGCCAGTTTTCCACCACTTTTATCCAGCTGCAAATTTCATGCGCAGAAATGCCCATGTTGATGTGAATGGAGCAGCGCAACAGGGGGGTATGGGTTTCAAAATCCCAAAATGGTGCTTGTATAGAAGGACCTAGTCTCGGTCCCTGAGGCACACCTCACTTACTGTGGTTTTCTCACCCTTTAAAAAAATGTAAATGTGACATGAGCTTTTCATTGTACATACAGGTGTGGTTTGGAGTTTAAATACAGTATTCATAGACATGAATATCCTGGCAATATTGGGCTTCCAATGATTTCTTTGAACTCTTCTTTTTCTGTGGCAGCATGATTTTACAACCTACATCTTTTATAGTAAAAAAAAAAAGAATTTGGTGCAAACATTTTAGTTTATTTTAGGGCTTTCTGTAATCAAAATTCAGGGTCAAAATTCAATTCAATTTCAATTTCAATGTTATTTGTATAGCGCTTTTAATAACAGGCATTGTCACAAAGCGGCTTCATAGAAGTATATAAATTTTGAATATAAACGTATCTATCTATCTATCTATGTATCTATCTATCTATCTATCTATCTATCTATCTATCTATCTATCTATCTCTAATGTGGCAATAGTGGCAAGGAAAACTCCCTGAGACAAGAGGAAGAAACCTTGAGAGGAACCAGACTCAAAACTGAGCCCATCTTCATTTGGGTGACATGGGATAGTATGATTACAATTTACACACTTTTGTATGTTATATGATTTATAAAATTATACATAAAGGATCAAAAATAAACATACACTCACTTCCAAAATGTGGAAACATCTTAAAACTTCTTTTAACTTCCTGCTATTGATACTTCCGTCATTGACTACAGCTTGTAGCTTCTCTGTGCATAACATAAGAAGGGCAAGTTGGACAAGTACAGCTTAGTATGAGGTGTAGCAACTTTGACCCAAACTGTCCCCCTCAGCTGAGAGAAAATTGGTTTGGATGGGCAGGAACAACCCAGGAACCATCAAGGCACAGGCTTGCCATGAACTGGAAGCTGTTGGAACACAATCTACAGGCAAGCAAGTTTTATATCGCAAAACACTGAGAAGCTGCCATCCAAGAAAGAAGTTCCTAGTCCAAAATCGACACCTTCGAGCTTGACTAAAGTTTGCAGCTGACTATATGAACAAAGAAGGAGGACAATTTAATAGTCAGATGAGATTGAGTTTTATTTGCCACAATGACCAGAAGTACAGAGGAACACTGTACCAACTGGTAAGCATGGTAGAAGTAGCATCGTGCTCTGGGGCTGTTTTGCTCCCAGTGGAACTGGTGCATTGCACAATGTGGATGAAATAATGAGGAACCTCAGAATTCTTCACCATAACCTCAAACCATCAGCTAGACTGTTGAAACTTGGACACAAGTGGCTATTCCAACAGGACAATAACCACAAATACACATCAAAGCTGGTTGTGGAATGGATAAAGCAGACTAACATTAAGCTTAAAACAAGTCCTGACCTCAACCCTGTCAAAAATATGTGGGCTGCGCTTAAAAGTCAGGTCCGTGCCAGGAAATACACTCATTTAATTGAACTCTATCAATTCTGCCAAGAAGCTTGTTGATATGGTCAAATATCCAACCAGAATTCTGCCAGAAGCTTGTTGATGGCTACCAAAAGCATCTGGTCAAGGTGAAACTTGCTAAAGAACATTAAACTAGATATTAGGTGTGCTGTATTTATATTTTTAACCTGTTATGTAAAATTTTGCCTCTATGTTGATTTCAAAAAACACAAAATCAATTAAAACTTGTACACCAAATTCTTTATGTGCTGCAGCCTTGAGTTGCTTGCATAGTGAGAATATTCTAGTATGTATACGTAGCTCTGAAGACTACATGCTTTCCTGACCTGTAATAGAGTATGTTTCACTTTTGCACATATCTCAACCACAAATAAAGTTTTAGAATTCTGCTGACAGCTCAAATTACGTTTAATGATTGAATTCCAATTCCAATGAAATACAATTCACTTATCTCTATATACATAACCCAATTTGTTAAAAAAAATTATAAGAAAGTTACAGAAAATGAAATATCAGTGATTATCAGCATAAAATAAAAATAAATTCCAAATTGTTTGTCAAAAACTTTTTCATGATTTTTGGCTATGTGAGAGAATTCAGCCAGAGTGACATCCAATGGGTTTTCCCAGACTGCCACGATGGCCAGCCTTTTTCTAACCATTACAACTCTGCTACAACCATTGCAGGTAATCAGAGCATGAAAGTTTTCCATGTGAACTGATGAACTGATTTCATTTACACTTTATTCATTTTGAAAAGCTGAATCAGTCGTCCAATCACAATGTAGTTCTCAAAAACACATTTTCCTCAACTCCAATTGTGTTAAATGCACTTTTAAATCAAGCAGTTTGAAAGTGATGTTTGTACTTTTCCTCCTGTTAATTTGTTAACAGTTGTGAGTCTAATCATCCTTTGATCAAGCTGAAACTTCCCCCCATGACTCTCATAGCAGGAGCGCAGGACACCCCGTCAGGGAAGAGCTCATTTCAGCCAAATAAAAAGACAGCAAAAACAAAACAGTTTGTCTGCGTGTGTTAATAACTGGCTTTAATGTGTCTGTTGCTTAGGAACGCCATCTGTTTCTCTTATGCACTTTACATTGCTATGCCCTCTTTCATCTCCTCACTCTCTGCTGATGAAAATCAGAATTAAACAAGGCTTCGGGGGAGGGCCTTGTAAAAAAAAAAAGTGAATCATATTGTTTAACTGAGCTACTCATAATCTTGATTTACTGCTGTTTTTCATTCATAGTAAATAGCTTATGTGATTACAAGCCTCACTTATGTTTCCTCCAAGCATTTACCAAGGGTTATGCAAATGATTGGCACCAGGTATAAATAAATATAAACAAATATAATTGGATAAACATTCTCAAGTGATCCTAGTATAGAGCCCTGATGCACACCTGTCTGACTGGGGCTGTTTCTCTCTGTGTAACATACAAGACTAGGAAGATGTGTGATGATTCATGCACAGGTTACACACAGGTTATTCAATGTTCATAAACCAAGAGCAAATCCAAAGAGTGGCCAATTAAAAAAATAGGTAGAGTCAAAAACAATTAGTCAAACAAAGAACAACACCTCAGAACGTACATGAATAAGGATATTCGGCAAGACTTCGCAATATGGCATTGTGTCTGTAAGCTTTATGTAGTCCGTATACAGGCAATGAATGTGACAAACATGAAAGGGTCCTTGAATTCAATGCTGGATGGTTTGACTAGGTATTTGTTCATTGAGCGATAGTAACTGCCTGGTCAGGGTCTCAGTGGCTTCCAGGTTACTAGTTTGTTTATATGTTGGGAAATAGTGCTAACAAAATTTGTTAGAATATATCACGGGCAGGTACAAACAAAAACAATAAGTATGAGAGTAAGATAATAATCCATCCATCCATTATCTATACCTCTTTATAGATAGATAGATAGATAGATAGATAGATAGATAGATAGATAGATAGATATTCATGAGAGCAAATGGAAGGAAACCGAGAGAACACTTTGTGAATTTTAAATGTTGTGGCTAAACCGAGTGAGTAACATGGTTTAAAATTAATTATTGATCAATGCACAGACCAACTGAATCACATGATGTCTTTCCCCTTTGAATCCTACAAGTGAATTAGTACAGTTTGTCAAGCGATCACAGGATGGAATATAATTTTCTATAAGGCTTTCAATAATATATAAAAGTATGTATACATCACTAGCACTATAAACATATACTTCCCATGAATAACTCTTTCCCGAATATGGAAGGAACATCAGATTTTATCAGCTTCACTCTCTTTGACTTTTTTTTGTCACTTTTAGCTTTTATTGATGCAGAACTCAGACTGTGGTTGCATTTTCTCCTTTTTTCTTTTCCTTTCTTTCCTTCTTTTACACCTCGGCTTCCAGCTTGCATGCACATTGCTCATGCCCTTTTATCCTTCCAATGTTCAGTGCAGCGTTTGAAATTTTAAAGTCAGATATAGAGCGGAGCATTTTTTGCAGCTTTATACCAGCAGCTGGGAGAAGGGTTCTTAATGAAATTCATTTAAAACATGCTTTCGAAAGCATATGAATTTATTTAAAACATCTGTAGAAAGGATACTGTATATCTTTATTCTGTAATATAGCATAGCTTATACAGTTAGTTATATTATAATTCATTAAATACATTTTATAGTATATTATTTCTCAACCAAATATTTCTCAACCAATGGGCATCATGGGATCAGCTGTTGTCATTGTTTATGGGATAAAGTTGTAGTAGTATTATACATAAAGCTAAACTATGTATAGACTATGAAGAATAATTCATTGGATCTACTGCATAGGTGGTTCCAAGGGGTGGCAGCCACCCCTTGAGAAAGTCCTTGCCACCCCTGGTGCCACCCTATTTCTAGGCAATTAATATTAAAAACATAATTTGTGTTGAAAGTTCATGATATTTCCTAATAGTTGGTGTAAACTTCTATGTTCACCAGTTTAGAATTCCATTTCCTACTCTGATTAAAAAAATGGTTAAGTAATTGGTTTTTAATTTTTTATTAAAATAGTGATTCATTCATTCATTCATTTATCATTTTGTTATGTTTAAAAGGTTTTTACAATAATTGTGTGAAATATGTGATAGTGCTCGTTGGTATGATGAAAAAATGGCTGCCTGTTGTCAGGTATGAAAGAAAGTAGCTATCTAGCCTTTTTGTAAATGATAAAAGCACGTATCTAGCTAGCTAACTGACCCGCAGTCAAGAATCATTCATATGTGATTCACATGCATAAAAAATCCCCAGAATGCAGGAAATTAAATCTGAAATTCAAATTTACCTGGGGGTAATAACCTCTTCCCCCTTAGCTGGAACCCCATGCCGCCTTTTTGAAACCCCAGGTAAACCTTGCTTAAACTAACAATGATCAGCTGGAAGTAATCCCAACTGTGATATTGTCAACTAGCTATGTATTTCCAGCTATTTAAAAATTTGAAGGTTAATGATCAAGCTAACTGTAGTTATTAAAATCTGCTATGTCCCACAGTAGACTAGAGTAACTGGTCAAGTTTGGAAACAAGGTTGCCAGATTGAAATCACTTTCACCCTAAGCATCATTTAGGAATTTAGAAAATTCCTGTTTATTTTTATTTTGAGTGAGTGCCTGAAAGCTTTATCAGTGACATTAAAAGGCAAACAGTGTTGTCCAGGTGCTAGTTGCTTGTTGCTTTCTATGTTATTGATTGATTTGCTCATTAAGAGTAACTCAGCCATTTCTGAATTTCCCAAGGGAAATTTAGCTACAGCTTACTCTCAGAACGTGACTGATTTATTTCTAGGCAAATAAAGCCTAATACAGCTCAATCATTTTAGGTCATTTTGTCTGAACATTAACATGGTCCTTGTAAGGCTTCTTGTAATATTTAAAGATTAGATTTTTGTAGTTTTGACCTTTTATGTAGTGAATCCTAGCTATTAATGGCTAACTAGCCCGTGTAATTATTGTCAATAAAAATAAAGATTCGATTTATTTTTCAACATGTAGTAATGAGACAGAAATTTGAGGAGTGCTTCTGTGACTAAACAAGATTTAGGCAATCTATCCTCCATGTTGTTTTGGGCCTGCCGAGTCACAATCTGAGAAATCTGCACATTTCTGTAATTTCTTCCAAAAAAGAAATATTTTATAAGCAGATGCATTTTAGCCAACTTGCAATCACTTCCCATAGGATTACATGTAAAGCATGCACTGCAAAAATGATCTTACCAAGTGCAAGATCTTCAAAATATAAAGATATAACTAGTATTTCATATTATTATTTCTATTATTTCAAATTATAGGATTATGATAAACCAAATATATAGAATTATTGAACTACAATATCTCTAGAAGGAAGAAAAATGATCTGCCAATCAAATAAGAAAATTGAAAGCTTGATGTGTATGAAATGGATGGATATTATATTTGATATTTTTTATGTTGATTAATTACCTTTGCCTGTAATTCAAGATATTTCCACTTGCTAAGATTTTTGTATGGCAGCCTGAAAGCATCCTAACTGTTCCATCCTACCTAGGAATCTAGGGATAAAATTGTAACAGGGCTGTAGGAACTTTTATGCTAGATGCTAGAAATCTGTGAGGGCTGTAGCACAAATTTTAATATTGTATCAGTGACATAAAGTCTATAATAACAACAATAATAATGACTATAAGTGGTATCATTTGTCAACCAAAAACTACAACTGTTAACGATTCGGTTCTCTTGGAGCTAGCTAGTTATATTTCTGTTCCATGCTTAAAGTAAACTAGTTATGTATTTAGCTTCTATGGCTATCCTAGCTAGCTACTTGGCTACATCTTTCAGTGAATAGTAGTTAGCATAAGAAAAATATCTGTGGCTAGTTTGAATTACTTTTCATTAAATTTCCCAGACAAGCTAATAAGCTAGCAATCCTTAGCAAATAAACAAATGTTATGCTTATGACCTACTCTAGTCTATTTTTTCATATGACAAAAATTTAAGACATTCTGGTTAAAATGCTGTCCAATGACACAAGCACATTGAACTAAAATGCATAAAGGGCTATTATATAATAATAATCCATCCATCCATCCATCCATTATCTATAGCGCTTTATCCGTCTGGGTCGCGGGGAAGCTGGAGCCAATCTCAGCATCTT
>JAQQZR010000036.1:24780236-24798741 GCA_030068235.1 Notoglanidium macrostoma | reverse complement strand
TATAGATAATGGATGGATGGATGGATTTTCTCAACACCCTCTGACAAGACTAAATCAGACCGATCAACTCGAGGAACACAATTTCATACAAAATTTGCTAATACAGGATTAGATTTTATACAAATGAAGTCAGGCTCCTGATCCACTTGTAACTCTGACCAGAATAAAGTGAATATTGAGGATGCTGAAGATGAATAAATGAAGAATTGAATGAAAAGTCAGTAAAGTTAGACTAAAGTCTTATTTCTTCCTATTTATTCATATTAGGCTTGTCATATATTTGCATTTTTGTGTTGCATAAGAGGGGAAATCTGAGTCACTGGGTCACTGCAGAACTTCACTGCTAACACACATAATACATTTTCTTCACACTCCTGTTATAGCGCACTGGCATCTCTAAGCATTCGTCTAGAATCAGGACGAGAGCTGATAAGATCTTCACTGATCCCACACATCCAGGCAACCACCTGTTTCACAAACTGCTCTCAGGAAAGACATACCACTGTAAGAGATCAAGTACTATATAACATTTTATGTTTTCAACCTGCAAGCCTTCTAAGACTAACTGAAACTATCTGTGTAAGTCTTAAAATTTTCACAAAAGGAACGGCAAACTAGCATGGCCATGTTCTAGCCACTTTTCTGTAGCAATGCTGCAACTGATTTGCACTGAGTTTGCATGAGCAAAATCATATGGAGTGATTTAGAGGGAGTTTTGAAGAGCCTAACAATCCTTGCAGGCTATTTTGGAGAATTCGCCTTTCATCTACTCACTAGCTCCATCACTTATGGGGTGCTAATGTGCATGTTTAGAGAATCAGAGCATCATTCCGTCACTTATCTTTAGTATCTGCTTTATCATGGCGGTTCAGGACCACACCATAAATCAGGGGTCATCAACTAATGGTGATCACGCTAAGCACTCGAAAAACACTGGGCCAGAAACAACCAATGTATAAAAAAACTTCTGCGAAGCAAGTATTCTTGGCTTCTGTAGCAGAGCTGTTGTGGCTTCTTGCGGCTAGTCACATGCTTTTATGTAAATTATTCAAAGCATTTTCACATACTTTCATAGCATTTCATTTGCACTATATGGGTTGATGGAATGGTTTGTTTAAAAAAAAAAAGTTGATGAAAGAAACTAAATGTTTAAAGGTGATTGAACTCATCACTAAGGGTTTAAGTATTAAATGGTAACTTTTGTAGCCATTCAGTCATGTTAGATTTTATGTAGTTTCAAACCCACTCTTACACCTAGGAGATATTTAGTTAACCTAATGATGTGTATAAAGGCATAAATGTTTGCACAACCAGAGTTCAGTACCACCCACTTCTTATTCAGCTCGTTTCAGTCCTGGATGGTCAGAATCCAGAACCGTTTTGTGAGTACCTTCGTAATTAACTGGAGCTTTCTTCTGGTTCTCATTTACTGACATTTTACCTGAGCATCCTTGATGCAATATCGATACCTGTAAAACTTTTGAAATGCCCTCTGATACATTAATTGCTCCCACACGGACTTCTTGACCTTTCATTCCACAATGTCCACTTCTTTTCCTACTACTAGCGAGAACTGGAGTGCATGATGTATACTTTGCTGTTTTGTCTTTATAACCTCTGGTTTATAGTTGTGTTTTAGGATTTGTAGGTGTGATACTGTTAAAATTCATCTTTTTCACAGACCCCTTGGGTTCGACCAACCAAAAAGCCTTAAGAACACTTTGAGCTAATTTGCATAATATACAAAATGTATGTAAACTAATCCTATGATCATTTATTGGAGGGAATATTAAAGGTCCACTATGTAGGATTCAGTTGACTGCAATCAGCCGAACGCCCCTCTCTTACCCTTCCCTTTCCAAGGGCTTATTGAAACGTACGGTACCTGTCGAGTACTTTCAAATACTTACATTCACACTTCCTTGCTTTTTCTATGCTAAATAATAAGGATGATCCTCCATTTTCTAAAATTTAGGTTCTCATACTGGACCTTTATGTTCAATTGACTATTTCTGAGAAACTTTAAGTTTAAGCTGTCTGTATGTGGATTTCAAATGACTGCTCATTTAAAAAAACATGACCTCCAACAGCCAGTCAGCTTTTAGCAGACATTTCGCAGGGTTAGCATTGAGATGCAGTAATGTCAGTTGAACAGTTATGCCTCTTTAGTGTACTATGTAACAAGAACTGACCATTGGGGGCGCTATTTTGAAGGGTGATTAGACCCTGCAGTTTGCCTGTGGGGTAATGTGAAGTTTTCATTTAACTTAATTAACGAAACCATTTTACCCTTAAAAGCCTAATGAACAGTAATTATTTCTAATCATGAAATTGTTTAGCCCAGCATGCATTTTAGTCTCCTTTTTTAAAGAACCTGAAAATTTAGCTACTGGACTTTGAGAACAGAGTCTGTACATGTTGAATGATTGGATGTTTATTCAAGCAGCATGGGTTTTTGGAAAAGGAGGAGGTTCGGGGATTTGTCGGACATAACTAATCAGAAGAAACTTCTTCCTAAATTTTTTTTTTACAGTTATTATTATATACAGCGGGAGTTCAACCTTTCCATGCTGGTACCCTGAAAAATATAGAATAAAAAAAAAATTAAAACTGTCAAAATGCACAGCATTACTCTGTATTATTCATATTCTTTTTACTTTCACGTGTAAAGCAGGCTTTTAAGTGCTATTTTTAAATGTGCGCGTGAGCTATTGTCACAGACCGTTTGCCTCTGAAAGATCAAACAGCGTGTGTCTGCAACCCGGCGAGCAGCTCGATCAGGAGACTGCAGCCTAAAAACATCAATCAGTCCATCATCCTGGCTCAAACTGCTCACACACAACAAGCAGAATTTTTAAAGATTTCTTCTTTCAAAGCTAGTGAATGAAAATGTTAATATATATATGGCTGAAAAGCATAAAAAGGCATTCATTTCCCCATAATATGCAGCTGGTAATTCATTAATAAACAGTCACACGCCATTTGCTACACTGAAAAGTTTCATGGGTGCTTCTTGTTAATATGCCAGTTTCAGAAAACACACTGATATTCAATCCTCTGCAATTAAATACTCCATGTAATGACTATAGATTGCTGTCTGTATCTGTAAAAGGGTGTATATTTGTTCCCCTTAAATGAAGATTCGCCTAATGAAGCTTTTCCCTCAATACGACAAAGGGGATTTCGTCTGTCGTTTTTTTATAGCTGGCATTTTTATGCATTTATTTATGTTTAATTAGATATTATAGCAGTGAAGTGAAGATAAAAAATATGCTGGCCATTAATCAGTGAGTAGTGTTATTACAATAGTGTTTTGTTAGTAAGATCCCACGTAAGAGTCAAAATCACCAAAAATACAAGGCAGGTTTAGAAGCCAAAAGGTAAAACTATAACTTCCAATTACCAAAAGCAAATGATAATAGTACCACAAGAACAAACCAGTTTGGATTAGCAAAAAGCATCACACTGTTTGAACTCCCCACAGGGGTTTTTATAACACAGCTAATCCGACTCTAATTGTTACTAATTCTGAACAGGTGTGTTCATCATTCTGACGTGTCCCTGGTACCGACTGCGTAACAGGCTCACCAGGAAGCGATACGATTGGCTCTCAGATGAAAACAGCACCTGGTGGCTGAGCTGTGTCTTAGATTGCAAGTTGCGAAGTCAACTTGAAAAACATTTCATATGAATACTAACCTGCTAGAAAATGGACAGTTTTTGGACAGACTAAAGCTTCTACAGCTTGTTCTATATAGAGGAAGGGAAAGAGCCATGAGAGATCTCTGCTCTTAAATGTTTACTGAACAAACAACGCATCAAGAACACCACTGGAACACAGGCCCGAATGAAACGTAACGACGCTGAGTAGGCCAAAATCAGAGGTGTTTTCTGCAGAGGCCCAGATTTTGATGTCGGGATGAAAAAAATGTTGAGCAGTTGTGCTTTACTACTCAGCTTAAGCATTATTTTTGTCATATTAATACTTTACTATAGTAGTACTAAATCACACTCCTTACATTTTTATTTCACTTGCTGTAAATCTTCAAAGCCTTTTCTTCTTTCATCTAGCCAATGGCTACATGCTATACATCAATCAAATGGGCTCAGGTTAGATTAGCATTTCAGTTTAGCATCGACTAAAGTGTATCAGTGTAGAAACTAAATATATCATGAATCATGCAAATTCATTATCAGTCATGATCTTCTCATGCTACGCATTTTTATTTCATGGTCAGTTAAGTTTCACTAATTTGCTATATGTAACTATGCTAACTTGTTTTCTTTGCTAACAAAATGGCTAGGCAGCAAGTCAAATTCTAGCTCATAGTAAATATTGGTTTTTTTTTTTTACATGGTTTTCGACTTTCATAGCAAACTATGTAACCGTGTACGCAAAAGGGCAGGTGTTAAACGTGCGGAAGCCCATTTTTACTATTTTAATACAAAATAAAGCCGTAATTAAATATCGTTTCCTCCATTTTATTTGCATGCAATGTTATTTGGAAAACTACGTGACGTAGTTATGCGTATGATCAATAATCTTACTGAGACCGAATGATGTTTTCAGGCAAAACGTAGTGTGCCTTGAGTTGAAAATCATCTCATACCAGTTTTAGATAAGTAGGAAAAGTCACGTTTTACATGAAAACATGACAGTAACTTAATTAAAACATTAATTGAAAAACATTTAAAAGTAGCAACTTTAAAAAAAAAAAAAAAACATCGCTTGAGTACATGGATACTTCTGCTTGTAATTGACACATTATATCCTGCATACTTTCACGCTTATGTAATTTCTCAGTACTTTTTCAACCCATGTAGTTTTAAACGATCAATAAACAATTAATGTTTCTTTCTGCATTTACACAGTTGCTCGTCTGCAAAGTTTTGTGCATGTTTACCCTTTGCACTCGTATCCAACAGATACAAGATTAAAACACCTCTCGAGATATCTCACGATACTTGCTGGGTGCATTTTACATGGAATAAAGCAGTTGGAGGTCAGAGGTTCACGCAGATAACAGCATTTCCTTCCTGACACCCACGTGCTGTCTCTCCCTCAGGGAATGTGAATCGCCTGATTCTCGCTCATTGTAATTCCACACAGTTGGGCCCGGCACTGCCGATTGCTCTGATGTTTGATTCATCGGCCCTCATTATTGTCGTGATTGCGTTCTCTGCGTGTCACTGGACCCACTGTGAATGGGCGTGATTGGAAAAGGCGAACCCCGAAGAAGGACCACATGACAGCTTAAGTTGTTTTTTTTCTCCTGTAGGTTGTTATTTGTGAAATGCCTTTTATGAAAACATAATTAGGAATCCCCTCTAAATGTTTGTAGATGACAAAAAAAGGCATAATTCCAGCATCATGGAACTATCAATTTCCTTGTCTTCTGGTTTCCTTTTTTTTCCCATGTGTGCGAGATTATAAACTTTACCTAACTTTTATAGCTGATTAAAGTAGATAACATTTACTTACATCTGAGTGATGTCTCCCACAACCAACAACGTTCCTTAGGATTCATCGCCTCAGGGACAGACGACAATTGTGACAGAATTAGGTCGTCCGTGCTTTGCTCTAGGTTTTAATCTGCTTTACAGACCATTGAGTGTCTTGTTTATTTGTGATGGACATGCCAGTTTCAATTAAAATGTCAATCAATTAATGTTTTCCAGGTTTTTTTTTCTAACTTACATACGAACTTCTTTCACATGCTTGTCAATCACAATCATAATAGAGGTGTGAATGGTGACTCATTAAATGGGCTGAAATCTTTTTTCCACCCATTCTTTTTGAGCAGAAAAATTAGATCCCTCCACAATGACGTTACAATCTGTCATACCTCTGGCAAGCTCATGCTTCTGTAAGTTACAGATGAACAAGCCTATGGCTTGGGACAGAGTTAACCATGTGATGCTTTAATGCATAGCTTCATATTTCTTTTAAACATTTGGCATGAGATCAGCTTGAGTAAGTATATACTAGTGCCTTGTATAAGTAAAACAGATGAGTTTTGTACTTATTGAGTGTGAAATTCTATTAGATTACAGCCAGAAAATGCTGAAATGAGGAAATGAGGTCGTTCACCTTCTTTGGCATCATCATCAGAAAGAACAAAGGGTCAGATTCAGACTTAATGAATATGCAATTTGGAGCCTTTTTTTTTTTTTTTTTACTTATAAGTGCAAAACCTAAAGAGGAATCTATGAAAGATACCCACAAGGTGATTCATGGAAACAAGACTTTAGGAACACCAGCTGTATGCTCTAAAATGACCAAAGGGCAGGTGTTAAATTTACATAAGCATATTTTTCCCTTTTTTTAAGATAAAATAAAAACGCTTTTTAAATACTGTTTCCTATATTTAATTTGCATGCAATGTTAACACAGTTCTTCTTTGTAAATCATCCTCAACATGTCCATTAACCAGGGTCTGTATTCAGAGTTGAGTTAAACAATCATAGTGAATTAATACTAAAATTGCAAACAGTATTCAGACTTCAGAGTATTAAGAGTTTGTAGAAAACAGAGCCTTGTCTCGGTAATGCATGATTCTGACCGTAATCCCATTTTTTTCTTGGGAGCAGTTTTAAGTCCAGGGCCACTGTTTGACACCGTCTTGTATGTACTGTATAATATGTCACCCTGAAAGGTTCTGGGTAAAATGAACGCGCTCAAAAATTGTGAAATGTCATACAAACTTCCGAAATTCAAATAAAGTCCAGATGCATAGGAAGAGTCTTAATACAGAAAACTCTTTCATGCACGAATATAGATGCAACCTTAAAATTTTTTAAGTTAACTGAATGCTTCTTTATGGATACAGTTTATCATTTTACTATTTTTGTTTTGTGATTTGGAAATCATATTCAATGAAAAAAT
The DNA here is from genome assembly GCA_030068235.1 of Notoglanidium macrostoma. Lineage (NCBI taxonomy): Eukaryota > Metazoa > Chordata > Actinopteri > Siluriformes > Auchenoglanididae > Notoglanidium > Notoglanidium macrostoma. The sequence continues at coordinate 24,791,855 of JAQQZR010000036.1, read as the reverse complement.
ACCAGGAAAAACCAAAAACAAATTTCCTCAACCCTACAGAAGACTCTGATGATACTGTACGTTGCCCAAACACCTTCTAAAAGAAAAATCGATGGACAAAGAGAACACGTATGTCCAAATCTAGAGCAGGACGTGGGCTTGGATAGGACAGAAAACACTTTAGGAGCCTAACCAGATAATGGAATGGATTTTGCAGGCAAAGAGGAACCGAGACAGCTGTAGAAGATCACAAGAAAGAAATAGGGGGGAAAAAAAAGGGAATTGAAGAAAGAGTTCCATGCTTGCATGGTCAAGTCCAATGAAAAACGGTCAAGTAGTCCAAATCTCATTAACTGCATTTATTTTCCAATAAAAAGACATGACATAGGATTCATGCACCTGAACGTATTCAGAATGGCAGATAAAGAGTGAAATACAGCTCATAGATCAACAATATATCTGAAATCTCTCAGTTTAAGCATGCGTATAATTAATAATGGAAAAAAAAAATGAAGGCTACACTTTGAACAGTCTTCGGTAAGTAATAAAAGGAATTTTTTTTTTTTATAACAATTTTAACTGCATCACTCTGCAAAAATAAGTTTAATTAAACTAGAGAAAATCTGTAAAAGGGGACAGCACAGCTCTCAGAACCTGAAACCGAAGGTCACTTGACCAAGAGAAGGAGATTTTAATAGCTAGAAGCTACAATTAACAAATAAGTCTCGTTTAATAATGATTCCATCATATTTCTTCTATGAGCATCATGAATACTGGCAGATAATTAAATGCACCAAACCTGGTTAAGCAGAGTTTAATCAGATATATTTAATCAGGAAAATCACCAAACTGTGCAAGACATACAGGAGTGTAAAAGAAATATTCATGTATCCGAGTTTGTATAAAGTACAATAATGAAAAACCTCAAAAGATCTGGAAGAATCATCCCTAGCTATACTGCGATGTGTTAGAGCTCACTAATAGGTGCCAGCAAAAAGCATGCATAGATGATCGTATTACACCATGAAATATACTGTATGTGTGTTGATTTGAAAGATCTTTCAATTTTAAGGCACACGTTTCAGGTCCAGTGGAATTAAGTGCCTCTGGCGCTTGAATAATACTGAAAATAGAGAACATCTGAACTGGAAGTATTTAAAAGTAGTGTAAGAGGTGAGGCAGTGATAGAGCTAGCAGGGTTTTTTTTGTTGTTTTTTTTAACGCCAAAAGAGCAAAAAACGGCATTTGTGTTCACACCTGCCAGAACTGAAAGCACTCCAAAAGTTCTGGCCAGACATTCAGAGGCCATGGCAAACTGCATATTAACATTCTGTTCAGAGCTGAAAGCAGAAACACAGATCTAGTGTGTGTCCGAACAAGGCTAGCATAGAGGACAAGTCCACAAATCCACAGCTTGGTATATCAAGCAGGAATAAATAGAAATGAATGCAAAATCAGTTTATAGACGATGACCGTCCAAGCAAGCGTTATGTTCGTTGTTTTGAATTGACGCCTACTTTTGAAATATACATAAGCAAAATGCTTGTAGGAGTTCAAGACAGCCCAAAGGTACAAATGGACTGTATATGTACAGCAATAAAACACAAAACACACATTTAAAGCACAACTCTGTTCACCTGCTTGTTAGTAATATACAGATTTAGACCATGATGGAACAGGTTTACTTTTCCTCTCAGAAAGTAATTTAAGGCAAAGTTATTTAAGGGTGGAATCCCCATTTCAGTAAGTTTCACGTCAAGGATTTTTACCGGCCATAGATCACAAAATGTAGACGTGTCCAACACTCCCTGACCTGACTACTGAATACTGGTGGTATTGGCAAGAAATAATTTCAGGGTGGGGTTGATGTGAAGAAATATGTAATTTAAAATTTTGTTGAATTGGTAAGTCTGACATGCTCATGCATTTTGGATTAGTAGTAGGAGCAGTAATGATATTCAGAATTTGTCATGATTTACCTTTAACCAATCATGCCATATACAATAATACCAACAGAGGTTCACTGAAAATGATTAAAATAATATGCTAATAAAAAGGTGAAAAAGATATTTTATCTTTGCTTTTAATCTATTCCTTTTCTCCTTTATGGCAAATTGCTACACTTAAAGTATAGCTAGCTGCCTGATTAAGCATGTTTAGCCAATAAAATGTGATTAAACCAAACTAAAGGGATGCATCCAATTGACAATAAATATGGAAACCTTTTATGAACACAATTATAGCACATTCACAGTGCAAAACATGTCCTATCAGTTCCATTGTGTTACCCACCCATGAATAAGAATCATAAAATGGAACTGTCATAAAATATTTCAGGTAGGTTTGAATCTGAAATCCCTCCAGCTATGCCCCGGGAACACAATATCAAAAAAAGACAAAAAGAGGCATCTCCTAAAACAATATGAAAATATTACTGTGTTTCCGTAAGCCATGTTTCCATGCAGCGATTGTAATGGCTAACAGAATGATGATGATGATGATGACGATGATTAAATTGGCCTGGCTTTAGTCAATCTGTTCAGGTTCAGCATCCATGCAGGTCTCCCACGGGTTCTTGGGCATTTGGGGCATGGAGAAGAGAAGGAGGGCAATCCCGCTGAGGAAGAGGAAGATAAAGGCTGTGCAGGCGCAGGCGAAAGACCAGGAGTAGTAGTACTCAATCCAGATGGTGTCCTCGCTCTCAATCATCCTTGTTACTGACTGCCTCATCACCTCCACGGGAATGATGGCACACACACCTGAAGGATGATAAGATAAAGGAGTAAGAGGTGGGAAGTAAAATAATAGACAATCTCAGAATCAGCAATAAACTTATGGTGCCATTTTATTAAACACAGAACGTGAAATCAAGTCACTTGTCAAACCTCTTGGTAGACAAACCTCCTGTGCTCTGTCTATGAGACCAAACAGACATGCTGCTTGTCTGGGATGTCACCCATTATGGATTCCACCATTCCTTTTTGACAATCAGAGCAGTCCGATGATCCCAAAACCAAGGCACGACATGTGCTTGTTAGTCAAGCCAAAGGTGGTTTTACAAAGTGTTCACCAAGGGGGTGAATACTTATGCAACCAACAAATATCTGCCTTTTTACATAATTAACCTTGGCATCACAATTAAATCAAATTCACCTTCAAATTGGTTGAAAGTTGAAAGGGTTAAAATTCGCAATTAAGTTCTAGCTTGTTACACTGCAAAATGTGGAAAAGTTCAAGGGGGTGAATACTTATGCAAGGCAATGGACATACAGTATGTGTCCACTACCAGTGCCCATGTCGACATTTATTCCTGAATCAAAATGGATATTAATAAGCAGCTTTTGCTTCAAATTAAATTGTAATCCTCTATTTGAGAACTTGGGAAAAGCCTCCTGAGAAAAGGTCCTTCATGAAGCCGAGATGATGACAAACGTGTGCAAAACATATGTGCTATTTCATAGTGATGATAACTTCCTTCAATTATTAAACAGTAAAGAAACATAGTAAAAAAATGAATATAAGCAGGTTGCGCACAAACTTTGGACTGATAGGATTAGATATGAGAAGATGTCCAGACACTTATTGCCTTACCAGCAAATGCATAAAACATTCCAGCAGGTTTGTGGAGATAGTCTTTGCCTTTCCAGAGAGATCCCAGAATGCACAGAGTGCCCAGAATAATGAAGGCCAGGCTGAAAACAGCAATAGCTGCTGCTGAGATGTTGTACTCTGGAAAGATAAGTAAAATATGTATAATGTTTGCTTTAAAATGATTGTTCATACACCATATGACATTATAATGAATAGTGATGCTTGTATTACTACAGGATTAAAGGAATTACTTATAGAATATTGTTAGAGCTTCACGAGGCATAATTTGATTTTGATGCAAATGTTTACAAGGAATCATTACCAATGTACAAAGACGTACAAGCAGCGTTATAATGATTTATGAACGTGGGCTTGCTTGACAGTGTTACACTGTAGGTTTGAGAAATGAATTTATATATTACATTCAAATTCGAAGTATATAATTTGGATGCAGTTGAATTTAAATGAAGTAAGTAAGTAAAGTAAGCTGTCGTGTTCTTAAACAAAGAAAATCATCAAGACAACCATTTTATTTGTTTTCGTACCTTGACGTTTGGTAATGTTTTAAATTTTATTGTAATTCTTTTGGCCTAAATTACTGAGTCTACCGGAGAAAATAATCTTGCCGGACGTTTTATTCAATCTGATATTCAGCGGGTTTTCTATTTATACACATACATTTTATTGAGATATTACACTGTTGTATGAAATATCACTTTTGGGACAACCAATTGGTCAGAAGTAAAATCTATAATAACATAAGTAAAAATAAAGTGCGTCATAACATGAACAATGGATCCTAAACCATAAATTTAAGCTGGTGTACAATCAATATAGTAGATTTTATTTAGGAAAGCCTGTCCTGGGAACACTGGGTACAAGGCAGGATTACACATGGGATACATGGCAATAGCAGAGCGTCACAAACACCCACTGGCATACTTGTTCACACTTAGAGGGTCAGCGCACCTACTGTTTATTTTTGTGTGGTGGCAGGAAACTGGAGGATCCGAGGGTCCGCACAGACAGTAACATGAGCTCAGGATCTATGAGCAGCGTGTTCACTACCCACTGTGCCACTGTGCTAATTCGGACCAGTTATGACCGGAATTACATTTTGCTAAAGTTAATGAGATCATTTTTGAGTGCACTTGAGTGTTCTTGATTAAAAACCGATGTCGGTTATTGAACACCAGTGAACTGTAACCCTACATGGCGTAACTAAATTTCTTATTTTCTTTTACTTTTCATTTAACCAGGTTAGTCACATTGAAATGAAAAAAAGAAAGAAAAAAGAAAAGCACTTTCTGTAAAGGGAATATCTACAGGATAATGCACTACAACAAATAACAAATCAAAATATAATTGATCTAAAATTAACATGTTAGAATGCACTCAAAAGGCAGTATAATTATTTATGAGAAGCTATTAAAGTTTATAATACATTAAGCCAAGGCAATGCAATTAGAACCAGGAACATCAATACATGATTGGATAAAGTGATATTCACATATTACAGACTTGGTCAAATCATGGGAAAGAGTTAGACGCTGGAAAGCAGACGCCAGGGGAAAGAGATGACCTTGTGGCTCGTGTGCACCACAAAATGCTGGAAGCACAAAATCTGGGAGATGTTTATAGATCTGTGAAATCAGAGATCAGATTGAGCATAACGGTTACATAGCTTGCTTTACAGTATTTTTGCCCCTACACCACTGGAGCAGATCTTCGGTTTCTGTGCTTCAGGCCAATCTACAGAATTAGTCCAGAAATGATTGCTTTTTCATAAATTATTACAGCAGCATCTGCCACTTATGGCTACTTAGACAAATCATTTTGCTAAAGAATGAGTCTTGCTTTGGCTAATGATGAACCAAATGTAGTTCAGACGCTATACTGAGATTGGTTTCAGTTCATCGACTTCTAATATGATGTCGTCGTGTAGTTTATGTTTGCTGTTTCAGGAATTAAGGTTGACTGTGCAGTGAAGTGCATCCTTTGGGCTGTAGGCACTGCTATATTACGTGCTCAGATGGAGTATAATGGGCACAGTCTGCTGTAAGGGCAGCGCTGAAAGAATAATAAAATAATCAAGGAGACGGAATGGTATGCTAACTACCGGGCTCAGGCTCATCACCCAGAAACCCACCGGCACCATTCACTGAGGCATGAGAATTGTTCATCACACCCCCTGCCATGATCCCTTTTAGGGACAGTGTTCAAGATACAAATTACATCCTTCATTTCAGTGTACATGTGTTTTTCACATGAACAACATATTAGGGTTGTATTCGTAAGTGCAGGATTTAATCCAGAGATTTTGCCCATTGAAATTCATACCTCAGACTTAACTCCAAGCTTAAGTGATGTAAGAGCTACACGTGCAGGATGGAGTTTGCCGACGCTGTGTCGGTGTCATGTCTCGTGATTCCAAACCTGAACTTAAGCTGTATATAGCACAAGGCATGTGTACTTTACAGTCGAGTGCAACAAATTAACAAAAGAATTAAAATAGCAATTAAAAAATGTTCTTCCTAAACACGTCTTAGGATACAATGCCAAACAAAGGTTGGATCCAGGATTTTTAGTGAGACGATGGTAGCATACGTTAGATTAGGTCTTACATACAGTGGAATTACAATAATTGTCTGTATGTCCATCTGACTGGCGTGAGACACTTGTTTACTTGTCTACCTGAGTCTGTTAGCATGCGCTAAACATTAACTATTGAATCTACAAGCTAGTGTTGATCTGTGAGGGTGTCTGCTTGTGAGAAAAATCTGTACAGGATCATGTTCATTGGATCTTCTTTGGATCCATAATGTTGTGAGGTAACATGCAAACTAACAAAAACTTGTTAGCAGAAAGCAACTTGCTAAGTAATGCTACCTAGTTTTAGTTAGCTAGCTAAGTTAGCTTTAATGCCTCATAGATGCTTATATCCAAACAATGTGGCAATATGGATTTCCCAAACGCCACTGTGGGATGGGATCACATTCCCAAGCCCTATATAAACCTTCCAGTACAAGGGTCATTCGAGCGGACAGTCCCCTCTATCGTACACATAATCTTACCTCTCTGTGTTTTAACCTCAAATATCTCAGAGTCTTGTCCAGGAGTGAAGTGTCTGAAGTAGGAGCAGTTGACCTCTGTGAGGAAAAATAAAAAAGAGAGGAATACACTGTTACTTGGAAATGATTTAAGATTCATCTCTGCTACTGTGTGTAATTTCCTTAATTGGTTATTGGCTAATTGGAATTGGCATCCAACTACAACTCCCAAGAGACAAAATTACAAACATGGCTGCCAAAGACTCCAACTCCAAACACGCACGCTCAAGCTCATGTGATAACTGATCAAGCACACCTGGACTCAATCAATCACGCACACGCGCACACGTGCACACGCACACGCGCACGCGCACGCGCACACGCACACGCACACAACTACAGCTTTCAGAGCTGCTTTTATAGAAAATTCCAGCACCTCCTGACCAGTCAAATTTGAGAATTAACCATGCTGCGGTATAAACTATATTAACAAATGTTGTAAAATTATTTTGTGCTATTTATAGTCAAATGGATAGGATCACACTGATCAAACCAACACATAAGTCTCCTATTTCATAACTCTATTTTGGGAATCCCAATACTCCTTCCAGCTGTAAAATCATGCAAGTTTGTGCATCCAAAAACTTCAAGAAGGGAAATATGATCCAGTGCAAGACACTGAGCCTTTATGACCAACACCACACATGGGGAATCCTTGATCCTAGCCGTAAGCATTTGCCAATGCATATCAAATCCCTGTCCATAAAGAGGGTACGCCAGGCTTCTGACAGGTGTTAAACCCCAACTATCGAGGCTAAACATTTTACGTCTGAGAATGTGATTACAATAGATGAAAGTGGTACTTTAAGCCGGACAGATAAGAAGCTATAATTGTCTGGATAATTTTTTTTAGCCGTGGAATCAATTCCATATCAAACCATTAATATTAGTGCAAGCAGTAGAGGACCATGCCATGTATGCTGCAAAAACTGATCTTAGCAAACACATCTATTATAGGTTTTATAATAATCTCGTAATGAGAACTATTCGACCAGTTCTCATATATATCAATACTGATATCTACTGAAATGATGAAATTATAGTGAGCCCATTTAGTATGTGAACCTCACCAACTTTCTCAACATTTATGGCATCTTAACTTTTATTTCAGCATGATGCCATATACGGCACTCAGATGCATCAGCATAATGCTGTTGGAATACTGAGTTGTTCTTCATGAACCCAACCTGATGTAAACCAGAATCTGAAGAATTGTGCAAAGCCATTTCACACAAATGAAGTCATAAGAATAACCTACAACCAACTATACCTATACCTATAATCATTATTAACTTGTGACTTCTTATAAATTAGCAGTCATTAGATTGCATTAGTGAACCACATGCTTTCTGCATAGTTGGCTGAACCAAGTGTAGTTTGTTGGGTAATGGATCCCAGTCTTACTGCTCTGCAGAGCAGCAGATGCTGGGTGTGGTAGCAGCTGGCAATGATATTTTGAACCAAACAGTGTACATCATGTGTTGTGATTTTTAAATTTTATTTTAATCATTGCCCATGTTGTCTAGCACACACATTGCATGATTTTTCAGGTGTAATTCAAGCTTATTTCTATCTAAAGGAACATGTGCATTTTCCACATGTCCTTTTAGATGCCACATGGCATTCTTGAGAATAAATTGTATCATTTCTGTTGTCAGAAACCCTCCCATTTCACCCAGTCTAATGAGTTTTCTTCTGTTTTGGCATATTTATAATACAGATTCCGTGCGTTTTATGTTTACTTATTTACCAGTCCTGCAATAACTGTCTAGAGGGAAAAACAGCCTCCAATTTCAGCCGGAAATAGAAGAATCGATTAAGAAGGTTTTCCCCCAAAAAAACAGTAGTGCTACCATCTGGGGAATAGGCCTACGGGCAACAAACCAACAAAACCCAACAAGGTCAAACTAAGTGCAGAAGTGAATGAGATGTATGACAGTTAGTCTCGTATTCCTTCCAAAAAGATCACCTATCTAATGAAATGGACACTTCTAACAGTGTCCTGTTTATTGTGCCAAGCAAGACATACATTTATGTACTTATGTAGTCAGATTAGTTGACTACAATGTCATTGTAGCATGTATTTTAGCAGGTTATTTTTTCGAACTTAGGGTACTCGTGGTTATTTGGTGCATATGTGGGTGGTAATATTTTAGTATCATCCCTGGATATGTGTTTTGCCAATAAATTGGCTGAATGAACCATAGCTTAGTTAATGTGTTCACATTTTCTGTGGGACATTGAGGCCACCTTAATGTTATGTACTCAACAACACTATGAATAAATTATACCAATACTGGGTCTACACCGAGCCAAAGTTGCATCAAGACTTTAGTATTTTGACAAGACTGAGCCTTCAGCGGGCTAATTTTCATCTCAGATTGGGGCAATTCTGAAGCCTAGCGGCGTGCCTACATTGTTCCAACACTGACATCAGATTGGCTCAATACTGATTACATATTGGATCGACACTAAGCGTATATTGAGCCATCACTGATCCTTAACTGGCTCAATACTGAGTGGTTTCACAAAGCTTAGCTCCCTCCTAGTGTCCCTCTAGAAATAGGTTAATGAGGCAATGATGAGAGCAATGAAGCATTCTACACTTCAGATGATGCAATAACCAGGGTCTCTAACTGGTCTGAAAGCTGTCTCATCACCGGCAAGCTTCGTAAGAAGAACTTGTAATCCCAAACGCAAGTATAGTAATCCTTGCCTTCTCTCAACATTGTCATTTAATTCTGTGTATTTTCCTGTGTCACTCCATCTGGATATTTTGGTGCGAGTGCAATGTTTTTTTTTATTTCTTGGCAGATCCTGAGCCCAATGAGAGAGAGAGAGAGAGAGAGAGAGAGAGAGAGAGAGAGAGAGATCTACCTGAGTCTTGTGCCAAGGCCTCTCTTGTTCCATCCAAGGCATATGCAAAGACCTCTCCTACTCTATCACAAGGCTTCTCCTGTTCTGTTGGCTCTGTCCTGTGCCATTGCTTAGGATGCCATTGCTTCATTCCTTGCCATTAAGAACATTAACATGGAAGCAAGGAAGCCTTTGCACTGGCCTCTGTTACCAATGACAAATTTGTACCACCCATCTGTGAGGAGAAGCTAACTAGTGCCTATATCTGAAGTGAGTTACCTACATTGTTTGGTATCTGTGCATCAGATGTGGACCAGAAGGTGGTTCCTGAACCTTGTGCATGGCTTCATTATGTTTCTGATCCCGTGGATACTTCTACCAACCGTTCAGCCATTTTCATGAACTCATCAGCATGCAGGTTTCTGGACTCTTGTACAGCTCTGCAGATTCTCTAGGTGCTGTATGCTGGTTTTCTGAACCTCCATGCACATTTGCTGTCCCAATGAAGGGTGAGTTCCTTGGTCAGCTGCCCTGAATCACAGACCTGCTGCCCGGTGCCTTCGGTGGTCAGCGTTCCCCGTTTCTTTTTTGGTCCTGTCCCTGGCCTATTGGTTTATTCCCTGAATGTGCTTACCTGTTCTGTGTTTCTTTCTGATTAGTTTGTCTTTTTATACCCCGATGATTCATTGTCTTTTCAAGTCTGACTTTTAGTTTCATTATGTCTGAACCTTATTGTTTATATTTCTCTATGTAAGTTTTCATGGTTTTGACTCCCATTTGCTCTGAAAATGGTTATGGACTATCCTACTTGATTCTTTCTTTGCCCTCTAAAAAACTCTGCGCACCTACACTTTAGTCTTTTACGTTACAGCTGGTATGTTCAGGTGTGGATGTCAGTCACCATCAGACTGAAAGCTTGACCTCAACCCCCTTTACTGTCTCTTGCTGGACAGCTGACTATTTACACAGCCTAAATTTGGGCTTTGGGATTTTATTGCTGTCTCACCCTGGCTGCATGCAACCATAATTTCTTAACACAAGTTCAAGAAAAGCTATACACGGGACATATCCTGTCACACACCACAGAGGAAGTAATGTATATGAAACACTTTCGTGATCCAAGTTATGTTCCATTTAAAGGTCACTCATTTACCAATTTACACATCAGCTTGTTGAAATGTCATTCTATTGAAGTATTTTAGGTTTTATCGGGTGGTTGTGCTATTCTATATCACATAAGTCTATTAAAAATGGCTCTTGATTTTACTGGTCCAAGATTCAAGAATTTACTGCCTTATAACATTAGTAGTACTTAGATTCGGTACAGCTCTGGGTGTCAATCTATCAGTAGCTTGCTTTCCTATGCGCTTTTCTCATTGATGGGGGAAAAACGTATTAACTCTGTCCTAATTTCAAGACTACTTTGAACTAATCTGGACTGTTGAATCACACCAAACTACTCTTCCAGTCCATCATAACAGGCAGCATGAATTGAAAACATCTTGTGTACTTACATCATAGAGGTTGTAAGACAAAACTTTGCAACATTTTTGGTTTTGGCCATTTTTGGCTTTGGTCTGATTGCCCAGCTTGCCTAAATTCCTGGCTCTGGTGTGTTTACAGCTGAAATAAATATTTTTTTTTGTTTTGCTTAGTGTGACTCCAGGCCAAAATTGACTTTTTACATATTTATTTCAGTTAAGTTCTCAAAACCAAATGGTCTTCATGCCATGAACAGGTTTCCCCTCTCGTTTAGATGATTAATGATATCATTGTTGTGAAGGCTCATTCACAATGCCCTAGTAACAACTCTCTATCACTATAAACCCTGTCCAAGAAGCAGTGTACTTTATAGTATACATTTCCAGATATTTTCAGAATCATAACATTTGCTCCAGCAAAGAATGGTTTATGAGTCACACATTGCATAACATTAAGCTTTTAATGGTCTCAACAAAAATCACTGGCCAGGAAAATTAGCAAGAATTAAACAAATAAAGTAAACTGGTGTGGGAGCTTTTCCCTTGATTTCCTTTAAATGTTGAAGTCTTGTGGGTAAACTTGCAGACGGCTTTTTACAGAA
>JAQQZR010000036.1:24762177-24774119 GCA_030068235.1 Notoglanidium macrostoma | reverse complement strand
AAGCGTTCCAGGTGACGACTTCATGAAGCTGGTTAAGATAATGCCGATTGTACCATCACGGTAAATGGTGGCTACTTGGAAGAATCTAAAATATGAAACATTTTTTGTTTTTTTTGTTTTTGTTATACTTTTTTGTTTACTACATAATTCAGTATATGCCATATGTGTCGCTTCATAGTTTTGACGTATTCAGTAATGTTTTACAACGTAGAAAGCAAAAAAATATGAAAAAGAGTAGGCGTGTCCAAACTTTTGACTGGTAGTGTACATATATATATATATATATATATATTTCCCTCATTTTGAAAGTGTAAAATGTTTACATCACTGAAGCAGTGTGTTGATTTTGCTAGTTGAAAGCCTTTAGTGTATCATGTAAGTTACAGTATATCTGCCAAAACAGAATAAATTGTATAGATACTTAAATACTATAACAAATTTTGTTATAATTTCCAAAACCAAAATGGAATACTCAACTAAAAGCCACAGTTTCTCACAATTCGTGCAAAAGGCAGCAAAATCAAAATAAAGTTCATACGCACTTAATTACTGCATCTGACTTCCTGCTAATTTAAAAACATGCAGATGTACCTGCTTTAATAAAATAGATTAAAATAAGTTTTACTGCCCTTTCATTTAGCTGCATATTATAACACAGTGGTGACTAGCTTATTATTAGACAGTAAAGCTTGGCAAGATCAGATGAACTTTTTAAAAAATATTGTTCCATTTATAATACTGTTTTTGCCCTACAAATGTGAAAAGCAGAACCTGTAGTCTTTTCAGGGTGTCCATGTATAAATAATGAGTAGTATAAAAAAAAAATTTGTTAATTAGATGAAAATACATCTTGCTTGCATTTGTACAGCTCTAGCCACAATTCTCGTTCATTTCATTCTTCCACTACACTAAAATAACTGTATGATGTAGAAAAATGTCATACTAAATGAAAGTTTTGCTCAGGCACAGAGAGGTTGGAATAAGTCACTTAATTTTTTTTGCTTTGGGGGAAGCAGAAAAAGCAGATGGCTAATTATGACTGGTGCTTTGGTGGACCTGTTCCCACCTCTAATAAATATAGTCCCAGCCAAAAGAAACCGGCAGAACTTCAAAAATCTCAGGAAAAAAAAAAAAAAGCAACCGAACATCGTTCTTGCCTTTGTGGCTTTGCGGCCTGGGCAGTCACCTGTTGTGAATGAGTTCAATTAAAGGCTTATGGGACAGAAAAATAATTTTAATTACCAACATGATATCAATGTTGAGAACTCAATTTAGTACATAGTTATCAATCATTGATACCAAGGACCCTTGATGTTTTGCCTGTTAGGGGAAATTTCTGCTCTCTCTGTGAACCTGAATCTTATTAAACACAATGTACATCAATACGTTTCCCACAGTAAATACTGCTGATGTTTTCATTTAGGTTAAATTCTCACCTAAAAGATTCTGTCTTTTTACTTCACCACATCCAATTTAGTTAAGTCCTGAGAAATCCCGGATTATCCCCAAAGTTCTTTATCCTTTAGTGCTGGTGGCTACTAGCAGGCTCTCACTGGAGACTCATTAAACCTTGTATCTCAACACAGCACCTGTTTTAAAATCTCACATTTCTTACAGCGCCACTACAGTTCTAATCTCTTAAACAAATGGCGTGATCTTATTTAATTATATGACAACAAAGCCTGTATCTACTTTAATCCACAATGCTGGATAATAACAAAGCTCTGCTATACGTATTGTTAAGAGCATGTCAGAAGCCTTTTAGCTCTGCTTTCAGAGGGTTAAATATAATAGATAGGTATTTCTACTAACAGAGCGCAGCTAAGTTGGGGATAAAAGTAGGCAAAGGTCACTTGGCTTTGGAAGTGCATTAGTGGAGCTCACAGATATTTTACAGTTTAGAAACTCAAGCCACATGTTAATTACTTCACACAAGCAAATGATTTAGCTTAATGATGAGAGTATAATAGACAGCATTCGAACGAACAAATCTTTCCGAGCGAATCACCCAAAGGAACAAACTAACCAAATCTGAACTGATCCGTGATTCATTCGTCTGACTCTTTGTCTGTCTGCTGTTTCGTCTCTCTCGTTTGTTTCTCGTGCCCTCCTTGCTCTTCGCAGAACTAGCCAAAAGCTGAAGACTGATTGGCTCATAGACATGTCAATCAAGCAAACGCAAATGACCATAGGAGCCTGAAGCACAAGGAGGAAATTTAGACCACTGAGAACTGGATACAGCAACATAGTTTACCGGTCTCGCCTTCTTTATCAGCCCTGCCTTCTTTTATTTGCAGCTGCTTGGCATTTCAGTGAACAAACCAGCTTTTATATCTATTTGAGAGATTCTACTAGTTAAACTTATTAATCCGATTAAAATGAAATTGTCGTTAATGTCACTGATACATCGCCATTTTGGACCAAGTCAAATGTCCTGGAACACAGCTTTCTGTACAAAACAAAACCTTAACTGTCAGCATTTTATTCCAGGAAGCATTATTAAGAATGTGATGAACACACTTCAAGATTTTCACTATTGTTCATTTCTTTTCACAGATTCACTACCATCAAACATGTTAGGATGAAATTGAACTTGAATATCAAATCAACTGATGTAGTACATCAACTATACTACTTAGTACCCTACTTAACATGGTAGTGTACATTTAATAATGTTAATTAGACAAATAACTACTAAGTACGCATGTGTAGACGCAGTGAGTGAGACTGCCTGTCGACTGACTGAAAACACAACCCATCCCGCCAACTAATATGTCAGTCAAAAACTGCAAATGAAAATCTGTAGCAGTTGAATGATGCGGAGGAACGAACTGCAGGCGAACGAACTACAACAAACCAGTCTTTCCGGGATGTGCTAGCCTACTGAACAAACAAATCATTTGAATGAACTGAACTCATTCATTTAAGTCAAGAATAATTTCCTTCTCTAGACTATAAAATGAGGTAACGTGCAATCTGGCAGTACCATGTATAGCTTAAGATTGTCCGCTGAACATTTGTGCTATGTGCTAATGTCAGTGCATTGGATTTAGAATACCCAAAGAGGACTATTTGTCTCCTCTAATGTAACATACTCAGTTGCTAGCACGGATGAAAGGTTATGCCTCCACATTGTCGAGATGTCTGTAGCTTCATTGCGGATTAGGTAGCTCTGACCTAAATAATCATGAATCACAGAGTCAACAACCTGCAGATTTGTAAAGGAGCATTAGTTTAAAGCATGCTAGCAATTCCTACTGTAAAACACTGGCTGTCTGGATAAACATTACAGCTGTGATGAACTATAGCATGAACTCCAGACACCTTTGTACAAGCTCATTGCTAGCATATTAGCCTCTTATTTACTATGTAATACTCTTGATCTCTGTCTAAATCTGTGGACAAAATTCATAATGAAATTTCCGTCGCATATTTACAGTCTTTACCCTGCTGTTGCTCTTTGTCTAGATTAATGTGAGAAAACAAGGCAACATCTTGTTTCATAGACATTTAAAAAATGTCTTCATCTACATATAGTACTATATATATTCGGTATTAAAGAAATAGTTCAGAGAAAAGTTTTACACTTTACTTACTCCAAATCAGCCCAGTCAATCGGCTCAGACATATATACCTCAATATATTTGCTACCTCTGGGTACAACTCCATGGCATTAGCTTCCTCTGCTATGCTAATGTAGCTAGTGTAGAACTAATAGAAGTCCATCACACGTAAAATCATTAGACAATATCTGCCTTCAGATTACTTTAGTAAAATGACATGCTAATGTCTGTGTTTTATGTCCGTAGACACAGTATTAATTAATCTAAGAAGGATAAATACATGTACTATGTAAATGTACAATCCCTGGTATTTTACAACATTTCTAACTTTAAAATCTGATTGCTTGGCTCAACATATTGTTTAAAGTAAGTATATATGTGTTTTGAATTTATTTACATTAAACACTCCTATTACTTGTAGACCACATTACTATTAGATTTTGAGCATGTCTTGGCTGACATTCTGGTTAATGTTACAAAGTTAAACATATAGTTTGTACATATTTAGTAAACAGAAGTAATGTTAGTATTAGTTTAGCTATGTAAGACATCTTTATATGTGGTCATTGTGTAAGAGCAACAGATATATAACACGAATAACTCATCTTTTTGCTCCGACAAGACTTACGTCCTGGCAGACTGAGTGGTCCACATCCTTTCCCCAAGGCCTCTGGATCGTCAATGTAAATGCTCTTCTTGCAGAGCCTCCATAAGCCGAAATGTGCTGCCTCACAAGTACTGTTTACCTTCTCCACCTTGTGGCTTAACACAGCCCAGTGATCCGTCACCACGGCTGTGAACATGCACACTATGCCTATCAGGATGACCACGAATGTGATCTTCACCTTTGTGCTTTTTTGCATGGTGCCTCACAGGTTTCCTGCTATTCTGTGCTCTACTTCTGGCGAAATAAACGCAACTGGTCCACGCTGAGTTGGCCTAGCAAAATGGTCTTTACTTGGATGGGCTCACTGCAGCACTGTGCGTGCGGACTGAGAACGAGAGCCAAATGGCAGTGGCATAGGTTTACACAGGGCCTGTGAAGTGACCAGCAGCTGTTGAGGTCCATCAGGAAACTTGATGACCATACGGCCTGTCTCATATGTGTGAGCTTTAGGGAGGGGACGGGGAGTGAGCCGAGATTCTATAAATGTGTGGTGAACCAAGGAGTCAGCCAGTTGGCCTCTCATATTTCATAAGTGTGGGCAGGGGTGTAGCTGCCCATGAAAAGATAATTGAACATGAAAAACACATAAATAATAGAGGAAAATCCACCATATTTGGCTTTATTACCTTCTTTGCTTCTAGAGCAAGTGTTTTCTGTGACGATTAGTTTTACAGAAATATAATACCCAGAAAAGCTTCGTAAGGTCCATTGCATGATGTGTCATGAGTCAGTACAATTCCATGACAATCACTGTACAGTTTCAGGAATTCCCAGCTTTATCATTATCAATTATTTACCAGAGTTAAGAGAAGTATGACATTTTTGGATGGCCTTTGACGTATAGTATCACAAAGAAGACGTAAAATTCTCTTAAACTACCCATGGATGTGCCATCTATGTTGTGTAATAAATAGTCATAACATGTGCAGCGTAACATGGCCTTTACCATCATTAAAAATCCAATGATCTATGAATAAACATGAATACGCAAGAACTGGAAATGCCCTTATGCTGTATATTGGAAAACATGTCTTGGCTGGTTGACAAAATTTGGAGTAAGGGCAAAATTGGTATAAATTTAGCTCAAGACTCATTAAAACCACCAGTGCTGATTTATCTCATGTAGTGTTGAAACAAAACTAAACTCAGATGGAGCTCTACTATGTTCCAGGCTGCCAGAGTAATTTCTTTTGAACGCAGTGGAGGCTTATTATGTGCTCATTTCCTTACCAAATACCAATAGAAATGTTGTCACCTTGTGGCGCTGACACCACATGGATAGCTTATAAAAGGTCCCCACTTTTGTTTCTCACATTTGGCCTCTTTCTCATTTTTTTTCTTGTTGAGGAATTCAAGGAGTTGATTTATAAATGCTAAAATATATTGTTTTAATCCTTCGTTCTTTGCTGTATGCCAGATTTTGTTGACATCTACCCTGCTGACTGACATTTTTCTCAAGTTTCTTTTTTATACTGTAGTATTTTTGTTTGTGTTACAACTGACAAGTTTTTATGTTTATGTTGAGCTGTAGCTGCAGAGGCACAAACAAGTAAACTAATTTCATTAGTGTATAATTTCACAACTTTTATATTGTTGAACTTTTTCCCAAAATCTTGTATTTCGGGGATGACTAGAGATCTGGCTGTTCTGACAGGCTTTACTGAAGTTCGTTCGCAGACATGCCCGAACTGTTGGGGACGGGTACATCGTCGCTATGCACATACAGAGCATTGCCCTAATTGCTGTGTTGCCTTATTGGCTATGGAAATACTACTAACTATACATTACCCTACTTCTGATGCTGTGTTGCTACAGCAACTACAGCTGCTGAGACTCTAGGTAAGCTCCTTTGCTGTATGGTCGCAGGAGCTTGGAGACTGCTCAGTAGTATGAGGCTTGACTTGCGTACAACGTGAGCCTTCTGGATAGAAGACAGAGTTACTTCAATTATAGTCATGAAATTGCAAGTGGCCACATATCGCCTGTGTAGACCAGCTGGGATGTTAGTACTTGTGACTCTTGTAGTGAAGTTTGAGAATGTTGCACCACCAACTGTTTCAGTGAATTACTGAAATACTGAATACTTATTGTGATTTAGCTGTCAGAATTGGGAGTCAGAATGTATTACAAACACCTGCTTTTCCTTCCAAAATCTCTGTATGGAGAACATAATGTTACAATATGGCCTAATTATTTTTGGACACCTGGCTCACACCAGTGTATGTTGTTTTGCATATCCCATTTCAGATTTAGTCAAATCATGTTTTAATGGACCACATTTTGTACACAGGGGCAATATTGTCATCCTGGAGCATGCTTCAGCCCTTATTTCCAGCAAATGTAAGCTATACAGCTACAGCATACAACTTTCGACTTTGTGTGAACAGTTTGAGGAAGGCTGACATATGGGAATGATGGGCAGGTCTCCACAAACATTTGGCCATATAGTGTATGTCATTGTGGTTTCACTTCTAAGTTCTCCCAGTTCTCCTGAGCCACTATGCTTGATGAGAATGTGACATAGCAGAGAACATTTATAGGTTACCTACATGGGGTTTCAGTCATGAGGTGATTAATTTGCCACTCAGCAAGATGACAAGCGTACTAGTTCCAAAGGAAACCACCCTGATGGTTATCCACTTATTTTAGAACCATAGCTACACAAATAGCCTTGCTTTATTTTACATATGCTCGGTAGCTTTTTCTTTGGGTTTCAGTTACTGAGTTGACTAAAGTGTGTTTTAAACTGTGACGTTGCATATAATGCCAAAATCTTCAATATGCTGTTTTTTAAACATTCCGCCAATCCTGGCAGCAGAAGCTCGGAAGCTGATACTGATGAAGGGTAACATGAATGAAAACATGGCCCAAACGTTTTATGTCATGAGGTGTTTTAACGGAGTGTGCTGACTGTTCAGACCTAACACTTGACTAGTTCATAAGAGTATCAACGATCTCATCTCACAGTCACTCACATGCTTCTAGGCTCCTCGCCATGGAAAGCAATGCCTTTATGGGGCTTCATATTTACATTTCAGCATCAGCCCCAATGTAATAATCTGGAAATATTAGCCAATGTGATATATAACTGACACCAGTTCGGGCATTTGACAGGTAACGTCCAAATGCTCAGCAGCGCCAGTGCTAGGAATGGAACTCAAAACCTTCTGGCGACTAGTAAAGAATGATGCAGCCAAAAATAAATAAAATAAATCTTAAACAATATTTACCTTACCTCAAATGTGACTAATGGTATGGAGTTTCTTAATTTTGTATGGGAAATAATGATAGCTTATATCTACAAGTTTAGCATTGTACTTAAATCATCACACACTCATCCAAAACCATGTTTCATTATTAAATCATCTGAAACAGATTTCACTCAAGCATCAGGTTTTTATAAGCAGTACTGTATGAAGTGAAACAGATAATAATACAGTTCTACATTTATTATTTTAATACAGACGTATTCTGCTGGGAATCTGGTAATGAAGTGATGGTCAGCGAGTTCAGGTGTTACATTAATATCTTTGTTTTTATTTAGGTTGACTACAGGCAGAAAAAGCAGACAAAACAACACCATAATGCACAGACTGAATCTTCCACAGAAAATATTATGCACGGTAAATGTGTTATCGATTAACAGAAAGCATTGCGCTAAATCACAAGTAATGCATGACCATGTCTTTTTTTTTTTCTGTTGTTGTTACACAGTTGTTAAATGGTAGTTTAGTAGTTCTTGGGAGCGCTAACAAACTAGTAGATTGTTGTCTTTGCTGGATCGCTAGAGAAATGTAGGCTACTTCAGAATCATAGGAGAATTGACTTTGTGTTTATTAACTGTTGCCATGACAATCACTGTTGGGAATAGAAAGCTATTTCCTCCGGTAATGCCATTATGATATGAGACAATTTCACAGCATCCACAGAGAAACAACAACTGTCCGTGTTTGATTGATCACAGCAATAACATTATAACAAATCGACTTCGTGGCAGTTATAACATCACGGTGGCATCCTCAGTCTGGAAAGTTATCATCTGTAAGTTTCAGCTGCTGCCAGTCGTTATTACTTTCTTTTTCTTTTTTTAATCGCCCAGGTTTCCACTGTTCCTACAGATCTGGGTAAACATCTTTGAGAGTTTGGGAACGCTCCAGTAGACTCAGCATTGTGTTTTCAGCACTGTAGTACATTAATTCGCCACCCCGTGGATGCTCTAATGCATTCTGTGGTGCTGCTGAATGGACTCTGTGTTATAAGGCAATCAGGCTTGCTTCATTAGTCAAACGCTCCTTTCTAGCACGGAGTGTCAAGATATATAAGCCACCAACGACACGGCAGGAGCAAATTAGCCACGTGTTAGACCATATGTCCCAACACTTGTTAAGGATTAACAGCTTCTTCTTTCTTCTTAAGTTCAAAACGGCAGTTTGGAGACAACGACACATAGATTCATTAACAGTGCTTTGAGATTGGTCCAAGGAGAAAGATAATAGGTTATACTGTATTTATAGGTTGCAGCCAATTACTATTCATTTCCCTGAGCAAAAACATCCATTTTGACTTAATGACTTCACGATTAAGATTTTTTTTTTTCCTTTAGTCTTCAAATTTAACGGAATGTATAAGACAGAACTTATTCACATTAGCAGAGTTGTCGAAATGTAAACAGTAGAAGTAAACAAAATGGCAGTGGTTCAGAGCACAGGTGTACAAAATGGCTTCTTCACTAGCTATAAAATCTCCTAAAGGAGGGCAAGGAAAATAAGTGAACCGGACGAGTTCATGTTCACTGAATAAGCACCTTTCAAGCTTCCCTTTTTCATGTGGTCTCACCTCTAAATCCAGCAAAGATGCACTGTGTAAGAGTCGCAAAACAAATTCGTCATGTCAAGACGATCCACACTGGACATCTGTGTATAAGCAGGACACTTTGAGTTTAAACTGTTTCGGTAACTCCAGCATTTTCAGATATGAGCAGGTGAATTTACATTTCTTGCATTATTTTTTGATTTGCTTTGTGAGAGATGGTAAGCTGTTTTGCTTAATGTTTAATATTTAAAGGAACAAACCATGTTTCCCCCTCTCAGCCACACCCCCTCTCAGCCACGCCCCCTCTCAGCCACGCCCCCTCTAAGCCATGCCTCCTCTCAGCCACGCCCCCTCTCAGCCACACCCCCTCTCAGCCACGCCCCCTCTCAGCCATGCCTCCTCTCAGCCATGCCCCCTCTCAGCCATGCCCCCTCTCAGCCATGCCCCCTCTCAGCCACGCCCCCTCTCAGCAATGCCTCCTCTCAGCCACGCCCACTCTCAGTGACGCCCCTCTCAGCCACGCCCCCTCTTAGTCAAGCTGAGCGAACTCTCCCATTCTTCAATTACTTTCAGGTATAATTGTCCCTCAGCTTCTACCTTACATTGCTATACATTATATAACAATAGAATCGACTCCAGACCCCAATATAGTAGGTGCATAGCTATTTTTTTTTTTTGCAAACTGTCATGAAAAGGGCACTAAACAATGGACTGGATGTAAATCACCCAAAAACCAAATGAAGATGATAACCAGCTCATGTTGCTAAGTCTTGTTTGCACTCCACCCTTTGTTCCTTTTTAAAGTCTTTTTTCCCTTAGTGATCTGTCAGCTATAAATTACAAAGCTGTTTACCTAAAAACGGGACATGTTTCAGTGGCACAGTGAACAACAGGTATATTTATGTTTATTTTGTTTTCCCATGTTGATGTAAAACGAGTATCATAGCATGCAAACGCTTTGCAACTACAGGTTGCATAATCAAGACATCTTTGTAGATTGAGATTTTAAATCAAATACACAGTGTATATAAAGTGTGGTTTTAAGATTTCACTGGCTTTCTGTAGAGTTTACACTTGACTCAGGATCATGAGTGGGGAAAAAAGAGACAGGAAGCATAAAAAAACATGAGCAGGCATGACTAGGATGCTTCACTGACTTGCCTCTAAACCCAAATGTGGCTGGGGTGGATTGAAAACTTTAAAAAATGGATTTGAACGAGGATTCGCCATCATCTGTGACGTTAAGCTACACGTGACGTTTGAAGTGATGTGTCCAGTGTGAATTGGCCTTGAGTGTTAAATATACTGACACAAAGAAAACAAATCTGGGATAATATTTCAATTTTCAGTGCATTGAAATATTGCTACTTGGACTGCAGACTCTGCATATGAATATACAGTATGAAACGGGAAGCCAAAACATGGCTCAGAAAATGCTACAACGTCTATTAGTTATCTTTAAAACATGTGTTAAGGAAATCAAATCAACATTTAATTGCCGAAACTCATCCATGGTGATAATAATAACTCCGAGTGCCACCATGACTGCTGGCCATCTTGAATCAGATGTGCGTTGTTTAAACGGGCGTGGTCCTGCGGTTAATGCCGTCTTTCATGCCTTTGGCGAAGCAGTTGTGAACTTGCAGAAAGTTGGGTGGTTCTGGGTAGGGCCCGAGCGCACCTCCGGACCTCAGCTGGTGCTCTCTACCTAGAGTGTACATGGAGATCTCACCTAGAGGCAGCGCGGACGCCGCCATCTTCCGTCCGACTGGCGAGTTGTCTCGAGACGGCTCGGTGGAATGCGAGCTGGAGCGAGAGCGCCGTCTGCGCTGCCGGTAGCTTGGGATTCGCATGTACGGTGAAGAGGACGACGGACCGGTTTTCAGGAAGTTGCGCCGCTTGACGTGCACTTCCTTGTTTCTCTCAATGTAGATGTTGACAGCGAGCACGCCGATAGCTTCGGCCACGATGAACGACAACGCGCCAGAGTAGAAGGACCAACCGTAGCTGTAATGGTTCTTCTTATCTTCTCCTTTCTTGTCGCTGGGGTCGCCGGCGTTGCTCGAGATGTACACGATGATGCCTATGATGTTGCTCAGACCTGGGGAGAGAACATACCGCATATTTCATCCGTCACATCATTGTCATTAAAAAAAAGCTTTAGACTTTGCAATTATGGCATTCTTTGGAAATTTCTAACAGATTGTGTTCTCCATGTCAGATAAAACAACGTTCCAGTTACTTTAACTCCCGACCAAAGAATTACTTTATCATGTGTGACAGCAAATTCAAGCTAAAAGATGGTAGAGTGTAAAGCTGGGTTTGATGTTAGTGCTGTTGGTTGTATTGCCATGAACCCGTCACACACAAGTTTTACCTGCAGCCACAAACAAGATGCCAGCGCTAAGAAGGATGTTGTTCCTGCCGCTGTAAACTCGTCCTACAGCCACACACACTCCTCCCAGCAGCAGCAGGATGGTGCTCAGGATGGGAAAAAGGCTGGATGCTCGCACAATCCCTACAAAAACAGCAAACTATCATGTTAGCTTCTCTAGAGCTGCACTGCTTCACTTCACTCCACACAACTCCATATGGTTCAACTATGCTCCATCCAGGACAATGTGACCTCTGTAAGTTTATTGTGTAAGATTCATCAGATAAAAAACGATCATCTATTTACCACTATAATAACTGCCGTACAACATGGACATGCTGGAACGAGCAGGGCTCACCTCCACCGTAAAACCGCCACTGATGTTGGATTTACATATTTTAATATCATGTACAAGTCAATATAGTCTTCCATCCATCCATCCATTATCGATAGCGCTTTATCCGTCTGGGTCGCGGGGAAGCTGGAGCCAATCCCAGCATCTTGGGGCGAGAGGCGGGGTACACCC
>JAQQZR010000036.1:24697907-24739940 GCA_030068235.1 Notoglanidium macrostoma | reverse complement strand
GTCTTTGGACTGTGGGAGGAAACCGGAGCACCCGGAGGAAACCCATGCATGCACGGGGAGAACATGCAAACTCCACATCACTTCATATACTTCATAATTCTAGGACATGATTGATTATGGAGAGAAGGAGGATCTACATCTTACTGATTAACAATAGCAATTACATCAATCTGACCATGGGTGAGTAAAGACATGAGATTACTGCACTGTAGGCGTACGACAAAACTGGCTCAAACTGGTTACTTCTACAGCACCAAGAAATGTGTCAGGTGTAAACCTTAAGGATGTGAAAAAAGGAAAACATTGCATTAAAAAGAGGGTCACTGCAAGCTCAGAAATGTAATAAAGACAAAAATAATGATCTAGATATGTGTACAGATGATCAACAAGTACAAACTGAAGTCAAAACAGAAATCAGATGTAAAACCATAATGCAGATCTGGCACAAAAAATTCTTTTATTTCATTGTTTGTTTGTTTGTTTGTTTAATTAAGCATTTTATGCAGGCTGACTGGCTGAAAACAAAAGATGGGTTAGCCTAATTCAAAAGAGATTTGAAAATGGTGGAATTACAGGACTATTTTTTGTACATTTTTATTTAGTATATATTATTCATTAAAGTATGACTGAAATATGAAACTATTCTAAATATAGTTTGATACTTTAACAGTCAAGGTATTGCTTTTTCTGCATTTAAAGCAGTATGATGTATGTGTCAGACCACTAGAGGGACTCATAACACCATTTAACGGGCGCTACTGTTCCATATTTTTGTATGGTACCTACTAAACTGTATAAGGTTTTCAAAATCCAAACACACCTCATCAACCTCATGTGCTCATCTGAGAAATCCTAAATCAATCGAACAGGAAGCTGATGATCGGCAGCAAGGCTGGTCTCAAATCCAGGTCTAGATCTGCTAATGACAAAGGAAAAGGTAACAGGGATGAGGAAAACTCACCCTGCTTCTCCTTTTCAGAAACTGGATAGGAAAAAAAAATAATAATAATTCTGCAACAGTTGCAAATTTGTCAGGAATTGGAAACATTAGCAAACTGCACTCAGTGCCATAGCATCAACTAGCAATGCTAAGAAATGATCTGTGCCAGAATGAGTGCAATCATACAGGTGAAGCACAATGCATAAACTGATTGGTGATGTAGAAAACATACGACACTGTAAAGCAACACCGTCATTGTATTACTCTTCTCTCTGAGTGCAAGACAATCATCAAAGGGTTGGTTAAGAATTAAAGTTGAGTCAGGAATGACTGTAATTCCACATTGCATTGCATTTTCCTTTCAGTTGCAATCATGCCACAATGAAATGCAATCACTGTACAATCAAAGCCCTAAATCGTACTTTGGGACACTTTGGGAGTAAGAATGAGAAATCCTGAAGAAAACAATCAGCTGATATTGTCTTTGGCTTTCAAAGGAAAAACAATAAATGATTCTTGGTAGCCATCTGGCAGAACTCTGGTTAGACCACTCTTCTGGACAGAATTGGTAGAGTTCAATTTAATTTGTGTTTCCTGGCACGGACCTGACTTTTAAACACAGTCCGCACTTTTTTAATAGGGTCGAGGTCAGGATTTGCTTTAAGCTTAGTCTGCTTGATCCATTCCACAACCAGGTCTGATGTGTATTTGGGGTCATTGTCCTGTTGGAACACCCAATTGTGTCCAAGTTTCAACCATCTAGCTTTGAAGGAGCAGGGCTTCTTTCTTGGACGGTGCTGTCTCAGTCATTGGCGATATAAAACTCGCTCGCCTGTAGACAGTGTTCCAGAAGCGTCCAGGTCATGGCAGGCCTGTGCCTTCAGGGTTCATGGATTGTTCCTGACCATCCAAACCAATTTCCTCTCAGCTGAGGGGGACAGTTTGGGGCTTTCTCCAGACCTTGTCAAAGTTAATACACCTCCTTGAACTTGTACTTCTAAAACAACATTTTTTTTATGTAGTCATGATCAATAACAGGAAGTTAAAATGCCTTGGCCCTGACAAGTTAAAAATACATTTGGGAACTTATAGAACTACTGAAATAATAATCTAAGTGTATGTATGTGTCTTTTTGAGCCTGTATGTATAATCATGACTCTGTGTTGGTTTCAAATATCCAAAAGAAACTGTTTTTTTTCCATTAAAGATGTGTTGTGCAATCATTCTTTCAAAGAAATCACTGAAAGCCCAATATTGCCATGAGCTTCATGTCCAAGATGACTATGTAACTATAGAGAGATTGTGATTCACTACAAAGTATTAGTGCTCTGTTTCTTAATGAAAAATGAACACGACGTCGTAGTTCGACAGAATCGTAGCTTTATTTCAGCTCTACTGTACAATGAAACAGCATGAAAACGACTGTACAAACACTGCGCTGTACTGCAAGTTCACGTTCACGGCACTCCAATGTCCAAGGCTAACACGTGTAAAGCTCACATTTTCTACAGTACATGGCTATCGTGTACAGTATCACGTGTACACTATACATCTGCTTTTGCTACACAGTGGCTCAGTGGCTGCAGCTCAGAACATCTATAAACATATTGTTATATAAAACTTTTCATCTTATTTACACATTTGATTGAATATGTACACAATAAATGAAGCTGGAAAAAACCCACTGGTTGTTATGAAGTCCAAATACAGTATCTGAATTCTATAAAGGAACTTAAGAAGGAATAAAATTACTCATGTTCCTATTGACACATGCCACATGCATCATTCACAGCTTTGAAGTTTAGAGATTAGAGAAAAGGTCATGGATATTTCACATGCATATCATTTCAGCAGAGGTTTGAACATCTAATAAGTGTATCATATTAATTAATAGCTAATCATTTGAAATTTGGCAAATGGTTTTAATCAAAGCGATGTACAATAGATTCCGCGCATAGAGTCGAGTATCAAAAAGTGGTTCAAAATACTACAGTGGCTGTCAGACATTTCTGCTATGCAAAT
Source organism: Notoglanidium macrostoma (assembly GCA_030068235.1). Classification (NCBI taxonomy): domain Eukaryota; kingdom Metazoa; phylum Chordata; class Actinopteri; order Siluriformes; family Auchenoglanididae; genus Notoglanidium; species Notoglanidium macrostoma. The sequence continues at coordinate 24,736,978 of JAQQZR010000036.1, read as the reverse complement.
TTGAGCACAAAGCCGTACCTGAATAAATTGGGAAAGAAAAAAAAAAGAATAAAATCACATTTTTCTACTTAGCCCAAATTTATGAACCCCAAATAAAGACTTGCTTGAAATAGCAGAGTATATTTTTATATAGAAGAGTCTAAATTGTGTGTATTTGCAAATTTAATTCCCAGTGAAAATATATTATTATTTCCAAATCTTTTCAAGCCTTCTACTTTCCAGTTCAAACTTTCAGAGGCGGGGCCTAAGGGTTGGAGTTCAAGTTGTCCAAGATGGCCGCCATTTTAGTGTTTGATCAGTTCCTAATTATTGAAAAGTGTGAAAACTACCAAAAAAGAGAATAACCACCACCAAACATGGGGTAACTCCTGAGCCACCACTACCCCCAAGTCAACACTGTTGTCCTACAAAAACAAAACGTGGAGATCTTTCGGGCTGGACAACATTAACAGTCGTGGATTTGGAAATAAAGCATTGATAAGCAGATAGAATATTTCGTAATTTACACTCATTACACTAAACTTGTTCCTACAGAATTACATTTTTCCCCACTAAGTTACATAAAAACAAATTGTTAATATTAAAAAATCTCTTTATGCACATAAATCTGCAAACATAAACAGCTTATAAAAGAAAACACCAGTAATCTGCACAGATGAAAATGTCTAAACGTAGTAAAATATACAAACCAATTTTGATAAATTTAGCATTCGTTATTTATGCTATGAAAAAAATCAAGATTGCTTGCATGCATATTTACTAGCAAATGTATATTTATTTACTTCATGTATATCTGTATCCTTAAAGATTTCTGTTATATATCTGTATCTGTGAAGTGCTGGTAAGAATTTACATTAAGTAAATAAGAATACTCTGCACTGAATTTAAAAAAAACTACAATAATTTGTACATTCATCCTGTATACACCTGCAGATAAAGAATCTGCTCAGTCACTCCTATACCTATCCATCAGGGAGGTAAAGTGCAAACAAACATTGTAGCTACACGGATTATATTACAAATAACATCGGTGTGATTAATTCAATCTGAAAAGGTTTAGAATAGAGTCGAGGCCATGCTGTAGATTTGCAGGCAACACATCACAATCCTGTCTCTCTCTGATTGGTAGTAAAATAGATACCAGTCAGAAAGCACATCACTAAAAGCTGTTTCCCAAACCAGGCCCCCCATGCAGTCCATGTGCACCTTTGTTTATACATTTGCTTTAAACAGCGCTGTTAACTCCGAAGCCTGGGCACCTGGGACAAGCAGATATGTCCAGGCTGTTCAATTTATATTTACAATTGGCCTGTAATCAATTAGGTTAAAATAAATCCCTACACTTAATCCATGCATTGTAATTGTGTGACTACAAGTGTTATCTTAACATATCATAAGAAAATAGAGACACTAATCAGGCTCGAATAAATCGTTTATGCGTGATGCGACCAAATCCTACAACCGAAATGTTGGCCAAATGACTTTTTGTCAAGGTTGCAAATATAATGTGCTACATTACAAACTTTGTTACAAGACGTTAATAATCATTTACACTTTGTCTGTATTAATGCACTTTACTAGCTAACTAACGCACCGCAGATTATATATTCTGTTATGTTGTTATGCTATGCCGTACGATGTTAACTGCCATTTTTTCACTCAGGTTTATAAGCAACCAAAACATGTTGCTAAGAAAAAAAATTGACTAAGATGGCTGGTATAACAGTACAGCATTTAGGTCACGGTTTTGCTCAAGCAACTCACAAAGCGTTCTTAAGTAATGACACTTTAAGGCAGACACATTTCCTGGTTCGAGAATCACTGTCGTCTGGATAGATTCTAGCATTTCTCAGCATCACGCTACATTTTTCACTTTTCCATAATTTCAATAATGGAGAACGAATAATACAGGAAACGGTCTGATATCAATTGAAAAAAAAAAAATTCAAAAACATACCGAAGGCCCTCAAAAAGCAAAATGTTCAAGAAAAAGGCAGAGGTTCAGACAACATATCTGGTATGTAGTAGCATGACTAGCTGCTGTACTGTAGGATTAAAACATGAGGCACACTGAAATAGATAATACCCCTTCTGAAAACAAATTCACATCAAATACTGATAAAGTGATCTTAATTAGCTGTATCAAGTCAAACTTTTCTGTGTGTGTGTGTGTGTGTGTGTGTGTGTGTGTGTGTGTGTGTGTGTGTGTGTGTGAGCTCAATCAGCAGGGGGAGGAGGAAATATGCTCAGGGCACTTGAGCAGGGCAGGGTAGTTGGAGCTCATCTGGAGCGAGGCTTCACTGGAGATATCTGAGGGACTGCGTCCTCGCGTCCAGGCGTCCGGGTGAAGGAACTGAGCCGAGTAATCCGAGCAGTTACTGAGACGCGGCCCGTAGAAATTGGAATGAGGCCGGTACAGCTCCTCCGCTGTGTATCGCTTCATGAACAGGTAGACAGACATCACACCTGCCGCCTGCACGACAGAGGAAAGTCGGGTTCAGTGAGCATGCATGGAAATGAAAGGAAACTGAGTGCTGAAGTGTTACCTCAGTGAGCAGGAAAGAGATGGCCGCGAAGGCGAAAGACCAGCCGTATTTGTAGCTGAAGTAGGCTTCGTTTGTCTTAGTCCTGTTCAGCATCTCATCATTGATGTTGGAGATGTATAACACCAAACCAACTACTAGAGAAAGCCCTGGAACAGAGGAACATGGCAGAGTTTCACTTCATTTCACTGAGTGTCATCAGCGTGTTCCTAGTGGTAGGCACGAAAAGTGTAAGAATACTAATTATTAAAGAAATTGAAATGAAACTAGCAATATCTCTTTTGTACACTGCGACGTTTCACACCCACAGAGTGAACAAAAGAGGGCACAAAGACATCAGGACAGAGTGAGCTTGCATTAATGGCATTGGACACAACCAAACAGAAGTGTGCACCGGACTTCTAATCTTTACTAATCTTTAGTAAAAAATACACAATGCACAGAACATTCACTTAAACAGTCACACATGCTCAAGCGTGCCAATTCTTTAAATCTTACATAACATATTGTCTCTGGCTGAATTTCAGCTGTCATTGTAAATTACGCATGAGGGCACAAGGCAGGACGGCATACAGCACTTTTATATTATGCAACTTCTAGTGGTGAATAATATGAATAGGAAGCCATTTATTTGACCTAACTAGGAGATGGCACATAAGAAATGGAAAGTTAAACCAGTCTACAATAAGAAAGCATTAGTGTGGATAAATCAATAAAAACTAAATGGATGATGCTGCTGCTTGAATCTCAACAAAAGAAACAGGTTGCAAGTGTCTGAATACATGCGTATCTCAGCTGTTCTGCTACCTGAGAGAATGAAGAAGATTCCGGAGACGAACGCCAGGATGGTGCGGTGGGGCCGGATGTGGCCGATGTTGCTCAGGACGAAGCCGATGAACATGAAAAAAAGACTGACCAGTGGGAACGGTGTGGCCGAGCGGATCATCTCTGTGCACACACACACACACACACACACACACACACACACACACACACACACAGAGAAGAGAAAACCTACATTAATATTAATGCTTGGTGCACTCACTGGCCTGCCTTCTCTAAAGGTTTTTAGCGAAAGAATAAATAGTTTAGTTTAGTTTCCAATGCAAACATATTGCTCTCATCTTTCTTACTTTCTAAACTTAAATTATTGATTCGATGTTTGTAAATTATTGCAGCTTATTTCCGTACAATCGGTTTTTCTGCATGAGTTTTCTGAAAGATTGCTGTTCTGATTTTTATCTTGAGGAGCAGTAATCAGAGTCTTTGCTAATCTGTACAGGAAACACGGAGTCACCTTGTGAAAGGGATTGTTATATCTCAAGACTATCAGACCATTAACAGCCATTATTCTACTAGCAGCTACAGTAAGTACAGCAAGACATTTTTTTATTTTAATATACCTGCAGTGCATATAATTGCTTCAAATCTGCATACATAATGTCTGACTTTGACCTTGTTCTTATAAAGCCGAACAAAAAGTATGTCTTCCTAAGTATTAACAAAGATAAATTAAAAAAAATTGATTAGGGAAAAAAAAGCATTCAGACATCACGAACTTACAACACTGTTGCAACACCGTTGTTGGTAATTACAGCTTAGAGTAAGAAGTAGTTAGGTTTGTGCAGCATTGTGGTTCATTTTTAGCTGGTACTTGGGTGCAGTTTGCATATGTACATCTCTGTGCTTCCTTTTTTAGCAGAAGGGCTTGGCATAGGATATAGGAACAGAGGTGATTGTGGTGCAGTTCATTGCTTATGGTTGTCCTGCTTCCTTTAGGCCATCCTGCAACTCTTTTTGTGTGGATGCACAAACAAACTTATCTTTGTTTGACCTGTATATATGAACTGGATGTATGTTAAATAAGAAAAAAGAGTGCCCCAATACTAATTTCGCCTCACCTTATATGCAACATACAGAGCATGACACACTGTATCTATAAAGGTAGATGTGCATTTCACATGTTATATGTTAAAGGCATTAGTGATTTATAGTGTGGTTGTTCAATCACAAATTTGGTTCTCCAATAATGATTGAGACATTATTAATCATTCAGGAATGAGGTTTGAGGAGCATTAATATCGATCAATTTTATTAACTGACCAAAAATACTTTGCTAATAAACAAAATGGAGTTCAAATTCAAGGACTGCCAGGAACACTTAAGCTTTAGACATTTAATCTTTAACTGCTCAACTCTGGGCTTAGACCGGATTTTGCTTCACTCGGAAATCACTTAGGATAAAAGCACAAGCCATGTAATTAAAATGCAAACAGTATATTTAGGGTAGATAAACCTGTGCCTGTTTAAGTGGGTCACAGACGTCTACATGCATACAACCACTGTTTAATTAGGCTATGCACGGGTTCCATTCAAACACTGGTGCAGTTGCGGTTTACAAAACTTTACATACAGACATTATAGACATGAATGTCATGGAAATATTAGACTTTTAATGATTTAATTTAATTTGGGTTTTCTGAAATCGACACGGGGTCAAAATTATACATAAAGGGACAAAAATACATTCATGTCTACGACGACTGTATGCAAGCTGTATTTGACGTCTCAGTGTAATTTTCCGATGGTTCTTTACGGATAAAGTAGATCAACATGCATGTATGTGCATTTGAGCAAGTGACAGAGGATGCACTGGTTATGGTACATAGGCTTAAATGCTTCAGTTATACTCCCCTGCGGACACGCACACAGACAGCTGTGGACACCACAGATGCGTATTTGTTCTTATTATACTACTTTCTAGTCTGCTTGAAGAGCGCATCCCATACACGCGTAGTAGAGTGCATTTACCTCCACAAAGTATTACAAATTTGATTGTCTTTATATTGTTTTAAAGGGAAATTGTACAGAGGCATGTATCCACAAACCTCCAGCGCAGGCACGCTGGTGCCCTAAAAACCGGAGGGTACACGGATGTCCGCGCACAGCCTCGCATGCACCCTCTGATGATGTTAACATTGCTCATTCTTCAGCATCAGTGCACAGGCATAAATAGCATTTTCCCGTGAGTCATATCACACGGCTACATATATGTACATCAGGTAGACTGCGTTCACACTTACAGCACTGTGTGCAGTTTGCTTGAAATAACTGAAGGCCTAACCTGAAGGAATATTTATAGTTTGCTGTTATGATGGCTTTAATGATGGTAGGCGTTATAGCGTGGCACTGGCAGAGAAATGAAAAGAGGCAGGTCAATAACATTTCTAGCAAATCTATTTTCTAGCTAATTTAACTACATTTAATTTAATAAATCAAGTTGTCTATTATATCACCATGCAAAATAAATATACTGCTATATAGCAGAACTGCTGAATGCTTGATTCTGAGTGGTCAGAAGGTGTTTCAGATGAATTTTCTAAAACAGCATGGCTCCGACAACAGCGCCAGGTGCAAGGCAAATCCCGTGTTTATATTATTGTGTTATCTTATTGTTTTTATAGTGACAAGTCGTTCATGAGGATGTTTATAGCTGGCACTCAATGTTAGACAGGAATAGTTAGACCTGGAGTAGGTGCAGTCAGTCAGGGCATTTCACCACAGATGAGAAATTATTACACATATTTATCTTACTTGTGTATTTATCTTAATTGTGTCTTTTTATCCTGCAGCTAATATCTCACAACTGTGTGATAAGTAATAGTGAGATAAAAAGTTACAGTAAAGATACAGAAAAAGATACAGTTGTGTAAAGATCACCCGCAATTACAAGATAAAAAGACAGTATGAAGTGATATTGACTCACAATCAATTGTCACTATCACAATCAACTCATCAATTTGCAGTTGTGAGATAAATCTAACATTTTCTAATATGTGGCAGAAACAAGCTTCCATTCCTTTAAGACCAGTCACACTTTAATGAGCATTAACGCAGATAGCATGCTTAGACCCTGACTGATTTTTACAAGCATGATTATATACAGTATATTTTTAATTTGTCTGCCTAATGCTGTTAATGTAAATGTGATATAAAACAATGTTAGGCAAACGTTGCCTTTGAAAAACTCGGCCGCTTACTCAGGACACTGGTGGTGGACTCTGATGTCATCTGGACGTTCATAGGCATGACGTACTCGATGGTGAAGCAACGTCCCTTCTCTTTTCCTGAAACACAGCATCGGAACATGTCAGCGATCACATCACATCAACCATATCCAAACTGGACTGCACAGTAAATCACAACGACTTCCATAAGACGGACATTTTATGTTCCCAGCAAGCGATGAGGTTATGAAAAGGGAAGTATGAGAAGCTGGAAGCGATGCTTCAGAATTATAGCTCATAGCTGTAATAACTGCTCAAAGGAGAAGAAGAAGAAATAGATGGACAAAAATAGGTGAAATGGTGAAGAAATGAAACACGGCAATGTTTTATAAATGGATTCAATGAACTGAAAATGGATTCACAACACTTTTATTCGCCATGGCACCGGCAGGGGATCAGATGAAAAAAAAAAGAAATGATATGCTGCTTTACACAGCCACAGACATTGGGTTAGTTCCAAAGGAGTTCCTTTTTGGTTAGTGGGCTTAAGGTCTGCGTTACGCATGTGTGTGTGTGTGTGTGTGTGTGTGTGTGTGTGTTTGTGTGTGTGCAGTCATTACTACAAGTCTCAATTGTTTCCTATTACACCTACCTAGACCAGCGTGCATGCAGGGTTATCAATCCAAAACACACTAGACACCCTGCATGACACTCATAAACATTTCTGAGTCATCTCTGATTAAAAACAACACTTCATGCTGTTTAAATGATTAAAGAAAAAAACAAAAAAACAAACAAACAAACAGCGTTGTGATTAAATTTGCTTTGAGCATGTGCGAAGGACATTTAAGCTACTTTTAAATTGGGTCTTTTTCACTTCATTTATTCATCTATTACATAAGATTTTATGTAAACGGTCCACTCTTGTATTAAAATAATTTTGTAAATTTTTTTTAGGTTACATTCACATTCAGCATTTTTTTTTATATGGTAGACCCAGACGTTTGATTTGTATTATTTCTATTTCAATACGCAAGGACACAATAATAAAAGGGAAACACTCCTCAAAAGTCATCCTGAAGAATTCCAAGCAGAACATGGCAGTTAATATAGTTCAATAAAACAAACATAAAACTCAAATCAAGATATTTTGGTACTTCATTTTGTCATCTTGTGTTTTTGTCACATTTATTCTGGCACAATTTGGTAAATGCTCAGGCGAGTACTTTAAGTTTTTTGGTACTCTGTGGTATTCAAAGTGGTATAATACCTCTTTCTCACATAGCCGGATCATGTCTATGGATGACGCCGGTAGAAAATGTTTTGCATTTCGGGAGTCATCCTTCATGATCCGGGAGCATTCCATAAGCATTCCTTGAGAGCAGGGGAGTGCGTGGCTTAAATGGGATCTGACAAAAAAAATTTTTTTAAGTTGTTGGAAATTTTTCCATGGATAAATTTGACCATAGCTACCGTAATACAACCATGATGCATATGTGAGACTTTACATGGTAATCCCCTGGAATCGGTCGCAACCATAGAGTGCCCAAGCTCAGTTTTTTCATGCCTGGGAGTCCTAATGGGCGTGGCTTATTTCATTACAATCGTACACACTGAATTAATAGGTAGCTATGTGACGTTGCTATACGTCGTTGCCATCACACATCCGTTGTCAACCGCCGAAGTTAACCGTGAATCTATCAGCATTTTGGCTACCATCTTGGCTACCATGGCTTCATTTGCATATTTGCTGCTCGCTCATTGACTCCTTGGAACGCCTAAAAAATCCGCCAGAATGGCCACGATAAGCCCCACCCACGGTAAAAAAAAAAACCCCAGCTCAACCGAATATGTGAGAAAGTAGCATAAATCAGGAAGTTCAGTTACACGTCTCATTAAAAGTAACTACAACTGTGCCTGAACTGCTGGCCAGTGTCTTCAGAATTCAGAGCGTTCAAATCCTGGAAACACTTTTACAAAATGCACCTTTAAACTCAAAGCCCTGAGGCACTGAATGAACCGGAGAGAAACACTGTATTACGGCAGAATAATAGCGATCTCTTTCAAAGAGAATGAAAAAGAAGATTGAAACGGAGGCCACAGTGCAGTCTGGAAAGAAACTTTGCAGTGTACAGTTCAAATGGGGATCGCTGAAGAATGAGGAGACAGGTATGAGACAGCACTTTTGTTCTCTGCAGAAGTGTCTTCTGCAAGTGATTACGCTCTGTAATGTGCCATCAGAGCAGCGTTCACTACCGTCACCGTCAGATGTTAAACTCTGAACGTACAAGATCCATTAACGGAGCTCCATGAGCACAAACTGTTCCTACATGTTACTGAGAAAGTTTCTGGGGTAGAAGACATGGGGCTGGTACTAGTCATGCTAATAATCCCCAACATTCAGTCGTATTCAGCACTTTCAAATATCCTAAAAATGTAATCTATAAATATTACAGTTCAAATGCATTTGAATATTGATTGGCTGTATTCTGCTATATGGTTTGCAGTAGGTTGCCATTTTTGTGGTCAGAAATTACATTCAAGGTTTTGACAGGCATAGTTCCTAGAGGCATTGGTGTTTTCAAGCCAACTTTGGTCCAAAAGTGCACTTGTATGTTGACATCAGGTTAGCACATACTCAATGATAAAATGCTTTTCTAAATTCAAGCATGGATGGTTGGACATTATTTACACAGCATCACTTCCGTATAGATAAGTACTTCACCCAACTACAAATTAAATACACCTGACTGAATTGCTTCATCAGGACACAACTTGGTTGTAAAATAGTAATGAGATGCAATGCAGAAACATTTGACACATCGCTGTCGATTTGGGATACGAAAGCAAGCCATGGTTTTTTCTACTTGTCCTATAAAAACGATTTTGTTTAGTGATATACCACTAATGACAGAGAGTTTTTCCAAGATCACGCAACAAAGGGAACATTTGGCCAAAATCTTAGCTATTACATTTTAGACTTTGAATTTTTTGTGTGTGATAATAGTGCCATTATTTTGGACAGTTTCTTCTGTGAAGAAAATAATGGTGACTTGACCTGTGGATCATTTAGGAGATGAATAGTGGGATATATTTGTCCCAAGGTAAGTATTCTACCCAAGATCAAATCTATCTCAATGTTTGAGATAAAAATCCAGAGAAACAATCCCACTATTCTGCACACTGTATGAGTTAGATCAGAAAGATGCATGCTGGATAGAAATGTTGCCAGTGCATGATCCGAGGTTAAGCACAAAAACCCTCTCACCTGCCAGGAAACAGACTCTCCACAGGCCTGAGTGGAGGGACATGCGTATCTCAGTGCTCTGGTTGAGAGGCATGATGATTCCCTCCTCCAGGTAGAGCCAGTAGTCCGTGCTGACAGCGATTCCCAACAGGCCCAGACTGCACACGGCAAACAGACTGCTCAGCAGCGTCAGAGCCTTCCTCCCACACACACTCATTACCTCCACTCCAGCAAGGGGCAGCACAAGCAAGACAAGGGACCTGCAGGGGGACATATGGAGGGAAAAATGTGAGCGACGGCTAGAAGGAGATCCCTGAATTTCAATATGCAGACTTTAAATCAAGTACCAAATTCTCCTATATTAACAACTGGGCAAATGTGCAATGAGAAGATAAAAATATAATAAAATAATAATTTGATAAAATAAGCATACTTATGGACTGTTCACCTAAAATGATTTTATGGTTTAAGTGGTTATTTAAAACAGAAATTCAGTGATTGCAGTAATCATCCACCTTTGTTCCAATCAACCATCTATGATTCCCTGAAGACAATATCTTACTTAAAGATAGTTCTTTTTTTCAAAGGCAAAAAATAATTTATATGGCATGTTTATACTTTTGATAAAAGCATAAACTTGCCATTTTTTACCCTGAGATGTAACTGTGACAACTGATTGTTGCTTGGATGATTTGTCCATTGTAGGCACATTTTCTTTTAACAAGAGAGCACTTAAACATCGGTATAATTTTATTCCTGGATGTACGACCCCGATTCCAAAAAAAGTTGGGATGCTGTGTATAAGGTAAATAAAAACAAAATGCAATGATTTGCAAATTCTTTTCGGCCTATATATATCAATTGAATACAGCGCAAAGACAAGATATTTACTGTTCAAACTGATAAACTTAATAGTTTTTTTATAAATATATACTCATTGGGAATTTGATGCATGCAACACATTCCAAAAATGTTGGGACAGTGGCAACATAAGACTGGGAAAGTTGTAGAATGTCCAAAAAAAACCATCTGTTGGGAACAATCCACAGGGACACGGGTTCATCTGTAACAGCTGATAGTATCATGATTGGACATGAAAGGGACATTGTTGTTCACAAGCGAGGATTGGGCGAGGTTCAACGACATACAATTTCTTAACATTTCAGTTTCTCAATACACCATTGCAAGAAATTTAGGGATTTCACCATCTATAAACCATAATATCATCAAAAGATTCCAACCAACCACAAACCAAAAACTCAAACTGGAAAAGTGTGCTGTGGTTTGACAAGTCCACACTTCAAGTTGTTTTTGGAAATCCTAGACGACATGGGCTGAAGAGGAAAAGGACCATCCAGATTGTTACCAGCACATAGTTCAAAAGCCAGCATCTGTGATGGTATGGGGGTATGTTAATGCCCATTGCATGGGTAACTTGCACATCTGTGAAGGCAGCATTAATGCTGAAAAGTACATACAGGTTTTTGGAGAAACACATCCTGCCATCCAGACATGGTGTTTTTCAGGGAAGTCCCAGCTTATTCCTGCAAGACAATGCCAAGCCACATTCTGAACGTGTAACAACAGCATGGCTTCATGGTAAAAGAGTGCGAGTAATACTGGGCTGCGTGCAGTCCAGACTGTCTGTGGTGCATTATGAAGCGCAAAATACAACGACTAAGACCCCGGACTGTTGAGCAACTGAATGGGAACGGGAAAGAATTTCACAACAAATAGTGTCCTCCGTTCCCAAAATCTTACAGAGGGCTGTTAAAAAAAAAGGTGATGGAACACAGTGGTAAACCTGCCCCTGTCCCAAATGTTTTGGTGGTATTGCTTGCATCAAATTTATCATTAATGTATATTTATAAAAACATTAAAGTTTATCGGTTTGAACATTAAATATCTCGCCTTTGCATTGTATTCAATTGAATACTGGTCAAAAAGGACTTGTAAATCATTGCATTCTGTTTTTATTTACGTTTTACACAGCGTCCCAACTTTTTTGGAATCGGGGTTGTAGTATAACAAATTGAAAAAGAGTGAAAAGTGTACATTTTGCACACACATCAATATTTAGTAATAGATGGCGTCACTCACCTGTGTAGTATGTGTACGCATTCCTGTGCACTTGGCCAGCATTCATTATGCCTCCTGTTGCTGTTAATCACCAATGCTCACTTCTAATTATTGCCAATATGAATTAAGGGTTATGAGGGTTCATAAACATCTGTGTCCATGATCACTGACATACACTAAAAAGTGGCTTTAATGGTTTTCCACTGCTGTTCAGTACATGGAGGGTATCCTCTGCTGTCTATGTGTGGGAATCATGTGAACATACCACTGATATTTGACTCTTCACTGCTAGTGTGGCTCAGCCTTGCCTGAGGCAGCCGTGCCTCACTAACCCACTGACAGAGTAAGGTTTAGCTTTCGATCCCATTCACAGACTGAGATCTAGTAAAGCGGGTGTAGAAGTAGGTATGTGACACAACTCAGTTAACACCATGGTTACAAAACACTTCATCGGACAGGTCACGTCACATTTCATATATGCAATATTTAGTCTGTTTGAATCAAACCCTGCTGGTTTTTTACCCCCCTGGCCTGAGTTGCCTAGAAACAACACTTATCTGGGGATAAAACAACCAGAGCTTGTCTCAGTCTGTGTCCAAGGGTTGAATCATGTAGTGGTAACATGAATCAGCCCTGACGTGACCCAATTCCAAAAAGTGAACCAAGCATGCTATATATTTTCAGTTGAAGTCAGCATTCTTGGATATGTGAGCTCATTACATGCAAAAGACATGTAAAATTAGAGGCTGCAGAATTACAGTGTATTTTGGATAAACAAAGAAGAACTGTTGGATATATAAAAAAAACACAGTTTTTAAAAAAAAATCATTTACTTATTGGTTTATTATTCAGCTCTACTGTATATTCTCTGCGCTTGGCTGATTTCCGTGACTTTAGTGTGTGCTTGCAAGAGCAGCGCCATATTTCTGCAGAACTAATAAAAGACGTTTAGCATGCTTCCAGCTGTGCCCATTAATATACATCCCTTAGCAAATACTTTGTTTTCTGGTTCACTTCAATTTGTACAGTGTGAAACTCAATTACACCAAACAGAAAAGTATCAATTTCATGCTGATTTGGACTCGGCGAATGGAGAAATAAGTGAGAAAGTGAGCTGTTTTACATGAACTTGGCTGAGTAAGATGATATATTAGATAATGATAATGGAAATCTGCCATACATATCCAAACATATCCAAACACCATTTTCTAATTGGACTATTTAAAGACTCTCATTGCGGACTGACACAGGTCCCCGTAGAAAAACAACTTGGCAGAAGAAGTGGACATTCTGAAAAGCTCGCACTTTCACATTTCCTTGAAATCTGTTAGATTTCTTCACTTCTATATACACATGCATAAGAATGTACAAATGTTACCACCATTAGACTCTGCAGCAGTGGAAACCCATTCTCAGGAGTGCAGAATCACACTTCACTGTCTGTCAGTCCAACAGATCAGTCTGTATTTGGCAGATGCCTAGACAGTGCTACCTGCCTCAGTGCTTGATGGCAGCTATAAAGTATGGTGGAGGAGGAATAATCATCTGGGGTTGTTTTTTCCATATTTCATGCTAGTCTTCCAAGTGCTAGTGATGACAAAACCTCATGAGGCAGCATGCCAAGATGATCTTTATGGTTGTATTTCCAATGCACCACCTTGTATGCACAAGTCAAGCTCCTTGTCCAGCCTACAGAAATGGTCTAGTCTACAGAATTTGGCTGGTATGATATCAACTTCATCAAACACCTTTGGGAATATAAGAACCATTTGCAAGCCAGAACCAATGGCCCAACATCAGTTCATGACCTTGGTAATGCTTTGTGGCTAACTGGAATAGAATCCCCACAGTGACACTACTAATCCTGTTAATAGGACATATGGAACATATGGAACATAAGTTTTCTGATTGGGGCTTATATGCACCAACATAGTCAATACTGCAGTAGCCTAGCATGCCTTTTAGTTAAGTCATTACGCTAAAATGCTTTGAATCACGACGATTCGACTGACCATGTACTCAACTGCACATGTGGTAAATCGTAACTGCTCATTAGCCCTGAGTTAGGCAGCACAGGGTTGTGAGTTTCTGCTTCACACATCTATTCCCTGTACTGTTTCTAAGCATGCTATGCTAATCAAACTGAAACAGCTTTACTTCATAATAAACAGCCTTTATATCGAAACCATGGTGACCGTTCGAAACTGCATAAATCACTGTCCAGGCGGGCATTAGAATACTGATAAGTGCTTTTATAGTGCACTGCCCATTAGCTAACCAGCTAATGCATATGATCTGTTTTTCTACCTATAAAAAGGCCATTAACCAAATCAAAGTGACTTTAGAGTCAAGTCTCTATATCTGTGTGTGTAGGATCTGGGTTGGTCCCTGTAACTAACTGACTTCCTTCTCTGGGTGTCTCTGTGTGTTTATGTGTGATGCATCAGAGTTGGATTCATGCCACTGCAGATGCAACCACTCATTGCCAAAGAGGTTCATTTTAATAAATCGCTTTCAACAAGTACGGGAAAGAGAAAGACTGAGATAAAGAAATAGAGAGAAAAGTGCCTTTCCAGACATGGACAATAATAGATCTATTAAGACTTGTGCTGCTTGAGGCAAAACATTTTTATGAAATCACTGCCATATTTGGTTTATGTTAACCTTGACATGTGAACATTAATGGCTGGCAATGCTCCATCTGCAGGAAATGATGGGTCACTGAATAGTTTTGTTTTGACGAGTAGGAAAATCATGTATGTATGTATGCTATGTCCTTCACAGTCACCAGATCTCATCCCAACTGAACACTAAGGGAGATTTTAAATTGTGTTAGACAGCACTCTCTTCCACCATCATCAAAACACCAGCAGATGGAATATCTTTCATAAGAATGCTGTTCATTGCTCTACTACAGTTCCAGGGGATTGTAGAATCTGTGCCAAGGTGCACTGAAACTCTTCTGGTGGCTTGTTGTGGCCTAACACCTTACTAAGACACGTTACATTGGTTTTTATCTTTAATTTGTTACCTACCTATTTACAGATTTCTAAAAATCAGTTCATTTGAATTGTCCCACACTGAGTGGCAAAGAGACAGCAGGAGTCAATGGTGTTCAACTTCACAAAACCCTCATCACTTTATATACATTGCTCCAAAGGTAATGTGTTAAGTAAATATCTTCCCTGCTGATGTCCACTTTAATCCAATGTGGCTTACAAATGATGCAAGATACAATCCAAGCATACAGCTGAGCTGTTGATGGTTAAACATCACAAGCTCACGGTTTCAGGGTTTCAGCATACAGTATTAGCTGTGTCCAGGTCCAGAAACTATACACTAAGTTTTGAGTCATATGACAGGATCTAATCAGTAAAGATGCTTCTGTACATCTATCATGTAGTGAACCATCTAAAGTGGTTGTAGCTTTCTATGTATGGTAATCTATTTATCTTGAGCATTAACTAATACCAAAAAAGGTCTAATTAATCTTGGTACCCTTAAATAAAAAGTACTGTAATAGCTCCCTGATACTGACATGCACATTTCCTAACATTTATGCCTTTTTGGGTGTATCTGCACAGCTAAAATTCCTTACAAAACCTAGCAAGGTTCTGAATAGCAAATTAGTGGCATTAGTACTGGCCAGTTCAATGCCCCTTAGGAGGATGTATTTATATTCAGCTTGCTATGAGCTCTTTCTGTTTATGGTCTCATACTGTGGATCACAGTCCCAGTTTGATCTCCCATTCTCTTAGTTCCGGCACTGTCTCTCTGCAGCATTAGTGTTGCAAAGGCCTTTTTGTGAAAGCTTAAGAATTCCACACTATTCTCTGCTGAATATCAATGACAGCAGTTTTTTACTGGCAAATGAGACGACACTAAGTGGTTCCAGATGGTTCGTATTTATGTGTCCTTTAAATCAATATGGAGGAAGTGGAATGTCTGTTTCACTGTTTAATATTTCTTAAAAATTATAGTTTCCAAGATCTTTGCACATAAGAACCCGCAAACTTTTCCATTTTCCTGCAGCTGATGTTTCTTCCATTAATTATTATACTTGGTCTCAATGGAATACTGAGCCGTGTCTGATTCATGTGTGATAGCGATTCACACAAATGTCCTGGAATGGAAGGCTGTTTTGGGCAAGAGTGGCCATGTTACGATGAGAAAGGTAATAGCTTTTCTGCTCCGCTTGTCTCCTCTATCCACTTTATATCAACACTTGAGGGACGTTTATCATTTCCTAGGAATGAATTGAGAAGTTATTTGATACATGGAGTATACTGCAATCAGGGTGGAAGAAAGCTTTCCATATAGCAGTGCAACATAGATGGTGTTGAAAATGTTTTGCCCATAACAGATACTTCATTTAATTAAAGAATATGAACTGAAGGGAGATAATCCAGCATGCCTGGGGCTTTAGGGAGTCTCTATCCATGACTGAAAGAGCATGCGATCAAGTCCCAGGACTGGCAGGGATTGATGAATTTGAGCCAGTTGCCAAAGGATACCAGTCCACCAATGGGACATTAACCCCTCACTGCTCTAGAGGTTCCTAGGAGTTTTGGCACTGTACTCTGACTCTTGCATGTCAAAGAATCCTCATCCGTCTTATACGACAGGCATGTGCTATAGTGCTATAAACTTCCTTCTTCACTGGAACTAACCCTGACCCTAGGAAAAAAGAAAGACCAAAAGAAAAACTATGCAAAAATAATAAATTAAGACAATTAAGTTTCTAACTAATACTACACTAGTAATAAAAAGATCAATTGCTCAATGACTATACAGATTTAGGCAATTTCTTCCCCACTTTGGACATTTTTGAATAAACAGTATATTGCTTTAAATAGGTACAGATATACTGAACATTCTGAGAGCAGTACACTACAGCAAATTGGTGAAATTTTACAGCCTTTGGTGAGAGAAAATGTCTGATGAAGCAATATAATGGTCAATTAAGATTATATAACGCAACTGCTTTGGCTCAGACTTTTTGCTCAGATAGTTAAATTCCTGACGTCACAGCTTTTGCTCTCTGTCGGCTTTGCAATTCTGTGTGTTTCTAATCAAGAGAGAGCAGCTCATTTGCACAGCAGTGTGGGTTTTCCTCTCTGGCTCTGTGCCTGTGAACTAGGTCAGGCCTCTTTCAGGTCAATAACACACACACACACACACACACACACACACACACACACACACACACACACACACACACACACACACCACAAACACACACGCACAGTGATGTCATCACTAGAGTGATGTCAAACACATTTATAAACTATTAACAAAGTTCACAAATTTATTAGGATTCTTTTTATTTTGTGTTTATGTTTATATCATGCAATAACGTAAATTACCTCATCAAGTTGAACTTTGTCTGACCTTGTGAAATGTGGCTCGTTTCTCTGCAAGTAGACTGTGCAACTCAAATACTTGTAAAAGTTTCGCGGCTAACTGTAAATTCTTCAGCCTGAATGAAGTATTTTCCTTTCACTCGTAGTGCATGGCTTGGTAAAGTGTGTGTGTGTGTGTGTGTGTGTGTGTGTGTGTGTGTGTGTGTGTGTGTGTGTGTGTGTGTGTGTGTGTGTGTGGTAGGGTGGGGGCGCAAACTGTAACCTAGGCATTCCCATGGAAATGTTAAAGATCTTTTTGTGTCTTTTGACTGGCCTTCAGTGTAAAATATGCAACTCGTTAGCGCCATCTGGCGGGTCTCAGAGGTCTCCGTTTACCCAACCGTTTTATTTGCAGACGCTTAAAATCAGAGATGAATTAAATTCTTTATAATGCATTCCTATCCTACCAAGACGATACAATAATACAGAATAAAATAAGACAAATAATAGTAAAGTAATGACAATAAAAGCAAAATTAAAAAAATAATCGATTCTTATTGTCCAAGGGATATTGCAATAATAGATATCTAAACGATTATCATGAAGCGTTTTTAAAATTTTTATATGTTGGACTAAAAATGCGTTTTTCGTTTGTTGTTTCGTGCAATAAAAATATATATTAACTGCTTCGAGGCAAAGATTGTGGGATTTTAGTTATTCTGCACGAAAACCAAGAGAATAATCAAACTTCTGCAAGAAACCCTACGATTCTCTTTTGCAGAAATACTAAGTGTAACAGTAGCCAAGCTCGCACTAACTTGAACCTAACACAATTTTACCGTTTAATTTGGCAGTGTACATTTTATTTAGGTGCTTTACAATCCGTTATTATTATTATTATTATTATTATTATTATTATTATTATTATTATTAGTAGTAGTAGTAGTAGTAGTAGTAGTAGTAGTATTTTAAAGTAGTAATAGTATTAAAACAAAATACATTATTATTATTATTATTATTATTATTATTATTATTATTATTATTATTATTATTATTATTATTATTACTGTCTGCGCTCTTTCGTTCCAAAAAAAAAAAACATTCCTAAATTTTCCTCAGGTTTGTCATATTTCTTTCCTAATCAAAATGAGCGAAATTCTCCCGGCGAGAAGCAAAAATTGATTTAAATTAGGCTACGCTTAGTGAATTTCTATAAAGCGCTTTAAACCGTTTAATGGATTAAATTTATTTGGTCCTTAGGGTTCAGAAAAAAAATGGCAAGCTAACGAACTTCAGTGAAATTGGAGATATTCTCACACAATCAGGTTTTACTTTGAAAATATTATTTTCATTTTGTGATTTTACGAATTGAGTGATTTTGTTTTAAGTATAGCGCACGTGGGTCAATTATGTGCCATATTCTAAGTTTTTTGCTATAGCATTTATGTGTAAATAAATGTTAGCTGATTTGTGGAAACAAGTGGCTATAAAATCCTTATTGGGCTGGATGGACCATTATCAGGCATTTCTGTGAGCGCGTTCTCTCTTTACTGCGTGTAATTGGCCGGAGTGTGTGAGCGGGGTCGAGACAGAGAGCACATCACAGCGGTGACCCTTTCTGTCGCCCAGCATTTACTGAGCTAACCGTGTTTAAAGCAGTAATATCACTCTACTTTTATTACACTGCACCTTGCTCCTTATCTAGCCCACATTTGAGCTGAGCAGCGCATCGGTGACCTTAATGCGGATTTTTGCGTCAGAAATCCGGCACGGTAAAGTGTTCCTCCCCCGCTGATCAGAGCAAAACACTGATCCCGTGTGGATTTAAAGCCTTTTCATTAGCGGCTCAGTGCGCTCTGTTAACCGCGCTCTCCTCTTACACTCGAAATGGACACTATTGAAATTTGATTTTTCTTTTTGAAACACGAACCTTAATAACCATCATTTTCAGTGCGTGCACGTGAGGATCCGCACAGGCATCATTGTGTCCTCTGTTAGACAGTGTGTGTGTGTGTGTGTGTGTGTGTGTGTGTGTGTGTGTGTGTGTGTGTGTGTGTGTGTGTGTGTGTTTTATATATATATGTGTGTGTGTGTGTGTGCTAGTTTATGTCCACTGTAAATTCAGTACCTAAAATGCTTGCAATATATATTAAATATACTTGTATAGTTGTATGTATATCTCTACATTCCAGACTGAAATGAACATGTATATTTGTAGAATGAACAAATGAATGAAAAATGAAATGAAAAAATGCCTTAAAAATAAAATAGTTAAAAAATATTTCCATTGTATGTTTTTTTGTTTTGTTTTGTTTTTTTTGTATAAAACATTATTCAAAAGGAGAGAAACAAATCACACACCGGGATGAATTAAATTAATTACATGTTCAGGTAACTTTTTCCAGTTTCTAGTTGCCAATTCTTTTTATTAACAATTTTTAGATGTTGGCAATTATAGAGGAAAGAAAGAAAGAAAGAAAGAACAAAGTAAAACCTGAGGTCTTGGAAAGGTGTTTAATGAATTTGGATAGTATAACTGAAACCTATATTCTTATTAGCAGTAAATGTACACAATTCTATATTTATTTTACAAATATTATTACATGACCTCTCTTTTTGGATGAAGAAACAGATGTAAATTTCACAGGGCTGGTCAGTCAATACAAGAGACTGACTCCCATTATGTTCCATTATGTTTCCTGACCTCCCTATTTATTAAACAAACAGCCCTGAGTGTAAGATTTCAAACCACACTTTAACATCAGAACAACATGTGATTGTCCTTGTTTCATACAGATCAAAATAAAGGCTCGAGTCCCACACGCTCATTTGAAATTTATCCAAACAAATGCTGTTGCTATGTTTGTCTGTGTTTTGTTTTCCATGTTTCTTCCTGTCTCAGCATTTCCCCCTCGGTTCTGGAAATATTCACACGATCAAGCAAGGTACCCAGGTAATTACTGTACATTGTCAAATAAAGGCACAGTAAAGGGACTACTGATTCAAATGAGGAGTGAAATATCAAAGAAAAGGGTTCCCTTTGCAGCCAGGCACTTATCCACACAGGAGGCAGCAACGAGACGACTGCCACAGGGAGACTCGTACAGCCTCTGATAACAACATGCTCAGACTCCTTACTACATATATTACACACTACAATATTTTGCACACAGAAGCATTGCACTGCACTTACGTAGGTTCAGAGTCTCACCTCAGCTTGTATACATTATTGTGAATATCACTGATATCTGAAACATATTTTAATATCATTAAAAGCACATAAAGCAGTTTAAGTAAATGCATAATCTGTGTACCAGTTTAATAGCAATGTGTTGTAATTGTTATAATCGGTCACAATGTCAGATGAAGATGTCTACAGAAAAACAACGGGGTTTAAAAACTATTATTCTGCAATTAATGTGATTAGCTATATAGCACTAAGTATAATGTTCAGGATCATGCACCTTTCATGAATGATTTTTTTCATCATTAATAGTTTTCTCTCTGATATCTCATGATGTGACATAAAATGTACTCCTGAAGAAATTGGAGTTTTCTCCCCCCAAACATCTACTTTTCTGGAGAAAAATTGAACATACATCACCATTTCCACTGTTTTAATTTTGACTATTTACTTAGATGCAGATGTATGAGCTATAACTGGTTTGATCTTGTTGATCTTATGATAAGATAATGATGCAATGAAAGAAACAGGCTTGTGGTTGGTATGTGAAATGGTTGGAGGCAAAATCTGGCCTCCAAGAATGTGTGAGAGTTTAACATTATAAATGCACTTTCCCTCCCTCTAGCTTACAGACAGCTCCAAGGACTATTTTACATGTAAATATTCACTCAGAAAAAAGCCAGACCATTAATTATTGAGAGGCATAAAGAAGTGTAATACTTCAGTGTTAAACACATACATCTGATATCTCATTAGACGAGGCTGAGGATGAATTCGAAAGAGGAACTCTAGTCTTCAAATAATCAGGGAATCTAGATAGGAGGAAACAAAATGGTGGATGTTCAGTGTGATATCATTTGCGTTTCTGGTTTTCAGATCGCAGATCAGGGTAAGTGTTAAACTAAAGATAATTTTTTATCAGGAGCGAACTTTAACAGCAGTCTTTAACTTTCCTCATAACCAGCCATGGGTTGTGTTTTTTCTTTTCTTTTCACTTATTTACTCAAGATACACTTAAAGAAACGGTTTCCTTGCACAAAGAGGTGATGATGGTGAAAATATCATCTTTACACTATCTTTTCTCTTCTGTACATCCATTCTTCATTTAGGGCTGCTTCCTGAACCATGATCAAATAATAATTTTTTTTTTTTGTTAGAGCCATCATAAAGTGTTAATCGTTTTCCCCATAAGCATTGCAATATGAAAATAACTGTTAAAACAAACATTATAACAAATCCTTTATTTGTCACTATACTACTAAGTATTTTTGAAAACTGAGCCTTGACTGATTACAGGAAATGAAAATAAATATTGTTCAAAATGAACTTGAGATACCTGTTAATGTTGGTGTTAAATATATAGCAAGAGCTAACACGAATAAAACATTCCTTCATGGATGAGCTGACTGAGATGCCATTGAGTATTCAGAGACAAAAGCCTGGCATTGACGTCTATATGTATCTATGGGCGATATGAATCTATATGGCCAAAAGACTTGATAATCTTTCATACTTGTCAAAAGTTTAGAGTTGAACTTTCCCCATGTATGGCCAGCTAGGCTGCATTCTGGCACCCATCGTCTTTGTTACATTATGGCCTGTGGCTGAGCTCTTGACAGGTTGTCACAAGGTGATAGGACTCAAGTGGAGACACTAGAAAGGTGGCACTTAAGAGCACAAGGAGTTTGACTTCCGGGTGTGCCATGGAGCCTGACAGTGGATCAGCCCTTGAAGGAGTGCACTCACACACCGGTGTGATTGGAATGTCCCATAAATGAGAGCTGCGCTTTAGATGTAACAATGCCGACAAACGAAAGAACTGGCAGGAACTACGAAATGTGGAATCTCATGCAAAAAATATTCCCCTGAAGTGTTTGCTTTTTTTCCCTCCCACCCTTTTCTTTAACCAAGTTACTGAATGCAAAGTTTCTGAAAGTCATGATACAATAGGCTAAATACAACTAAGCGATTCCTCTGGACAAAAGTACATATGTGTTCTCAATAAAAAAAATATTTTTAGATATGAAATGTATCTGTGTATTCACTTCATGATTGATATTGTACTGATTAATTTGTTTATATATCAGAAGCCACATCTCAGAATGGGATGCAAAACTAAAATAAAAACATGCAAAGTAAATGTGGTATCTGACTCTTAACTATGAATGAACAATTACTGTGATTTATCTAGTGGATCAATGGCACGAGCTACAGCTGAAAGGATGATCTTGTCATTTAGCCTATACAGACATGCTTTGCTTTTTTATTAAGCATATGAAAATTGATGCAGCCTGCAATCATTTGATCATGTGAAATGAACTTTTATAATGAAGATTCTGCAGTTTGTAGTATCATCTTGGGACCTTTCTTAAAAAGCCTTTTCAAAATCAGAGCCTTCCACACACACTAAATAGTCCAGGCCTATACTAAGCAAATGAAAACATATTGTAAAGGCCAGACTCAATTTTTCCGTATCACAGGTTTAGAAATAGATTAGCATGCATCTGGCTTAATAGCTGGAATTTTATTTTACTGTCAGCTGGAGAGATAAGATATATCTAAAGGCTACACTAATCTGTAGGTGTGATTGTCTGCTTTGAATTTCAGGAAAACTAGTATCAGGTAAGATTTGGTCACTGGTTTTGAATAAATAAGCAAACATGATCTGTACAATTCCTTCTTACATGTAAACATGTCAGTGTTTGCAGTTTGGTCTCAACTGTCTCTTCAATTCAATTTCATTTGCAAAACCCTCAGGAAAAACAGTGGGGATTGGCAAGAATTAGCAATCCTAAACCAATGATGTCTGACAGCTAGACTCAGTGTAGACTGCATGAGATTATATCCTAGTAAAATCATTCAAAATATCAGCAGAAAAGACTATTAGAGAAATAATAGTACCATTCTCATCGAAATCACATTTTAATGCCTAATAAACTTTATATGTGTAAAACATGCTTTAAAAGTCGTGCTTTGACGTCAGATATTTGAATTTCTCTGACGTTGTTTAGCAAACTGTGTGGATAGCAAACACTCAGTTATCACCCATTTATCACTAACTTTCATAGCTTATGAATGTTATAAGATCATGAATCCAGTGGAGACCAGGTTTCTTGGTATGTAATGAACACTGGAAAATTTGTTTGCAACAAACCAGAGATGGTGATGATTCCATTGAAACTGCATATTTATCCAGTCGAGTCACAAGAAAACACATACACAAACAGCCCAAAAACAAGTCAAACCAAGAAAGACTGATTATCATTTTGTGTGTAGTGTTGATTTGTTGCTGATCTATTGTGTAGCAAGCTAAGCTCAAGCATACATCTCATCAGAAATACAGTGTCCGGTGAATGCTAATAGCACCATAAAAATGGTGCAAAATTAAACAAGCATGTCAGTGTGCTGTCATATCGCATAGTGCCATGATAGTGAATCCTCATTTTAAATGGCATAGCTCAGAATAATTGTAGGCCATATGATTTTCTGCTTGTCCGTCCTGCCTGAGAGTGTAAAATTGGCGAAAACAGTTGTCAACTTTTGCGCCCCGTTATCTCTTTGTTCCTTCATGCAGTCCGAATTTAAATTTAATGCATTCTCTCCCAACTATGACTCTTCGTGATATCTTGTATTCTCCTTTAATATTCAATGGTTTGTTAATTATTAAAGGTATGTATTTGAATTATAAATATACTAGTTATACAGAAGTAGGCAAAGCAGGCATATAGCCTCAGGCTAAATTCTTCCATTACCCATTATTTTGCAGCCTCCCGCCACCATTTCCCTGCCTTCCTATCTTTATGTCATCTCCAAAAAACAGCCAGGCATTCCTTTGTACTCCCCTACCCCTCCCTGCTATGACCACAAAAAATCATCCCCTTTCGATACGTATGGGTGCTGTTTCCTTGAAGAAGGATGTCATACCTGTCTTAAATATAATGAATTTCTATCTTCAAGGCGTTGCAGAATCCCAGACACTCCCCTCAGAAAGCTGCCTGGTGCTCCCCTATTCAGCCATCCTGCTTGTCACCAATCATCTGGCATGGCATGCTGTACAGTGAATCATTAACTGTGTCAGAAATGACTGTGCTTAGAGAGGAGGCTCATGGATTGTGCGGTATATACTGTATATATGTGTGCATGTGAGAGCGAAAAGAAGCGCAGAAAAAAATCGTAAACAAAGAATTTAGGCTTAGCCTTTTTCACTCCATCACTTCGTGGTTTCCTCCTTCTTTCTCTTCTTACTGTGCCTGACTCCCTCCTAGGAATTGATGAATAAAATACTAGAGTTGCCAGATAAAGAGAGGACACTACAGTAACTGTCAAACACCGAGATAAAAAGTTGAGATGAAATATTAAATTCAGGTCTCCATTCCTGTCTTGTTGTGGATTTAAAGAGAGGAAAACTTTGTGCTCATGCAAGCTGGCATTCCTTTCAGGTTCGAATGAAATGAAAGAAAAAAGTTTTTTATTTTGCTCTTGGAAAGGTTCGATGTGATGTATGGAGTAGTTCAATATACACAGCATTGAACATGCGTATTCTAATTGACATTTGCTGGCAATGAATGAAAATACGAAGATTGTATGGTTATTCCAAATACATTTGTCACATGTGATACGGTTTAAAATGGCCATTGTACATTGGTAATCTCTTACTGACCTGCAGTTACAAGCTCAATGCTCTACAAAAAAGCTGCTTATTGGCTTAATCCATGGTAAAACCCAAGGATATTCTCTCCCTATCTACGGGATATTCACCCACCTACCTCCATCAAGAAGCTGACTAATTTTCTTTCAATTTCCGCTGCTCTTTTCCTTTGAAGAAGCTAAAGAATGATTGATAATGGATGGAGGAAAAGCAGAGTGGTTCTGTTTTTAACCTTGCTCAAGCCATTAATCCAGTTTATGCCCATGAAGGTAATAAAGGAGACAATGAATTAGTCATTAAAGCACAGGTCAGTTTATTAGAAAGCCTGATTGAACTGCAAAATGACTTCTCGTGGGTGAGCAGGTTGGGGAAATCTGCCGAGAGAGGATGGCACAGAAAAAAAAGAATCATGCACATGTAGTCAGTTTCTCAATTTCTCCGCAGAGACAAGGATTTCGCTTTGAGCAAACACTGTAAACCTACAGGGATGTGTGGAGAAATTAGCCAGTAACCTTGATACTTCCTTTGTGGTCATGGAACTGCTTTCAGAGGCAGGGCCTGTTGTTTGGTGTGCTACATTTCTTCACACTGAATGTGTAAAATGTTTTGTTTGCGACCCTCTGCTGACCTGCACCTCTCTTCAGCAAGGGCACAGCCAGCGGCAGAATAAATGGCTTCAAAGGCCTAGGTGATCTAACGAGTCCCTCAGAGTAACCCCAACACATGCCTGGCCTTTATAAGAAACCACCGTGGCTGCTGACCTTCTGCTCAGGTTATACAGTCACGGCAGACAGAAGAACCTTAAGCTTCTCTTTGATAAGATAGATTTATTTAAGTGGTTTCGGTATTGTTTTAAATAAGGCTTTCTTTTTCCAGTTTTGGATAAATAGATCCAGCACACATTTTATTTTTATAATAAAAATACTATGTTAAGAGCTGAGGAAAATCCTGAAATACTTTTTTTTTTTACATCTACATAATATACATAATAAACGTAGTGCTGTGAATATGAAAATGTCAGACAATTCATGTAAAGAATTCATTAATTTATAGAATTATTCATTAAATTTATTTGGTATTCATTGGTAATATATCCTGGTATATTTCCAGTATATATACATAGTATTTTGAGCAAATAAATATCTACATTCAAGATAAAATACATACAATAATAATAAAAAAGAATTCTATTACATTTTTTTATAATTATTATGAATTTATATTTTTATATAATAATAATATTATATATATAATATAATATAAAATATATTTGATAAATATTATGAATTATATTGGCATAATTGTTTTTTTCTTTTTTTTTTACCAGTCACAGACAGTATGTGTGTTCAACAAAATAATATTTTATGATACTGTTACCACTGTTACAATGACATATGTACATATGTCATCCTGTAGGTTATTTATATTAAACGAAGAAGATATTCTTCATTTAGAGCCAGCTAGCAAGGATGACAAATTCATTAGGACCATAAAATAAATTACAAATGTATATTATAAATATGTAATCTAATGTGATATTATCTACAGGTGATATAAACACTCATTCGGGTGCAGTATAGTAGGACGGAGGTATCTGTCTCTAATCTGCTATGAACTTTGAATATTTTCACCTTGTTAATTTGTGGTTGCCTCTCTGTGTGCACACTCGCCCTAATGAGTGAAATTGCTTATGAAAGGAAACTCTATTAGATGGTGGAAAGATTAATGCACTCTGACAACATGTCTTTCCTCAAGGTGCTTTAGTGGTGTGACGTAACTCCCTCGAACCTCAAGGATCTCTCTCTTTCTCTCTCTCTCTGCTCTGTCATGCCATCTATAGAGAGATGACAAATTTAGTCACTTAGGTCAGGTGACACTGCAAAGGATTCTTGAAATGCGCAAAATGCAAGCATGTAAATAGGCTAGGGTTGAGGTACCAAAATAAAGTGTCCTGTTCACACACTAAGGATCTGTTTCATCAGCCACCATTTTAATTGCTGCTGAGGGTGAATAATGGGCAATGCTACTAATGGCCATCTACTAATACACATAAATATTTATATGGGCATTATTAGCCTCAAGATAAGTGACAACAGTATTAACAAGTCATACCCTCATTGTCTCTAACAGCAGGATAGTGAACAAACAAACAAACAAACAAACATGAATTAATACATTTCCTATACATGTTTCTGGGGAAAAAAACCTTCTACTCCTACACTCCTGCATTCATGCACTTATGGTAAGGAACTGCATTACATATGCACTTGCTTCTCTTTACATATTTCAATTTTCCTATCATCAATTTCAATTCAATGTCTTCTCTTGTAACGCTGTTTAGTTTGGTCCCAAGTGAAGTGGTCTCTTAAACACTGAATTTATCTGAACCAACAAAATATGATCACTAGATTGGACGACGCTGAGTTGGAAGTATTCTTAGCCCAGGCCCTAGTGAACCAGCATCAGGATATATTTACTGATCGAGACTTCAAAGCACTTATGTAAGTCGCTCTGGATAAGGGTGTCTGCAAAACGCCATAAATGTAAATGTAAATGGATGTCTTGTCATGTATGTAATGATTTTTAAGTGTATTTCAGGTAAAGTTCTCAACTACGGGAAAAAATATAAAAAGAAATTATGTAATAGCTGACATTTAGGAGATGTGAAGATCCTACTTTTAAGGACCACTAAATATCCTAAAAATCCTAAACATGTAGGATTTAGGAGGTTCTATTAACGCAATGGAATACAATATTAATAAGTATGTTTTCATGAATATATAATTACCTGTAACTATGAATCATTGTGTTTCATACGCTTAGAATGAGCCTTTTATATCTACATAGGGTCCACTTGTACGGAGCTGACATGTTGGGCTTCTACATTAGCCCAGAAACCTAGAAAGTGCCTTACACTTTACACATTTTTACAAGTGGCAGCATTAATGTGGAAGGAAGCACCGAAAGCAAGAAGAAGAAGAAGAAGAAGAAGAAGAAGAAGAAGATGAAAAAATAAGTGGTACCAGTGTTTGTTGGTGCTGGCTAACAAGTTTGAGAACCCAAATTTTGAAAAATAGAGGATCATACTTATTATTAAAAAAACAAAGAAGCGTGAACATAAGTACTTGGAAGTACGCTAACAGAACGTGACGGCCACTGTACATCCTAATAGCTTGGATAGGGAGGGGTAAGTGAGGGACATTTTTTTCATGTCAAATGTTTTTGCTCCCCATCACCATACCATCTTCCCAATGTTCCTTTTGAATTGCATCTTCCATACATTCATTTCCCAGTCCTTCATAGAACACCAGCCAAAATTCTCCAATAGTTCCACAGCCCCCTTCATATAATATCCATCAACTAAAGATGTGCTACACATTTGCAAATTAATTTTCTGTTGTAGCAGCCAAGTAACAGTGCAATACATTTGTCCTCTTTTATTCATGTATTTTCCCCCGAAATCAACACAGCGTAAAATCACTGCTGTTCGGGAGTCAAAGGATCATCCTGCACCTTCTATATTCAATGAGGCATACAGTGAATTTCCCCATTCAATTTTCTAACTTCTATGAGCCCTGTGTGTAAAAAGCCCAGAATGTTATTGAGACAAATCCACTAATGACTCATTTCACCACAAGGTGTCCATAATTATCATTACTTTGTTATAGTTCCTGGTTGTGATCAAAGTGGATATGAGAGCATATTGAGAGCAAATGAGCTTTAGCCAAAGCTGATGATTTCATTGCGAAGGCCTGCATGGAAATGATCCCAGAATAACAGTGAACATATTGTGCCTTCAGTCAAAATCAGGACAGTAGTGCCTCTAGCATGCAGCTGGACACAGCGCAGGTGGATCAGGAGTCTTAATGGCTGACTGCAGAGGTGGAGGATGTATTGCATTTGGGTACTGTGTGTGCATAACAAACATTGAGCTCATAAAACCAACAACAATAGTATGATTTTTATACTCTAATTTTTAAATTAGTCTACTTTTGAAAAATATTTTTATAAAAATGCAAGAGAGGAAAGAGAAAGTTAGAACTGAAGTCTTTGTGCTTTTTTGTCTTTCTGGTAGTTGAAGGCTCGTCCATCTTGAGTGTGCTTCAAATGTGTACTTTTATGGAGAATTCAAATCCTGTCTCATTTCCGTTTCAAAGATGACTGCTCATCCTGTTCTTGCCATATGCCAAGCTGTGAGAGGAAGAGAGAAAGAGAAAAAAAAATCTGTTTAAAATGCTTCATTGCATTATGAAGATATAATTGTTCCCCCTTAGCTCCAAAACAAAGAGCAATCAAACTATGTGTTTATTTTTAATTTCCCATGCATGTTTTTATCTTGGCATATGCTTTCATAAGAGTGGAGTTATAAGAGAGGATGAGGGGAAGAAAGGGATGCTGTTGCTGGAAGAGTGAGACAGAGAGGGAGAGACCAAGAACATTATCATAGTCTTACATTTCTGCCTGCCTATTATCGTCATTCATAAGCTTAGCCCTGGTGCAAAACGACTCAGGAGCACAGATAATGTTCCTGCTTCACTGAGGCCAGGTTGGAGGCTGTCAAATCCCCAGACAGAATAAATGACAGGGTTCTGCGGCACAGCCTCAGAGGCATATTACTGCTCCCAAACACGCAATGAAATATCATTTTGTCAGAGGCACGTGGTTTTCAGCCACCGCTGTCTAATACATGCATTGATTAATTGTACGAATGGATCAACATTATGTCCTTCCATGGTGCCTCTTAATTGTCTGTGCCCCTCCACCCAGCTCATCGTTCTTATAGTAATGATGGGCCGTCTGGTGAGCAGGGAACATGTGCGTGCCCTCCCCAGGTTAAGGGAGAACACCCCCCCCCCCACCACCACCACCACCACCACCACCACACACACACACACACACACACACATACACACACACATACACCACACATAACACCCTCAACCTCATCCCTTAGCATATCTGAAATCAGCCCCCTCCTTTCCTCAGACATGCTAGAACACCCCCCTCCCCATACACACACCCGCTACATTAGACTCACCTCTCGTGTTTATGACCACACCAGGCTGGCTGTTAGTGTTAATGTATGTAGATTTCATTTCTGATGAGTGATCATTTGACTGCTCATTTTAGCCAAGATTTATGGCATGCTTTCTATCTCCTGACTGCAGTCCCACTCTTATCTGTAATGAAAGGGAGAAAGGCATTAATCAGGTTTTGTCAGTGGCCCTGACTGAGACATTAAATGTATTGTACAGGGTAAGTAAACACGCTCCATGACCCTTTCTACTTCAGCAGCTCATGCAGGAAGAGGGGGAAAAAAATCTCTCGTTATATTTATCATAATTTCACATCTGCTGTTTTTGAAGCGATGTACCACAAGGCCATAGTCTGTGTTACAACTGTGCATAAATTCAGCTGATTTGTGGCTGGACTAACTAATTCCTTGAGTACATTTTAGAAAAACAAACACTGAGCCCTGAAATTGCAATTCCATAAAGGCTTTAAATTACTGAGTACAGAATCAAGAACTCGCCTGATGTGCAGCCGCGGTGACTGCATTATAGAGAGCGACAGTGCTCCCTGAGATTGAGTCAATAAAACCCAAGATGACTGAGCCATATACTCAAACAAAATTAAAGGGAGAGGAGATAGAGACAGGGCTGAAGATGTGACGAGGGGAACAAGAAGCTGCACACATCTCATTTCACCCTTTTAACCATTAAGATGCCTGAGAGGAATTGCCAAAGCTTGGCTGCCTGAAGGAGGCTGAAATAATGTTCCATGCCAAGCTTTTTATTCACACCTCTCTAACGTCATGTCCTGATAATGCCACCGTGTGCTACTAAATCCAAAACTTTTCAGTAAAAAACACATAATTTCTAGGTTAATTATGTCTTCATAATTAATATACCTGTAAAACCAAAATCTTGAAGAATCTTGACGGATTCTCTAACACTGATGCTGGTGGTTAATTCGTTTTCTGCACTGACTAAATATGAACGCCGAGACCTAATAGAGTCAAATGCGAATGGCATGACATCAACTTTACTAGATATAAAGTACTGAAATAATATCAGCCACACTCAAGGCTTATAGAAGGCTAATACTCACTGGTAAAGGCATGGCTATGTTTTACTCTTTGTCACTTCTCACAAGCTGCCTGGACTCTTTTCTGCCCTTTCCATGTCAGGTTGTGTGTGAAGACCCTATGAAAAACTGCATGACCCATGGGGTGCTAAGTGATGTTCACCTGTTCCAGTTCTATCGACAAGTCTAAGTAACATTAATGTTAGTCTAAGTTACAGTCCACACATACATAATATATAGTATCATAGAGATATTGCATAATTAAATTATTATAGATTATTATTATATATTATAAAACTAATAGTTTGGCAAATGGTTGTCCCTTTTAGTGAATAAATTTATGTTGTGAAAATCAGCTATATCTCCTAGTATCTTTTATTCACCGGCAAAATTCAGAATTCAATATTTAATGATTTGCTGATACACACACCAACATGTGAATAAGATGAGTACTGGCCCTTCTTTTCCACTTCAAGCACTGGCCACACTCATACCATCCAAGCACCACTTGCTGGTCATAACGTTAGCAGATCTAGTTTAGTAGGTTGTCCACTAGGAGTTAGTTATTTTTAAATTAAAGTAAATGACTCCCTGAGTAAAGCAACGCTCACTGTTTTCATCAATTTGTTAGCTGACCATGACAGACTGATGCTAGCATGTGGTCATGTTAACGCCACTCAGTTACTGCACTGCAATCTTCAGAGGCAGTTTAAAGATAGCCAGCTAACATGTCAAGAGGATTTCATGCCAATAAATACATTTAGTGCACAATTTAATTGTTGATTTCAAACCATCATGGATGGTACTGATGCGCCAATTTTAAATAATATACTAATAATATTTTAATAATAAATTATAGTAATACATTGCAAAATTTAGATTAGCGGTTAGTTATAATGCAATTTCTATAATGATGTTATACATGAGGACATACATTACAACAATGTGCTAAAATATTGACAAGTAATTTCCTCATTTGGATAAACAATTAACATTACTGTGACTTCAAAACCAGAAGAGTGACAGACTGTAAATGAGCCCGGGCATAGTAGGATAATAACCAGTTTAGCAACTTACTTGACTTGACTGATCCACTTCTTGTTTCTCTGACTAGGCAAAGAAATTGTATGATAATGGCTAATGCAAAAAAGAGCGTAATTCCATTTATACCACAGTGAAAATTTACAAAGTAACATCCAAGGCTCCTTCCATAAATGTTAAATAAATGTCTCCGAACAAAAAACCTCACCACATCAACGATCCTCGTTAATCAAAAAAATCTGTTTATTATTAGTCTTACATTATGTGGAGTGTCTGAAACACTGGTCCCTGAGTTTAATCAGAAACAAAAACATATTAGCACATTAATATAAAATCATTGTTCATATACAGTTGGAATTACTATCCAAGCCATGGGATTATACAAAACATTATGCACACCTCCTAACCAATCAGATTCAAGATTTCAGCAGGACTATATATATATATTAGTTGCCCATTTTTTCTGTTCACCTTCTGACTTTTCACAGGAAGTTGCTAGAGACCAAGTTAAAGGAGACGGAGACGAATGTGTATACAGAGTAAATGAATGTGTTTATGGTGCGATGAGGACTGTTGAGCTGCTGGAAGAGCTTGGAAGTGATTGGGTAACACATATGGATCTGAAACACCTAAGAGAAGTACTTTAATAATGACCGCTCACTTTCACGCTTTAAGCAGTATAAACAGACATCTCCAGCATGAAGAGCAGCAGGGATACAGTAGAAACACCATTAGAATACTGGTAATGTTTTGATATCACTTGACTTAAACTGGCTGCTGACCTGGAGGAGTCAACACCCACGTTTGATACAATCATCTGTCAAAACGTGTGATTAGAGCAAGATTATATGTCATGGTTTGGAATATCATGATTATACATTCATGTTCATGCTCCCTCTTGGTAAAGGGAATATCAAGAGCTTCATAAATTATTTTGTAATTACTCTAAATTAACACAGGTTTGTACAGACCACTGAAAATGAGTTTTAGCGAACCTGAAAGGTACATTAACCTCAGTGACTCACAGGTGTTAAAATGAATCAGTGATTGTATATCATTTTCATATTAACATCAGATTGCAATGTGGCACTTTAATGATGACACTCAAGTGTAGATTCAATTTACTGGATCCGCATGTGAAGCAGTAGATACTAAAACATCCCCAAGCAAAGGAAAATATTAATATTCACTTTCTTTACACTGTTTACTTTGAGAGCCATAGTAAATGCTACTCTAGTTGCATCACTATAAGTACAGTCCATTCCAACTCTTCATGAGAGGAGAGAGAAGTTTGCTGTGAATAGGAAATGGGTGAAATCACAAAATATTAATAAATTCTATTGCAGTAGGTAAAGCAAAGGCTTGTGCTAAAAATCCAATAATAATTGATTTAAAGGCTATAAACTTTGTTCATTAGAAGGTTATACTTAAAAATATTGGAAGTATACCTAAATGTGTCACTTTTATGGAGACTGCACTGGAAAGATGTCATTTGAAAAGGGTGTGATTATATTTGAAATTTGTCCTGCGGCATTTTTCTGGGAGCTCGTAAAGATCTAAAATTTAATATGATGCTTTCAGTCAGTTTAATTGAATTTTAATTGCCACTTTGGGCAGAAGGCTTAGTTCGGATCAATAAAATATTAAAGCTTGGGTACTTCGTGTGGAATGGGCCCTAGTAGGCTGCAGCATGGCAAACTTGTGTGTTTTTGAGGCATTTTTGCCCAACAGCACGTCTGTCACCCTGTCTAATAGCTGTGAGTGGGTAAATAAGGCAGGAAGAGCAAGCAGTGGATTCCATTAATTAAGGAGCCAAGGAAGAGGAGCCGGTCACCTTCAGAGTCAGGCCTTTAATGTTCCAGAGCTATAAATATTTTGAAATGTCACACCTCGACAAGACAGTACCAGGCCAAAAACGAGCTATAAATCAGCAGCAGAGAAAGACCAAGAAGGAAAAGATGGCTCTTTGGTATTTTAGAAATAATTACTAATACAAAAAGGCTAATGCAAGAGCCTATAAATTACACTAAAAGGGACTATTAGGAGATTATTAGTTTATAAAGCTATGTGCTGGTCCTTGAAAATTACCCCTAGTGAATATTGCAGATCTTTCTACAACCATAAATCATGAACTTACAAATGATTTTGCATAATATGTCTGAAGTGTATGATTAAGTTCAGGTTAATTGATTGAGCTAACTTTTTGTTATTCGTGATGACATTCATGAGGATGGTGTTTATGAGTTTGGCACTAAACACACTGTAACCTGTGCTATGTTTCAGGACTAGTTGCTAAATACCTCTCTTAAAGAACATATATCCAGGAGCTTTTTAAATCAAATTTCATTATATGCCAAATTCAAGTTGATATTTTAATGAAAAGGAGTTGTCAACATAGACCAAGTCAGGATCAAGGCCTCTGTCCAGCATGCGCTCCTGATCTAGATTAATCCTGCACTACAATCAGAGAGAATTTATGCTTCCTCCCTATGGACTGATGGGAGACTGAGAAACAGTATCAGTCACACCAAGGCCCATAAAAGTCTAAATTAAATATCAAATTGAACCACTGATGGATGACGCCCAACATTAAATCCCAAGATTCCACACAGACAATTGCTGCTCACATGACTGCAAACCAGACAACTCTGTCAGTGGTGGTATTATCTGTTCAGCACAGTTACACTATCATAAAACCACATGCACACACACAGAAATCCCGAGTAAGAAGAACTCCAGGCACAGTCAGCCAGGTTACCCTACATTCACTGCAATTTCAAGCAATATGTTAACAAAATGGGAATTTAGTCAAATATGTAATTCATGGCATGAAAACTACTTCCGAAATCCTGATGTAAGTGTTTGAACATAAGGCGTCTCAAAGTCATTGTGCGTTTATTTATAACCTGAGGATAGCTCTCCTCTGAGACTCAGTGTGACAATGGCTGCTGTCATGTCCCTGTGCTGTGGTATGGGATTGCTCTAATACCCAGCGTCTTACAAGAGCTAAAATTGCTTGGCTAAAACTGTACATTATGAATCATCCATTGTCCCGTGCTTGCATTATCCCCCAAGAAAATCCCAATCTGCATCTGGGCTTCTGCCTGATGGACACACCATTATTCACAGGGCACCACTTATTCACAAGGCACGAGGACGACAGCAGCACTGAGCGGCAGTAAAAAGAATGCCTTAAGATTAATCCCCTTGCCCTCCGTGCACTGCTTTCGTATGTGCGAGAAATAGAACATCCCTCGCCTTAATCAAGAACTTATTTTATCATTCACCAACTTGCAAAATGGGATATTCATATTTTCTGCTTGCATGCCAAAAGGAGATGGAGGGGTATGCTTTTGCTTTTGTTCTGGAAAGAGCCAGAACAATTTAGCAAAGTCAGCTCATCTCTGCCGTTACAAGCATTATCCTCTTCTCCAGAAATGAACAAAGCCTCCATCTTGATGTGTTACACAAGCACAGTAATGAGCTCCTGACTCCTTACCAATGCCCTTACACACCAGTCAATTTTCTCAGCATGCTGTAAGAAATTGTGCTAATGGAAGAAACATGGTAAGAAAAATTAAACAGAACTTCTTTGCTGGTTAAAGAGACGGCAAGTTCATCGAAGGGCCCTTTTATGACTGTTAAAGAATATATAGCAAGCTGACCCGAATGGTTCGAACCATATCTCTAGCTTTATCAGCGAATTGCATTAGGAGTGTCTGCTTTTAGTACTAATATATCTAAGATGTTTTTTGATCTGAGATAGTTGTCATCTGATTTTCAGTGAACATGAAGGCAGAGTTGAGCTACAGGAAGATGCTTATAAATTCAGCATGCCATGTTAAGGCAGCTAACAGACTATCACAGGGGTGTGAATTTATTTCCATCAAGGTGTTAATGAATCGATGGCAGCGAGTGCAGAGCTCAACTCTATGCAAAGACTGTTGTTGATTTGGCTGCGTCAGTGCAGAGTGTGTGACTGTATGAGCCACACTGTCAGTTTATTCTGTCAAACATGGAATCATTTACACTGATTGTGACATTTAGTGACTTTGGACTTTGATTACTGCTATTAATTGTCTTGACTCTGGTGGATTTCCAACTAATTTTATAGAGAGCATTAGGACCATACTAAGAAGTGTGCTAGTTGAAAACCCTGGAAAAAAACTTAAAAAAAAAAAAAAACCTCTCGGCTATCTTACTATTCTTAAATAAAGATTATAAGCAGTTCCACATATAAAACATGCTAGACTTCTAGACTAACAAGGCATGTGTTGAAACAGGAACACTGTATAAGTTAAATATTTTCCAGCATTTGATCTATATAAGCTTTTATAAGAGCTATATAAGCTATTATTGAATTAGATTCATGTCTGCAGGTTATTTTAACCTGGCAAAGACAGTTGGTGAACTTTTGGTCTCCACTGTATTTACTGTTAGATGAGTTAGAAGACTGCAGCGTTCACTGGGATTTTCTGAGACATGCCGAAGGAGCGGCTGGGAAGTCACCGTGCGCTCTGTCTAAATTGGCAGCTGGCAGGCAAATGAATTCAGTGTGAAGTGAACCCACAGAAGTGTAGGTTCCTGCTGCTCAGGCAACAAAGGGCCTCCGTGCAAGACATCTGCTGCTCTGTTATCAGAATACATTTAGTCACGTGCCCCTCGGCTCGGCCCCTGCTCCTCTATTATGTCAGCTGGGAGCCCGCTCCTCTCTCTCTTTTACTCTCTCTTTCTCCTCTTTTCCTCCAAGGGCATTTTAAAATCTCTTGTTCTCACTCATTTACTGCTGTAATCCGTCCCCTTTTTGCCTTCTCCATTTAGAGAGTTTAGAGCAGGCAGATAACCCACTGACTGCCTGCTATCTATGGATCCTTAAGGTTGAACTTAGTGTGAATGATCACAAGTGGGCCTGAGGAAATGCCGTGCAGAATCTTAATGAGTTAGTCTCACAGAGGCAAAAGTAAATTGAGCTTACCACCATGATAAATTAACCTAATGAATGCAATTGTTCTGTGGCACGCTAGCTTGGGTTGGTGCCAGATGGTTGATACTTAGCACCCACAATTTTTTTTCCCTCATAACAGATAATAACCATTAATGTATGATAGAGACCAATTCCAGAGCACTGGTTTTGCCTTCGTGTAGAATAAATTCAGATTAGACATTTGCATTTCCTGATGGTTCGCCATTGATTTGTTGTTAATTGTTTTTTAATGCTAAACGTCAGCAAGAAATAAAATTCTCCCATGTATCCTGCAATCAAAATCCTCAGCTACTAAATGCAGCCCTTTGCATTAGTTCTGAGTTCATGTCATGCCTCAGTTATTCCACTATTTTATTTTTCACATCACATGGAGAAGCTTTAAAAAGAAAACAAAAAAAAACCAACCTCACATTCCTTAAATAACCTCTGACACAGAAAGGGTTGCATGATACTGATTTTGTTTGTCTTTGTCACTGCTAAGTTGCATGAAATCCTCCAATTTGTTCACTGTTCAGTAAATCCAGCAACTGTGAGGCAATGATAGGGAGAATGAAGACGAGCCATGTGCATTTAGCAGCCTCTGTTTTAACTCTGCATATTCACTGTTTACTTAAGCACTTAATCCTACAGAGAGCATAATTTAGAGAGCATGCCTTATCCCTCTTTATCCTCCTCAACAGTGCAGACTGGAGTGTGCAGAAGCTAGTTAGTTAAAAGGGAAGCCCAGCTTGGGTGGGTTGTTGTTGGTGAAGAGAGTGGCACATATCCAGATGTTCTTCACTTTTTTTTTTCAGGATATCAGTGACACCCCAACATAAGGACCCCTCTCCCTACATATCCACTGGAGCAATTTGCCCAATAATGACTCTTTTCGCCTGGGGCTCAGCCACATCTGTGCCTCTCTCCTTCTCTCGTCTCTCAGTATCTCTTCATGCCTATATCCATTCCATCCTCCAGTCTGGGCATCACTCAGATGAAACATTGCTAGCACATATCTTCCTGCCATAACTGGCTTAACACTTTTGTTATATTCAGCAATAATCTTCCAGGTCAATTTAAACTGATTTACATCTAGAGCACTATTTTTGCAATCACAAAAACATGAAATAAGATTTTAGCCATTGAAGTGTGTGGACATGCAGAAATATTTAGGTATTTCTGTGACCATCAACACAGAAAGTGAAAAAAGAAAAGAAAAGAAAATAGTGCACTTATTCAAAGGACATGTTTTAGAAAGAATATCAAATATGTTCTGGTGGCTAATTATATACGGTATTGGTCAAAAGTTTGGACACACCTTCTAATTCAATGTTTTTTTCTTTTTTTATTATTTAAAAGACACTTCATGACTTAAAGTGATGATGGACCGTTGTTTCTCTTTACTTAGTTGAGCACTTCTTGACATAATATGGATTACTACAGTTGTTTAATGGGGCTATTTACTGTATAGCAACACTACATCAACACAACACAACTTTAAAGAATCTAGAAAAATGAAACTTTTTCTAATGACATTTTTTTTTGTTTACGACATAATTCTATATGTGTTATTTCATAGTTTTGCCTTCAGTAATGTTCTGCAATGTAGAAAACAAAAAACCTATGAACGAGTAGGTTTGTCCAAATATTTGACTGGTACTGTACTTATAACTACCAGCACCATACCCTAAATCATAAACTATACCCTAGAGAGAGAGAGAGAGAGAGAGAGAGAGAGAGAGAGAGAGAGAGAGAGAGAGAGAAACAAAAAAAAAAAAAAAAAATTTCTTCATAATTTTTTAGTTTAAAAAGAATGCAAAATATGCAAAACAAGCATTTTCACAAATGGTCTCAGACTTTTGGACCTCACTGTTGTGCATCTATGTATTATTATTATTATTATTATTATTATTATTATTATTATTATTAT
>JAQQZR010000036.1:24687425-24697807 GCA_030068235.1 Notoglanidium macrostoma | reverse complement strand
TCACTCTCTCTCTCTCACTCTCTCTAGATATATATATATATATATATATATATATATATATATATATATGTGTGTGTGTGTGTGTGTGTGTGTATACACACACACACATACTACCCTGGTTACGCTTAAGAACCAGAAAATTAAAGGAGAAAAGTGAAAGAACAAATCAAACTCGACTTTTTCTACCTTTTAAAAATAAATAGAATGAAATTTTAGGATTTTCAGCCAGTATGAATACACAGAAGTCTGGATAAGGATTTGCCTAGAATGTATAAACCTTCTATGTGTTGTATTCTGCAACATATTCCCTATTATACTGACTCAACATGATGCCATGGCAACAAGACTTTAATATCAATGCTAGCATAATGGCTAACGCACTTCCAACTACATACATTTTTTGTAAATTTTAGTTCAAAGACAAAAATTTTGTTTAAGAGTGTAGCAAAAAAACCTACAACCAGTTTGAATTACTTCAATAAGTAGCATGTTTATGTTGCTTTTTAGTTTATATATAAGATGATATATAAAGTGTTTCTGGTAGATGACAAATTTTAGAAAAAAAAAAATCTCTTAAAATCGTTTAGAGACGAATTAATGTTTCACCAAACCGATCATTCTGGACAATTTGTTATCAGTTCGATACTTTTGTGAAAGGAAAAAATGTAAATAAACAGCGTGACATACCTTCAGGATTGAGGGTCGATGCTGTGTAAATGTTGTTTGGCTTCTCCTCCGCGCGCGACTTCCACTCTGGTTTTCGCGTGCAGAATAAAAAAGCGGGAAAACAGGGCTGCGCGCGACGTCTTCTCTGAGGCTAGTAAACCGAAACCGTGGCGAAATTTACAAATTCTGATTTGTTCATACTATAATCATTTTAGTTAAGTTCTCAAAGTGAAAATCGACTGGAAATGCGTGAAGTTTCACGCACTGTGGACGACGCGAAGAGTGAAGCACGCGCGCATCTCCTACACAGCTCTGTACTCCTCTCGCGGGACTCCCCCCCCCCTCTCAGTCTGTCACGTGGTACAACACTCCCGCCAGTCATGCCTGAAGGCAGTGAGTGAATAAACTGATGAGGGGAAAATTATTTGTTGTGAGATTATAAGATTGAGGAAATT
Organism: Notoglanidium macrostoma; assembly: GCA_030068235.1. NCBI lineage: Eukaryota > Metazoa > Chordata > Actinopteri > Siluriformes > Auchenoglanididae > Notoglanidium > Notoglanidium macrostoma. Next base: position 24,696,686 of record JAQQZR010000036.1, on the reverse strand, counting down.
GGAAGAGTAATCTAAAAACCAGTAAACAAACAATAAGAGGGAGTCTAATTGAAGCCTCCCTTTATCTATTAATTGAAATAAGACACAACTGTCTGAAATCTCTTCTTCACACACTTCCTGGTGGATCTGGAGCTTAACACTGGACCTGAAACAGGATTACACCCTGGACAGGACACCGGTCCATTGCAGGACACACACACACTCATTCACACTTAGGGGCAATCATGGACAATCCACCAGGTGCGGTTGGGAACCGAAAGTAGGTTCCAAATTAGAACCAGTAAGAAAATACCTGGTTCTGGGTACCCAATTGTTTTTTCAAATTTCGTTTTTGCTAATCGGTTCTTAAACACTACATATCTGCAAGGACATGCATGGCTATCTGCTACGACCTGTTTTAGATGAATACGTCATGCATCAACATGTAACACGAGCTAGCATGCGTGACAACATTGTGAAAGATAGACAGTGAACGGTCAAAAGTGTAGTTTCACTTTAATAAAGAAAACGACAACAAACAAAAGAAATTGGTTACAAAGTTGGCAACTCTGCTATCCTCTAACACGCGTTTTGCATTGTGCATGTCAAGAACTGCCTGACCACGACCCATAACACATTTGGCTAATTTCTCACATTCAAGGTGTGATTGCTTTCTTCACACCTGTCCAAACGTTTCAGTGGATACAGCAGAGTTTGATTCAAATGGACTAGGTACAGCAATGCCTTGCAAAGTGGGGTTCGAGAACCCTCAGGCGTCCATGAAGCTAACCTCAATAGCTCAGAAACAAGGAAGCATGTAAATAATGACTGCTAGCATGGTGGTTGTTGATGTTAGCATTGGTAATATTATAGGCAGGAAGTTCTAAGAAATAGAACATACCTGGTAAAAGAGGATTAAACGAATGAAATTAGCAGCATACTGTATGTAACAGAATGGTTTCATGTTAGCAAATCCACCACGAACACCAGTTCGTCAGCAAGCAGAGTCATGTGACAAACATGGCTTGCCTGCAAAAAATACAAAAGAAATATGATTGCAAAAAACACAAATAAATAAACCTCTTTCAACTGGATCCAAAAGGAACAGTTTCAGAAAAAAAGATAATCCACAGTGATTAGGCAGAACTGTTTACTGAATAACATATAACTAGCTAGCAACAAAGCTGACTAAATTGAAAATGTAAGTACATTTTTACCAGCCACAAGACAAGAAATTCATGTACACTGGTAAACATATTCTTTGGTACTCTAAACCGAACAAAACATAAGAAATTATGATTTTTTTTTTCATACACACTTGCATATGTTGATAAATGCCATAACCTGTAAAGTGCCTACATGGCACAGCTGATTTACATCACTGACACCAACAAAGGCTCACACGGATTTGAAAACAACAAAATGAGAACTAAATAGTGAAAGATTCCTCCTAAATGTTTAGTGCACTAAATATTCCACTAATGCAGCTTAGCCAATGTAGTGAGATGGCCATAACAGACACACACTTACTCTTTCTTCTGTTACAGGGTGCCATTTCTTTTGTCCTAATTGAATGGCTCATATTATTTGACTTAAATTATGGATTAGATGTGGTTGTGGAAGTTTCACCAAATTTCCGTTACATTTCTGGGTGCAATTGAAATAAAACCTTACTTAAACTTGACAGTGTAATTCATATCACTGATCATCAATAGTTCATCTTCAGTTATATGATTTGAAGCATATCAATCAATCGATTAGTGAGTCTCTTTATATGCAAATTTAAACAATCTTTTGTCGGATATGAATGTTTTTCCAAAATAACCGGAATTTCATGAATATATTCTTGTGTAAGTAATCCTGTGAATGATTCATAAAATAAATTTGAGTTATTGGCTTGCCTGCATCATGGCAATAGTCTTCTATCTCCTTTCATGATATCCAGTGCATTATGTGTGGCCTTTGTCTTGACACTGATATAGGTTTTGACGGACCTGATTAGTGTCCTGCCTGGACTTAGGTAGAATTGACCCGTTGACCTTTTAGGTCATTGACAAAAACTGTAATTTATTCTTAGAAGGTGATAAACAAGTTAGTTTTTCCATCAGTACTCATATCGGAGTCCAGCGGTGTTCTATAAGTGGCCAATGAAGACCAAGTACCCTTACCTGTACCCATTTGGCTCATCACTACCTGTACAACCTGAAAAACAAAATCCTTCAAACATACTCTCTGACTCTTGACATCTTGGATACAGCAATGAAATCTACTTTTAGCTACACACTGGGAAAAAGTAGTCATAGAGACAGAGACTGATGATGCGACCTATTCACAAGCAACTGAACATGCATAGCTTTATAAATTGTAGTTTGGCACAATATCTGTACCCCCTTGGCAATACAGATTTCAATTTGGGCCATTAAAGCCATAAGAATTATAGCCTTTCTGTCAGAAGATGAGGCCAGTGCTATAGTGGATATCTTTATTTGGAAGTCACTGCTGAGGCAGTAACATAATGCCCATTATTCAATACCATATGCTGTGCTAGTAGTTTATGTTGCACATAAGTGGGAAAAAAAAAGGTTTCGTGTGTTGAACATTCTGGAACAGGCCAAGCTGAAGTCTTGTATCTAGTTTGTCGCCATAATTTTTTAAGTAACCATTGGTCACATTTTTTTTAACAGTGCTTCTACTTAAGAAAAACCCGTCAATCTCTGAGGATTGAACAAAATATAGCTGATTTACTATATTTATTTATAACAGAGTGCTGAACAGCGGGCTGGTATTAATGTTGGTGGTGGAGGATTGTCTTCTTCTTTATTCAGATTATTGAGTTGAGTTACACCATGTTCTCTCAATATTAATCCATAAATTTCATCATATGAATCCATATCAACCTAACCAGCCCCTCCTTTAGGTGGTTCTATGCTGTATGTACTGCTCTACAAAGATTTTCACAGGTTTTAACATGTCCATCACCTTTTCTCAGATCAATAATGCATTGAAGAGACCTTCCTGAGATGACCTTAAAAGTGCTTAGTCTTGTTATGATCATGCGTGAAGCTAGATTGCCATTGAATGCTTAGCAGAACCTCAGGAACTTGTCTTTACCCAAATGGCCTAGCATGTTTACACCTTCTGCTCCACATTCAGGAGCTAGTAGTCTAGTTCCATAATGCCAAATATCATTTTTGTGAAACTTTACTCCAAATTCCGGGCTTGGAAAGAATGATTTTTTCCAGAATATACATATATACATACACACTATTCTGTATTCTATATATATATGTATGTATATTACAGAGCACAAAATGTACATTGCTCTCTGACTTGGGCTCTATAGCACAAAGGAATTAAATTCAAAATATCAGAAATACACATAAATTTAATTCTCACACAGGTAAGAAACCTTATCAAAACCTGCATTGCACAAAGATCCTTCCGCGCCCGCTTTCACATATACGCCTCAGCGTATATAAAAGTTTCAAGAGTTGTAAAATGAGGTGCTAAATATTTTAGCACAGTCTGCTTGAATTGCACTGGCGTTTGATACACTAGCATGGAGCATTTTGATCAAAAATCTGACGCAATGTCCAAAAGAATTAACACGACGTATGGTGCAATAACAAAGTGAACCGTGGGAAGGAAAATATACACCAACATGTTGTTTCTTCTTCTTCTTGTCAGTTTCTCTCAGCGTCATATCAACGCCGTTATATCATCCTGATATTTGTACGACAAATGCTGAGAGGGTATCTTTTGGCTAAGAGCTGTCTGTTACTGGACAGAGGTTTTAACACTACAGATGTGCCTGGATTGGATTCTGCCTTACTTGTTTCTTAGAGCACCATGAAGTTAGATCTGACTTCAACTTTACCTATTTGCCCACATAAAAATACTAGATGAAGATACTTTTGCATATGACAAACCAGATACCTGAATTTTGTTTCATCTATCCATCCATCCCTACATTATCTATACCACTTATCCATTGTCGGTCACGGGGAGCTGACTTTGGGCGGGGTACACCCTGGGCAATCTGTCACAAGGCTTACACAGAGACAAACAACCATTCACACTCACACTCACATCAATGGGCAATTTGAAGTAGCTAGTTAACCTAATCTGCAAGCCTGTGGATTGTGGATGGAAACCGGAGTACCCTGAGAAAACCCACACAGGCACGGTGAGAACATGTAACCTTGCAGCCATTTTAAGCTGATAGGTGTTGTTAAAGTAAAAGTGTTACATGGTAGGACCACCGTAGCCTACAGTGATCAATGTTACAGGCAGTTCATTCATTCTGACCTTTTAAAATCCACACAGAAATTCAAATAAGAATTGATCGCGTTGCGTCTACAGGCTGATTAAGTAGAGGTTGGGATTTTACAGCACTAGAGGTACAGCGGAGGTGACTACTGATCTTATCTTATCTTGCCATAGTTCTACTTCTCAGCAAAATCCCATTGCTTTTGCAGATTTCACATTGGGTAGCACTGATGACTAGTATTAAATCAGTCTTAGATTAGATTAGTATTAAAGCGTGTTAGTTGTAATTGAACTATACAGTGTGACCCAAATGAGGATGGGATCCCTTTTGGGTCTGGTTCCTCTGAAGGTTTCTTCCTTCTGCCATCTCAGGGATTATTTTCCTTGCCGCCGTCAACAGGCTTGCTCATTAGAGATATATATAGATAAATGTATAGATTCATAAGTTTATATTCAGAATTTATATACATTTGTGAAGCTGCTTTGTGACAATGTCTGTTGTTAAAAGCGCTATACGAATAAAATTGAATTGAATTGATGACGTCTAAGTCATGGTCATTCCGAGGCCATGCGGTTAACTTAACCTACAATCAGCTTCTTCCAGGCGCAATTTGTAATTGTAACAAAAATACTGACAATAACCAGGTCAGAAACATGCAGTGATAATTGTAGGCAGTATTGTAACATAATGGCTGACTTTCGGCAATAGTGACGGTTTTCAGGTTCTTAACATAAAGCTTGGAATTTTGATTCTTAACACACAGAAATATACTTAATATACAACTACTAACAACAAAAACTGAGATAAGTAAATAGCGTTGTTCACATTGTTAAAGAAACATTAAATCTGTTGGAGTAGCCATTATCCTAGATATGAAAAATAGGCCATAATTAATCCATTTAAATGTAATGTTCAACAAGGGCAATGACCAATTTTTAATGGGTGACCAAAATTACGGTCTTTTTTGTGCTATAACAATAGGTCAACTCATGGCTTGATGTTAAAAAATTATTTATAGTAAGTTCATTTTGTAATAAAGTTGCATATGTACACAGAAATGAGAGAAAGTAGATTCAAAATGGTGCTTTATTTCTCATACTTTATTTGCAGTATCATACATTAGGTACAAATATCAATGGTTATATCTGAAGGTGTGGACTCAGGAAAGAAGCGGGCAAACCAACAGACACCATTACAAATGTTCAATAAAGTCGATGGGTCAGTATGTACAAGAACAGACAGCGAGAGTGTTGCATGGCATTTGAACATGCCTTTATCAGAGGGTCAGAGATTAAACATTAGGTCTTAGATTCATCCTGATCATAAAAGGAACCATCCTGCTTTCTCAAAATATATAAACAGAGACAAAAATGAAGAACCAGGTGTGAAGGGAATTCAAATCAGACAAAGGTTAAAAATGTATGGTTTCCTTTGGCGTGGCATTAGTTTCAAACGATGTGCTTTTAGGCACAATCTGTTTTCCATTCCGTTCTTATGGGTAAGTTTCATTTTAAAATCTGGAATTTTGGCAAAATCTGTTTGTCTGAGAAAGATTAGTTTTAGAATCAGTTTCTCATTTTAGTTTAGGATTTAGAATTAGTTTCAAAACATGTTGCTTAGTTGAAAAACCTATTAAATAATATCAAATAACAAAATGAGTCATTTTCAGGAAAAGAACTTTTGAAAATTCTGTGCGTTTTTTTTTTATATTTTTTTTGCTCAGGTTGTAATTTTTTTTGGTTAAGGTTCATTTTAAAATCTGTCCTTCTGGGCAAATTTCATTTATAAATCTGTCGTTTTGCTTACAATTACTTTTCAAACCTGACTTTCTGGGCAGTTGTCACTTTAAAACCTTTAAAGGCAACATTTGAGCTTTTGGGTAGAACAAATGAAAACGACCCCATTTTAACATTTTTTGGCATATGGTATCATTCGTTTTGAAATGCTTTTTTAGTGTATCTTTTCATTTCGTTTCAACTAAATCTGTATTAAAACGTGTCCTTATAAGGGAAGAACGACTCACGTTACTCATACGTGTCATTTTAAAATCCGTCCTATGAAATAGAATCGGTTTCATTCTCGCCTTTTCTCCAGTTACATAATCACAAAACACGAAAGAAGGAGAAATAAAATAATTAAACAGCAGGTTGTCTGACTCATGCAGAAGTGCACTCCATTTTGAAGCAGTGTCTGTTTTAGAACAGAAGCTGAATCTGTTTTAATAAGTTTTTAGCTGGGTTTTTTTTTTTTTAAGTGTTTGGCAGAGACGAAGAACAGAGCATGCATTAAGGACAGAGGAATTAATATTTAGTAAAAAGAGCTATAAAGACAAGCATTTTCCCACACACATATACGACCACAATCACACGCACACACACACACACAATCAGAGGCACAGGGATGGTCTGATTGTTAGGTAAGGCAAGACGGGATATTCCATCACTTCAAAATGGCCAAACAAGCAAAGCAAGCGACGTTAAAGAAATCAGAAAGCAGTGGCTGCGCACACGGCTGGGGAACTGCAGACACCACCGCATCATCAGCACTGTGGTGGAATAATTATCTCCTCTGACTCCAGAGGCTCATACACACAGAGGAATATGGCTACATGTGTCTACCACACACAGTTCTGAAATAAACACTTACATATGTGGTGGTGGAGACTACACAGTTAGTGCAACACTGCTATCATCGGGCTCAGTTATTGGCTTGGCACTGGTAAGGGTACGATGGGTGACGACGGATAGGGAAACCAAATACGTACGGAATAAACGTCAAGTGCATTCGACTTCACGGCATCGGCTAAAATTTTTAATCATGCTAATTACCTAATCATTATCATTAATCCAATCGGATGACAGCTTATAAGTAAGCGCTTGTGTACACATTTTTCTTAATTCTTGAATTCCTACCCACTAGCTGTTTCTCGTTTATCACGCAACAGCTACCAACGGGAAGGACAAAGGCTAGCGGTGTGTTTTCTCCACCTAGAGAATTTCGTCGCTCTCTTTGACGCTCAGCATTGTCAGAATTGTTTTGGCAGAGGCAACAGAGGCTTTTCTGTTGTGCCATCTGGACACCAAATTTAAGAATAGCACCCTTCTCCGTGTAGGCCCAGAATTCTGTTAACCATACAGAAACTGCTAGACAAACCAGACTCCTGATGTTGAAGTTTAAAAGGATAGCGGTTGCTCCTAATACCACTCCATACCGTGACATCAAAACCTACGTAGCTAGCTTGTGTAGCTGACTTGTGGGTTTGCTGGCTAGATCACGTGTTTAGGTAAGAAGGTAAGCAAACCTGAAAGCAATAGTGAAAAAACAGGCCGTTATCATATATATTACATTATAAGCATCTATCCAGGTGAAGAGCCATTTTGAGACATGGGATATTTACATCTCAACAAGACCTACACTTTATATGATCGAAATTTTGAGGTACATTTTTGGGCACTACAGTGGTTAAAGGTAAAACAATTCTGTTTGCGTACAGAATCGCAATATATCATCGAATTAATGAATATAAAACTTAGACAAGTCAAGGCTGCTATGAAATTGATATACTTCCCGACAGTTGGTGCTGAAATTGAGCCAATATGATCTGATGATGATAACAACCAAACTGTCATGGGAGCTTTCAAAAACGTCAAAAATGGGTCGGATGTCAGAAATGTTATGAATTCCCAACAGCCTTTGCAGTTTGAACGATCCGATACGAAATACAAATCACAAGACCAAATGAAATTGGCATTACTTTTAAGACTGACAGAGGACAAAAAAAAACCCATCCCATTCTTTAAGATAACTTTTTTTTTTTTTTTGCCATGCTGCGTGATCTGGAATGCTTCAGTCATCATGCACACTGTATGTATATATAATATATACGTATATATATATATATATATATATTTAAAATGTGTGTCTGTTTTAGTAAAGTTTCCATGTGCATACTTTTGAGCATAACCAACATGCAGGCTGGAAAAGCCAAGGCAACCGCAGGACCACAGCAGCCAATCAGCTCACACGTCACAACCAATCAGCTCTCGCAAACAACACATATGTTTGGAAACATGTGTGGGGCTGTTTATTAAGCGTCTGTGCTGACGTCTAGCACACTACCTTTTTAAGTAGGTAAAGCCGTGATGTAAACCTAAGAACATAAAAACTACAATTACACAAATATGTAACTGCGTTTTTAGTTTTCTCACATACACACAGTACCGTTCAAAAGCCTGAAACCATGACTGAGAAATTGATCAAGATTGCAAATGATTGTAATATGACCGTAATGTCTTTTGTAGAAAACATTATGTGTCTGGAAGAATTCCAAAATTTCAAAAATTGATGGTGTATAGCTTCAGAGCGTATAAACATGTTCATTATTATTATCATTTTAGGAAAGTAGTGATCAAACCTTTCTGTGGAATATGAGCTTGCTATAGCTGAATAATTAGTATACATCGAACAATTCCAGTGTATTATTTACCCCAAAATGCTTCAATCAGTACTAAAATAAATACTAAATACAACCTCTTAAAAATACATGTTGGTGTCTGGTAAATGGTATATCTATTCATCTTTAAAAGAGTTTATTGTATAAAATAATGCTAATGCACTCTAAAAAAGGTAAAAAAAAAAGAACAAAAAAAAGGAACTGTATTTTTCCTTGTTATTGTGGTGGCATTGCAAACAAACATGCTTTGTGTCTTTAGCTTGTATTGATTACAAGGTGCGAGGTACATAAGTTGGCCACTCTTGTACCTGTAATTAGCGTTAAGAGTGAGTGCACTATATACACTACCAGTCAAAAGTTTGGACACAGCGTGTACACAATGTTTTTTGCTTTCTACGTCGTAACGCATTACTGAATACATCAAAACTGTGAAGCAACATGTATGGCAGATGCCATAAAAAAAAGTGTAAACAAAAAAAACGAAATATGTTTCATATTTTAGATTCTTCAAAGTAGCCACCATTTACCGTGATGATGCAATCGGCATTATCTTACCCAG
>JAQQZR010000036.1:24610856-24626658 GCA_030068235.1 Notoglanidium macrostoma | reverse complement strand
AGAGAGAGAGACTGAGAGAGAGAGAGAGAGAGAGAGAGAGAGAATGAGAGAGAGTGAGAATGAGAGAGAGAGAGAATGAGAGAGAGAGAGAGTGAGAATGAGAGAGAGAGAGAGAGTGAGAGAGAGAGAGTGAGAATGAGAGAGAGAGAGAATGAGAGAGAGAGTGAGTGAGAGAGAGAGAGAGAGAATGAGAGAGAGAGAGTGAGAGAGAGAATGAGAGAGAGAGAGAAGGGCCAGTCCTTCATGTCGGAAAGGAAAATAAACATTTGAAAAAAAAACCCAGCAGGAACTTTCTGCAGCTTTATGCAGCACACAGACCTTTGAGCCTAACTACTCACAGGGCAAAGGTCATTTGAGAGCCATCTGTGAGAGAAGTGAGCCCTCAGCAGTTACGCTTATGAGATCAAATCCCAGGACTGTCTGAGAAGCGCTGCTGTACCGAAAGCTGCAGCAATCACATTTGTTCATTTTCAATTAGACATGATAGCAGAGCGGTAATGAGTAGAGCAGCGTGATAATGGCGGAAAGAGCAATTATGTCGCTCTTTTACTTACTATTAAAATCATCATTTTTGTTTATTACATTTCAGCCTGCCAATTTAGAAACTATTTTATTGCACTATATAATTTGTGAGTCAACAAATAACAATAAAAGGCAGTAAAAATGATGGAGCCACCTTACTATATTCAGCTGAGCTCATTGCTCTTCTTCGACCTGATTGGTCAGAATTCCTCATTTATAACAGTCAGGGCTGAAGCTGCTCCTTCATGCTTTCCAACATGGGAATATTTTCGGGAATTTGCTGTGGTCTAACAGAAATAACCCACTTATTGGACAACACAGTTGTCGCACACGCCCTGTTGTCTTATTTCTTTCCATTTAGCATAATTAACCGACTTCATTTACTTTATTAGTCACTTTATTAACTGCAAAATCACTTCATTGGAAAATATACTCAAACGTTTGACCTATATGTAGGCCCTCCCCAAACTGTTACAAGGTCGGAAGCATACGATTGTACAGAATCGCTGCCTAACAAGCAGCGCCTGACCTCAGCAATGCTCTTGTAGCTGAATGAGCTTCAAAATCAAGTGGAAGCCTTCGCAGAAGAGTGGAGGTTATTATAACAGCAAAGCGGGGACTTTTTTATTGATTCAGTTCATTCCAATCTGATTAGGCTGATAAACCTGTGAAGTGGAATATCAGCTTTCGGAATATCAGCTGAAACCTGTTGCGCTGACATTAATACACTGACTTATAAGTGTCAGGACGCAAATAGCAGCGGTACTCTTTAATTACATATCAGTACCTTCATGTTGAGCGTCCTGGCCATCACCAAGGCCTTTACTCGCACCTTTTTCTCGCATCTTTACGCTTTATGTTCACTGGTCCGGCTGGAATTCTCAATGCACCAATCAGACATAAACCAAGATCTGGGAAGAAAAAAAAAAAAGCAGGACGGTCCAAGCCATGCAGTTTGGGAGAAAGTTTGACTCGGAAGTGCAATCTGCAAACAGGATCCATGAAATAGCACTGCTATTTCGTTCCCTTCTTCGTCAATTAAGGTTCGCAGTCAGCTTCCCGCAGTGCAACAGCGTCGGGAATACACCAAACAGCGTAATTTGCTCCGGATGCTTCCCACCAGGATCGAGGAGTCATCCGTTCTCGTCCCGAGCATCGCGTTGTAAACGCAGGCTCATAAAATCCGTCCATTTTTTTTAGTGCTTCAAAAGCAGCTTGTCTTGTTTTACGCCGAAGCTTTAAATTGTAATAACTCAACTCTTTTCTTGTTTGTGGACCATTCTCTGAGAAGCTTCAGAACTTTTGCACACGGATCTACAACTTCCTGTCGTATCGGCTGTGTTCCAATCAGTTGTTAAACGTGGTTAAATGTGATTCCGTTTCTTTGTTGCCCATGAGGAACAGGGTTGAGTTTTTTACCATAGGATTAACTAGTAATTAACTTGCATCCATGATGACATTTTAATGATTTATGTTTGTTGGGGTTTTTTAATTCGAGTGCAATCTATAATTTATCTAGCAAACTTGTTCATCACTTAATATCCTTCAAAATAAGAAAGAGAAAAAAGATTTTGTAGACCGTACATTTCTTATTTCCGTGATCGTCCGGATGTTGCAACTTCCTGTTATTCACGTAGCAGGGTTGAGTGAAAGTTCGGAAACAAAGATGTACATTTTTCATGACCTTTAACGGCCGAAGCAAAAAGGAAAAGGAGGATTTTTAAGCGAGAGACTTATAATGGATTCATGAATTAATGCAAAAAATGACTGATTATGACTGTCGTATAGAGCGGCTAGAACAGGTGAAAGAGCTGTTTTTTTAAAGCTGTATAGCTTTATTTTATTCGTGCACACAGGCTGTTATGAAGAACACGTTGTTTTTTTAATCGCCAACAAATTCTTCTTAACGGCTTTTTTTTGTCATGTATGGTATCTCTGCCTCAATCAGTAACGGTGCTGCTGATTCAGTTCTCGTAGCGTAACAGCTGTCCCCAGCCTCACAGCAGCACTAGAAGCGCAGATCCAGATGTGCGGCCACATGGACGAGGAGACTCGTCTTGCTCTAAGCGGTTTTCCAGCACTGAAAGCAATCATATTCGACTCATAGCGCTAATCTCTATCAGGCGTATAATCTCATGGTGCTATGATGGCTGATCTGGTGGACTTTTCCGTGAGACAGGGCCGCGTGGTTTTCTACTGAAAATCGTTCACTCGGTCTCTCACTACGTCAAAGACGTTTCGCTCTTACTTCTTGGTCAGTATTCAAATTCAGGTGATGAAACAAAGTCGTTTTAAAAATAGCAATGATGTCATTCGTCGAGTTTTTTCAGCAAAGGCCGTCACGTCATGCCGTTCATCCGTTTATACTAACTTTTCACGTCGCCGAAAGTCACTTCCTGTTAAATCTTCCATCTTTAACAGCCATTCTTTCGCTAGCCTCTCTTTTATCGGTCCCGCAGCTTGTCATTTTACCAAGAACGCACAAAATCCTCCATGCCGGAGACTTTCCCGTGTCGGAAAACGTAAAGGAACAACAGTAGCTCTGACACTGGGGAATCTTTCCAAAAAAAATGCTGAACAAAACATCATCCGGACAGGTCCCTGTGTTCTGAATGCCGTTACTATAGAAACGAAGCTGCTCATACACATTCGGATATAGATGTTGTGATTGCCTCGCATGTTAATGCGGAAATGGCTAGCTATAATCTTTCATATAAATAGGATTTTTTATTTTAACGGACTAATGTATATAAATGTGAAGTTCATTGTGATTTTCATTATTTGTTCAACGGGCAACCGAATAATCCCAGAAATATGGGTCAATATATAGCGATTCATAGTATTTTGAATTATACAGTGATCGAAATCTTTGGCCATGACGCCAATTACTAATCTCAGGGTGCAGACAGAGCAGAGACAGTCTTACTGGGATTAATAATTCAGTCTCGGCACTCAGGGCGCCATGCATGTGATACATGAAAAGGCCACATTCTGCATTCTGCATGAATGGCATCTGAGAAAGTAGTTCCGGCTACAAGGCAAATCACAGGTTTACATTATACCACATGATACTTTTTTGTTTAGGTAAACAAAGTGCCATACGTTCTCGCCGTGTTTTGGTCGGGAGACTGGCAACACTACAAGTTTGACCCCGACCAATCGTCGTTCACGTATGTGCATGTGGTCTGGGCGGAGGGTCAAGAAATTGTCGATCATGGATCACAGAAGGAACGTCAAGGAACACGTCGTAGGAGTTGTCAAACAGTAAATACAAAAAATTCTGACGCGCTAGACTTTTCGTCAGGCCGTCAAGACGCCACGTTCACTGTTCTTTGGTTATGTCACACCACAAGGCCTGTTCATCATTCCTGACCTTCATATATGGGCCAGATGCTGGACATTTTTCGGCCACAACAACTCCGTGTCAAAGCCAGGCTGGATTTGTGTAGTTTTATCCCGGCGCTAATTCGGACAATTGGATATTGTTTCCACATTAACGACAGACTTGACACAAAAAATGTCTGTAATCATTGATATGACGTTTTCACTATCGAGACTTTTATTCATCATTTTCTGAAGGAGTCTCCAGTGTCGGCGCTTTGTAATAATCAGAAGCAAACTTTCAGTTCTCCAGCAATGGAAAGTCTTCAGGACAGAGAGGGTTTTTTTTTTTTTGTCTAATTAACTTCAGATGATTTGCTGTAATGTAAATGTTAACAGGGAATAAATGATAGAAATTGCATGTTGTTCTTTCATTGAATGTTGAGAATTTGTTCTGGAATAAAAATCTTTGTTATTATTGGAAAAATCTTCAGCTTGTGACTGGTCACATCAGACTACCTCATGGATGATCATTTCCCTTTAACAGCGAAGCCCAGTTGTATTTTATTCCTTATTTGCTTTCTTGGGTCAAAATATGTTTCGGATAAAAAGGTTCTCTGTTCTTTTGTGATGTGTATAGAACCGATAAGCAGAGCGATGTGGGTCAAATATGCTGTAATATTTCCTTAAATTAAAGTCCAGAAATAGTCAGAATTGGTGTCTAGACTGATTTCACTCACGAAGTCCAAAATATGATTCCTACATTTAGAAATCCGGCATTCCCAATTCGTATCATAATAAACTGCGACACAATCAAAACACGTTGGTTACCGTGTTATTGTTAGTATTATCTCATTTCCCTTCAGTTCTCAGAGTTCTCTGTGTTGTTGAAGAGGGTATACTGGTCTGCCGTTTCCCCAACCAAAAGAGGTAAGAAAACAAGCCCTGGTGCCCTTTCTTCTGGTGCCATGGAGGACAACAGGCAGAGGAATATATAAATACAAACTAGCTGATTAGAATGGTAAGCAGGATACCCCTGAACTGGGCAGCTCATCTGAATTCTGTCGAGGCCATCTTTGATGTTCCAGCCCAGTGGCCTTTTCCCATTTTCAGCATGGCCTCCCTATTCCCCTGGCATCCTGTAGTGGCAAATATATTGCTCTCAAATAGCCACGAGTCATGGACCACTTCCGAATGGTAAAAATTTGCCAATTTAGGCTGTCATCTTCAACTCTCCAGCCACTCGTCTACCGTCAAGATGTCAAGGTCAATCTGAGAACGTGTTCTCCTGAGGAGTGCAACGCAACAGGAGCCAGGAAAAAAGCGGAGAGTATCTGGCATCGTGAGCAGTTTAGCATCAGACTCCAATTGGACTTGGTTTTAAGCAACCGAAATTTTCCAATAAAGAGTCATTAGTTCTACTAAATGCTAGTCAAGGACTGGGACTTTGGTCACACGTTCATCAAAATGAGTGGGGGAAAAAAGCAGAACAAGAGCTTGCCAAGGATCTGACATAAATATGATAAATATGAACATAAATTCATGGCTAGGATAAGCATACCTTACTTTGAGATACTATACACAACTGGCTTAATTTCAACTCTTGCTAAATGCTATGCTTTGTCTTATAACTCATACTGTAACTCTACAGAGAAAATGTTTTTAATAATGAACGGGAACCTACAGAGACCTTTCAAGGGAACCAGTCCCTGTATCTGTGTACCTGTAACTCCAGAACTCGTGGAGATTTTCTCAGATTAGAGTGTTTGCTGTATCTGTAACTCCAGATTTACTAGAGAATTTCTTTGAAATTTTCTTTTATTATATTGATTAAGCACAAAAGTTATTTTTTCATAACCTTATTTGTCCATCTTTACCAAGGGTGCCAATAGTTCTGGTGCTGATGGCAGCCCCTTTACCTCAATAATGAAAAAGAGAAAATGAGAACCGGCTGTCTCGTTACATATACAGATCTGGATTTACAGAAAACTAAATAAAAATCGTATTCTGGGTCATTGTGTGGCAAAAGTTAGTGAACCCTCAGTGGATTGTGGAAGTTTTCCTCATGTCACTTCTATACTGAAGCGACTTTGACTGACAGGCACCGAGGCAAAGTTGGAACCTCGAAGCTGGGATTATGGATGAGTGCTGTTCTTCTTCTGCCTTCATATCCGTCTTGTCCTCTACAAGGCTCTTGGCTCAGCCTCTCAGCCTGCACTGAATCTTTAATGAACTTCCCTATTGATATTTCAGGAATGCTGAAAAACTCAATAAACACAAACATCATGTCGTTCATACATTTATATTGATTTCCGAGGCTGATAACACACGCGCGCCGAGTGCCCATGGGCGAGAGGAGTTTCAGAAAAACTAAAACGTTTCAGCAAACAGACGTCCACCCCGGGAACGTGAATTCTGATATCCGAGCATCCACAAGCGTTAACGGACGTCGATTTGTCGGCCGCGTGGAGGAAAAAAAAGGACTTTGATCAATGTCAGCGTTTCATAACAAGTCTGTTCTCACGGAAGTTAAAACATTCTCAGATCAGCAGCAAATTGGTTGGTATACTCGACTGACAAGATTTTTTAAGTAACTAATAAAATGAAACGACGTGAAGCAGACTCACAGCAATTTGCTAACAATACGTTTTTGTTATTTACGAATGAACAACATATCATTCTTTATCTGTTTCGAGTTGCATTAAAGTTGTTAAACGTCCACCATTGGACTGGATTCAGAGCTGGTGTACACATGCTAAGTGACTATTTAATATTGAATTTACGTCGCAATTCAGACTTCAGACGTGACTCTGGATGTAAGCGAGTGGAGTTCGAGTAAAATGTCTCAGTTAAACCCTGGAGTTTTATCTGAGCTTGTTAGCTCAGGATCCATCCAAGGAAGTGGGGAGTTAGCACATTGCGAAATGTTTGGACATGTGAAGACACTGACAAGCAGATGCGATAAACAGATGTGACACCCAGACATGACGCCTGCCAAGACACGATGCCTGCCAAGGTTTAGTAAAATGGCTGCCCATTCAGACAGGTACCTTGAAAAGATGTGGCTACTGAAGCTTTCAGAATGGAAGATCGATCGAGTATGCGAGGGGAAAAAAAACGTGAGCTTGCTGTTGTTGGTTTTGTTTTCAAATAACCTTAAAAAAAAATTTGAATGGCGATTTCATGTGAAGCGGCCATCGACAACAGAAAGCCACTCAGCCTGAGTGAGAGCCTGCTCATGTTAGTCGTGGAGTGGCCGGATCAGTCAGCGAACTGTGGTTTAAAAGAGTATTATCCTGTAAGGTCTGTAGAGAGAGAGCACAATGGCTGTGCGGTGAGCGGGATGTCAGAAATGATCTGACTAAACAAAGACCGACATAACAGCGCCACTGCCTTTTAAATATTTCAACCCAAATGTTTGAGACATTCAAAAAGAGAGCTAATCAAAGCGCGCGGTGCTAGTGCAATGGTTAAAATTCTGCACTCTTAACTAGAAGGTTGTGAGATTGAGTCCTAGGGTTTGCATCAGATTCCTGTTTGTTGGTGGAGAAAAAAAATTCTGGCACAAAATGAGGCAAAATCAGCAGAACGACGAAAAAGAGGGCCTGTGCCAGGAACTCACTTTCAGACTTTATTGACCTTACAATGAGCCTCATTTATCAATCTTTTAGTAAAGTCGTGTGTAAATGTTTGCAAAAGCCGGATTTACATCAGATTTTCATCTTACTTGCGTCTGTAGGTTGATGAACCGTAAAGCAGAACACACGTTCCCATCATCTTAGTGATGCAGGAAATGACAATAGGCTGCAGGAGTGCAAAAACTGTATTATACTATGCCGAATTTGGAAAGGTGGCCATCTTTAATGGTTAAAAAAGGAAAAAAAAGTCTCATGTAAAAGCACCAATCAAATTCCTATCCAGAAATGTGAATGAATTGACTGATTTGCATGAATAAAACAATAGACAGGACAGCGCAAGGATACAACAGGACCATTTCAGAGACCGTTTTACATAACAGAGTGTGAGATAACCAAATTCCAGCATTCTCTCAAGGACTACAACCTCATAACACCGTTCACCAGACTAGTGAGAAAACCACTGGCAGACAAAAAGGTCATAATGATATTCAACTGTCATTAAATATTTATAAAACATGAAACTTATCAGGCTGTACAATGCTTTTCTGTCTGGGATTAAGCTCGGAGTCTGCTCAAAAAACACACGTCAGTCAATCCATTTATTAACTTTGCATTTGTTATGAAACCTATAGACTTTTTCTGTCCAATCTGTCTAAAAACATAATTAATTGTAATGGCTTTCCCTTTGAACTATATCATTACATGAGAAAAAAATGTCCAAGGTGCAGACATTTTTACATCGATTTTTTTTAATCTAGATTAAACCACTGGCTTTATTATCTTTCCTAAATATTTGATTTGTTTTTGGATTGTATAATCTTGTTGCACATGTCCTCTAAAATGTTTTAATATATTTTATGTCTGTCTTTGTTGGGTTTTTTTTGCTGGAAATGAAACATGCTACCTATACAAAGTTTATTATATAATTATTAATGTGAAATATTCTAAAACAAGTGTTTCCGGTGAAGTGAGAATCCTACGCCAATGCACAGAGTTCAACTCCTCTGCAATCATTGATCCCGTCGATACAGACCTCAAGACAAGGCCGAGCTGACAGTGTGTCTACATTCAAAAGATCAATACGCATATCAGTAGCTAAGATCGAAAACAAATAGCTACCTGAAAATAAAATATCTTGTATAACTTGTATTCGCACTAATAATAAACTTGCTGTTGATATTGTGTAGCTTCTGAAAAGAGATATTTATTTAACATTTATGGAAGGAGTCTCCACACTGTAACAGTCAGTACGTTTTTTCACCATTTTCAGTTTTCAGGACCGAGGACTTTCAGTTTTCTGGATAAACATAACAAGCTACATTTTTTTGTCTGAGTAGCTTCAAGAGAGAAAAAAAAGGCGCCGATGAAGGAAAGTCTGCTAAGTGATAGCAGGAAATTGTTTCACAGGTGTTCCACAACATTAAATATAACTATAAATGGACAAAAAGTACAACCTGTTGTTCAATTAAGAAAAATCTTAATCACTGGCAAATAACTAAGAGGAATAAAAAACTTTGGGATGTGCTGTTATTAGGCATGTAATGATATATTGTGCGACTACAAACCGCAGTACAAATCTATGATGATTTGAATGGAGAAAATAAAAAATGATCCGAGATTATAATCAGGCTGAGTAATAACTTAGATTTTCCTAACTATAATTGCATTGTTTAGACGGCAGATAGCACATTAACATACAATAGAGGGAATGCATGCGAAGTCACAGAACGTGAAGGATTCACAAATACCAGATCTAAAATGGAAAAGAGCTTTTGCGCGATTGACTGTACAAACAGATTCCACAAGAAATCTTTTCACAGACCGTCAAAAGCTAAAGAACAGAGAAAGAAACGGAGATAGTTGTTTTACGTTTAAGCTGGCTATAGCTTTCACAAATGTTCATAATTATGAGAAATAGCTTGTTATTACCTTTTTTCATTTTTAATAAAAGGAATATTTTAGATAATAAGCTATTATATTTTACTCCAATCTTTACAAATGTTTGCAAATCATTCTTGCTGGTTATTACGAAAATGAAACAAAGCTATTTTTCTAAGTTGATAAAGATTAGGAAAACAATTGCTGGGTTTTTTTTAGTAATAAACTTTTATTCATTTAACTTCTTTTTTCAAAATTATTAAGGGATTGTGTTGTTTTTTCCCAATTTTTCTTGAACAGACTTGCGTGGCAAAAATGAATTATGGGAACGCAAATATTAACAATACTTTTCAGTGAAATTATTATAACGTAATATCACAGCAGGTTTGCTCCTCATTGACACACTGAATGTAGTATGTTTTTACATACCATGGATTCAACTTATGACACTATTGCATGTCGCCACAGCATTAAGAACAATACGCAAACACACTCCCAGTCACGCCCCATTAATGTTTGCCATAGATGTGGACTCCTGACCTTTAATTAGAGCTACAGCTTTATGATATCTGTTTCCACTCACCACTAGACTCTTCACTCGAGCTCTGACAGAGCTCTAACTGCTAACCTTGCAAGGCTCCATTCACGACTAAGCAGCCAATCACACACTCAGCGGCCATTAATTACCAAACATGCTTCCATTGTTTATAGTTTACAAAATGGCTAGCTTGGCTTCCAGTTGCCATGAGACCTGCATCGTGTTCTGTGTCCGAGGCAGAATAAACTTCAACCTCAGACTGACTCAGAGACACAGTGATAACAGGATTAGCTGAAGATCAGTCCAGTTTAATCATTTTAGCCCAGTTTGTAGAAGTGGAGTTTGGATCCCAAGCATACATATTCCACACTATTCTGAACGTGGCCTCCTGAGAGATGACACAGCAGGAGCCACGAGAAAAAAACCAAAGAAAAGCAAGGATCCGACAGTTTTTCCAAACCTGGTATTGAGTGCAGATGCATTAGGATAGACTTCCAGAATAGACCTGAGCTTCTGAACTATTTTACATTTCTGACATGATTCTAAAACTTTCAAGCCAATTCCAGAACTTCTTAACTGATTCCAAATCTTTTCATCTAAAGCTAAATCTTCTGAACGGATTTGGTTTATCTGAGCTAGTTCTCAAACTTCTGAGTTCATTTTAACACACGTGAGCTAATTCTAAAACGTCTGAGCTAGTTCTGAAACATCTGAGCTGATGCCAAAGCCTCTGGCATCTGAAACGTCTGATTCAGAATCATTCTAAATCGTCTAAAACTAATTCAAAAACATTTTAACCGAATTCTACAACTTCCAAGCGAATTCTAAAACTTTGGAGCTAATTACAAAACCTCTGGGCTAATTCTAAAACGTCTTCTAAACATTTCATTCTAACATTTCTGAGGTAGCTCCCAAACTTCTGGGCTACTAAGTTTCTTAGTAACTTACGAGCCAATTTCTGAACATTTGAGCTAATGCTGAAGCTTCTAAATTGATTCTGTCTTCTGATCTAATGCTGATCCGAGTCTGATCTAAGTGCAAAATGCCTGGTCTAATCCTGAAACATCTAAGCTAATTCTAAAACCTCTGAGCTCATTCTTAAACTTACAACACTAGAATATCTCAGCTAATTAGACTAACTAGATCTAATTCTACCTCCGTTGTAATTACAGTTCAATTGTAGGCATGGAGTCAAGTTTGTGTTTAATAATTTACCTGAGGAAAATGTTGATATCCACAGTGGTTTAATTTGCTCTCACTGTCATTGTGCCTTGACATGGTCCATATTTAAAGAGTTAACGGCACCACTCTAGCTAGCTAACTGTTCATCCCCAGTCTCTAGCTAGTGTATACTTGGCAACCACAGGTTCCAGCTGCCATAGCAACAGCATTCTTATGCTTTTAACTACTTGTCATGTGTCAAACGCACATGTTTCCAAGTTTCACCTAACCCCCAAAATGTCTGGAAGCTCTACAATAATTCAGAAAGATGAGCTGGAATGAGATAGAACTGCTAGCAAAAACTCAAACATTTTGACATTATAATTTTTTATCTATTTATAGTTACAATTACTGTTGTCTGCGTTCCTGTTACTTTATAACAACTATAAACAGCTATAAGACTGCTGTCCTCTGACTCTTACAAAGACGTATGATTATGTTCTGAGTCCAATATAAAAGTCCCTACGAGTGAGCTGTTACTGATGACATGATAACATATTAAAATGAGCACTTTAACATAAGTCCATGATTTGAATTACTGTCTGAGTTTGTGTTTCATATAATAAATTGGTGTATATATACCCACACACACAATTCAGTTATGGATTTGAGAGCAGCTGTGCAAAACAATTTCACCTTTGTAATTTGCTCGAACTTGAATTGTTATTTGCCCACCTAATAAATGTTAAACACACATAATCGCTCCCCATTTTTGCATGTGTAAATAGTAACAGTGCATGGCAATCTGTCAGACACAGGTGAGCACGCACTCACACTCACTCGCACACGCACGTACACACCCAGCGCAGGTCATGTCACACTTGACGGAGTGAGACGCAGCTCCTCTGCTGTAAAGTACAGCAATTTGCTGGTATTTTTGGCTACCACTTTGGCCTGTTTCTGTTTCTAAGACTTTGAGAGGTTCCTGAGAAATAAAGCATCTGAAAAACAGCCGTAGAGGTCCAACTGACATGATAAAGTATCTTTCATTCATACATTCATCTTCAGAACCTGTTTTATCCAGGGGAATCAAGGGCCTATCCCAGGAACACAGGATGAAAGGCGGGAATACACCCAGGATGGGACGCCAGTCCATCACAGAGCACCATGGACTCACAGTCACACACTGATTCACACTTGGGAGCTATTTCGACTCTCCAGTCCACCTGTGCATGATTTTGGGAGGTTGGAGGAAACCAGAGAAAAACGAACTTGAGCTCAGGATCGCAACCCTGTAAAATCATTAACTCAACCAGCACATAATACATTAACAGGGAAGTATTCAGTGGATTTCGTGGTCTTGCTGTCAAAGGAAGAGTTCCTGGAATTCCAACTGTTTAAATCCAGAGAAATTCCTGGAACACCTAATGACTAAGACAATGTCTCCCTTCCAGGCTCGTACATCTGGACTCATATTTATGCATGTGTATGTTTGTGGCTGTCAGCTGGATTTGGATTTGGCTTTAGCTTCGGAAATAATCCATCCATATTTCAGTCTTACCTTGGCATTGGAATCCTTGTTTTCCAAAGCCCCTGCACAAGAGAGAGAGAGAAAGAGAGAAAGAGAGAGAGAGAAACACACAGTCACATAGTGAAAAGAAAGCAATGCATTAGACAACTAGATCTCCCAAATCTTTTAATGGGCTTTTAGCTATCAGTTCCACAAGCAATTTAAGTCGATTAAAAAGACACTGCAGTGCAAATGAATGATGAAAATATTTGATTTTTGATACGCTTGAAATATTTGATGCGCTCCAGTCTTGGATTTCTCAATGCACCAAAATTCGAATGAGCACCATCACTCACTACTTTCTCAGTCCTGAGACACACACACACACACACACACACACACACACACACACACACACCTGTAGCATTATCTCTGCTGATCACGGATATTCTGGTAGATGGATATGACATTAACATTAATATTGCCAGTGCAAAAAAAAAGTTTAAAATCATATCATTTTTACTGAGCAAGTGACTGGAGTCACATCAATCATGTTTTACTGGATATCAGATGTTATGAGCAATTATTCAAGGTACATGATAATGATGATGATCATCATCATCATCATTATGATCATCAACAAGATGTAAGGGTGGGCACATGGAACAGATGGAATGCACCGTGTCCCTGGAACGGGATATTTGAAAAAGACCAGACTGAACATATAAAACTCCCAGAACAGTCAGAAAATATTGAAAATGGACTTAATGCATAAAACAAAACACGATGCATGGAATACTGAAAATGCCCGGAATACACCGAACGTACAGGAAGTATGGAATACCTGGAATGCACACAATGCCTGAACCACCCTTATAATGACCCTATGACCCTAGAGACCCCTATGCATGCACAACACAGACAATAGCCAGAACAGACAGAACACGCTGAGCATCCAGAACCCACAATATTCACGCCATCCCTGGAATGTAATATATGGAATTCTGAAAATTTCCAGATTACACATAATACATAGAACATACAGAATACATGAAAAGCCGAACACCACATGCACAAAATACTGAAAATGCCCGGAACTCACCCAGAAACCTTAGTACGTACACTATCCCTGCAATGGTATATATGGAATAGTGAAAATGCCCGGAATATGAAGAACCCATGGAACATGCAGGATGAATGAAACATCTGGAGCACACAAAATGCCAGAACCACCCTGACAATTTGGACACAAGACATCACAATGCATGCAACACAGAAAACAGCTGGAACACTTAGAACACCCAGAAGCCACAGAATCCGAGGTGGTCCTGGATTGGAATATACGGAATATGGGAAATTTCCAGAATACAGAGAACACACTGAAGATACACAACATATGAAACTCATGAAGAAAATTCCAAACACTTTCCACAAATGCAATAATTATTATTATGGAACACGGAAAGTGGCCTGGATAGACAGAACACACTGAACACCTTGGGCACACGGAATGCATGCTGTGCACCGGAATGGAACACTTGGAATGCTGAAAAGGCCCAGAACATACAGAAGACAATACACAGCTTACAACACATTAAAACTTCCAAAACAATAAAATACACAAAAATACATTAAACACTCTGAACACCCAAAACACACTACACTGGAAACACACAGAACACCAGGGAATGCATGACTATCCCAAATGGCCAGAACACTAAAAACACACACACACACACACACACACACACACACACACACACACTCCCTGAATACATGGAACGCATCTAATACACACAACTTGCGCGTGAAGTTAAACTCTTAATGAAAATTTTCCATTCATTCCCTAAAGCGGGCTGAAAGTTGTTTCCAAGCAAACAGAAGTGCAACTCGTTCTGATCACCGCCTGCACGAGATCCAATCACGACATGTTTCCACACTTTCCACACTGACAACTGGATTCCGCGTTTCCAGGAAGCAGAGGAAAGTCGTGCAGGATTTTACTGACCAGATGAAGTCGGTGCAGTGGCTGCAGAAAGTCGGCTGCTTGAAAAACCTCGCGGTGAATTTGTGGTTCTTCACTTCGTGGACGTTTTTCTGCCTCAGCGCTCCTTTTCGGGCAAATCGGTTCGCCACGTCCGATGAGGACGAGTCGCTGACATCAGCCATGGCACAATGCGAGTAAAGAAACAAAAAAAAACAAGATAATCCCTCGTGCGGCTGACAGAAAGTTGCTGTCAGGTCAGTGTGTGTGTGTGCGTGCGTGCGCGTGTGTTTCCAGCGTAATGCAACAGGCTCGCCGTGATTCCGGAGGCGGAACTCAGGACCGACTCGCGCCCTTCTCCTACTCGCTGCTACTTGTACACGGTGACAGCTCGTGCCGTAACCCTCCGCTTCCTCCTGGCGCTCCGGGTGACGTCACTCCGGTCCACTCTTTATTGGGAGGGATAGAGGCGCGCACGAGGCCACGGCCCGTGCAGGGAGCGACATCCGGCGGCCAAAGAGTAGCCGTACATACGGGGTACATTTTAAAACTCACGTGCTGAACGGATTTACCGGGAATGGAACAAGTCGTAAAAACAAACTACTGACTAGGTGTGATACTGTCCAAAATCCAAAAATTACTACTACTAATAATGATAATAGCATAACAATAACGACCGTAATAATAACTGCAACATCATCATCATCATCAACAACAACAACAACAATAATAATAATAATAATAATAATAATAACATAACAACAACGACCATAATAATACCTGCAACGACAACAACAACAACAACAAAAGTAAGAACAATAACAACACTAGTAATAATAATAATTATTATTATAATAATAATAGTAGCATAACAACAACCATAATAATACCTGCAACGACAACAACAACAACAACAACAACAAAAGTAATAACAATAACAACAACACTAGTAATAATAATAATAATAATAATTATAATAATAATAGTAGCATAACAACAACCATAATAATGACTGCAACAACAACAATAACAACTACAACATTATTATTATTATTATTATTATTATTATTATTATTATTATTATTATTATTATTATTATTATTGTTGTTGTTGATATTATTATAATTATTATTATTATTAATAATAATAATAATAATAATAATAATAATAATAATAATTATAATAATAATAATAATAAAATAACTAAGAAAATGGTATGGATAATATGGTTATAAACTGCGCATACAACT
>JAQQZR010000036.1:24546445-24588901 GCA_030068235.1 Notoglanidium macrostoma | reverse complement strand
AAAGACATGCAGATTAGGTCAACTGGCTACTCTAAATTGCCCATAGGTGTGAATGTGTGGTTGTTTGTCTGTGTTGGACTGGTGACCTGTCCAGGGTGTACCCCGCCTCTCGCCTGAAGATGCTGGGATTGGCTCCCCGCAACCCAGATGGATAAAGCGGTATAGATAATGGATGGACGGATGGATGGCCAAAGGTTTGTGGACACATGACCATCACACCCATATGTGCTTGTTGAACATCCCATAAGAATTAGTCTCCTTTTTACTGTTATAATAACCTTCACTTTTGGCTTTTGGAAAGTGTCTGTGGGGATTTGTGTCCATTCAGCCACAAGAGCATTAGTGAGGTTAGTCAGTGTTCCAGCTCATCCGAAGTGTGCAGGACATTCGAGTGGCTTCTTCCACTCCAACCTTGCCAAACCATGTCTTCATAGAGCTTGCTTTGCTAAAACAGGTTTGGGCCTCTTAGTTCCAGTGAAGGGAATCTGTGAAGCTACAGCATACAAAGACACCCAATTTTGTACTCCCACATTTGTGGGAACAGTTTGGGGAAGGCTCACATGAGTAGGGTGGTCAGGTGTCTACAAACATTTGGCCATATAGTATAGCTAGGCCATATAGAATTCAACCTACATTTGTTTAAAGAAATACAATAGGACAGCTATTCCTGCCGTGAGAATGGGTGGTTTATCAGGTGTTTCTACTTTCACGCTGTTGGAGTGTAAAAAAGAGGCCCAGAACCCAAGGGAGTCATGTGGGATGCTATAGACAGAGTGATGTTCCCATATGGGTTACCTCTGACTGTCTCTTCCTCTTCCACTCCTGTCTGCATTGAAAATGTGGAGCACCTGTCCTCTAATACTGTTTTGTTCTTCTTCCAATATTGAAAACCCTAAAAAAAAAAAGGCACTTGAATAAAGAAGCGAGAAAAGAGAAGAGGCGTGATCCTACTCCATATTGATCCTCACATTAACACACTAAATCCTCACCGGAACACATGTCAGGAGTGTGGTGCGGGTTAGATCGATGTTTTTAATAAAAAAATAAAAAAAAGTAGTAAGATGTAGGAAAAGGAGTGTGTATGTTTGATGGTATCTTTAAGGCCTGGGGGTGTGCGTTGCATCATTTGGTGCACTGATTCATATGCTGGAATTTGAGAGCTTTAGGTGAAGGAAAGGGGAAAAATCCATCCTTTTTAAAGATACATTTTAAGATGTCTGAAGGAGCGTTCAAAGAGTCCGTGCTGCAACAGGGAGATGGCAGAAGATGGGCCGTACACACTGATCTCCGGGTTCAAACCTTGGCTTCCTCTTGTTATTGTAAAGGTTGGGATTGACTAGATGAAGCTGAAACAATCTGTAAAAGAGTGCGATCGATCCTCAAAGCTGAAAAGTTGGAAGAGTTACAAAAGTGCAATGAAAAACAGGAGATAATGGTTTTAAAGTATCTATAGTTTCATTTGGATGCCTGGGGTTCCGATTAGAATGCAGTTATCTACTTAGCATTTGTGTGCTCCTGAGACAAGTGCCTGAATGTGTGTACAAACCTATTTGGTGCATCTATAGTACATAACCAATACCTGCAGTGTGTGTTCAGGGTTATTAATAAGTTTTTACTGTGCTAATGCCTGTGGGATTTGTTAAGTTTTTTTGTATCGTGATATGTTGCTTGAAATCAGGGTCTGTAGTGTGTGTTCAGGTGTGTATTCAGGACCTTTAGTGTATATTCAGGATTTGGTATCTGTGTTCATGGCCTGGTGTTTATGGTCATGGATTGTTGTGTATATGTAGGGTTTGTGGTGTGTGTTCATGGTGTGTTGAGGGCCTGGAGTATGTATTCTTGGCCTATGCAGTGTATTAAAGTGTATATTGAGAACCTGCAGTATAGCTTCAGGATCTGGAGTATGTGTTCAGGCCCTAGGATCTCGGAGCGCGAAAGCAGGTGATTGCCACGTTCTCGCCAAACCTTCAACTCATCTGCATGTGATGAACATTAGTATGTTCAAAGACGCCTTTGGAAAAAAGGGAAGCTTAATGAATAATGAATCTGAAGCTGATGTCAATTTTAAATGGATTTTAGAATTACAAACAGCATGTAAATCGCCAGCTCTCAGAAGAGGAGCCCCGGTGCTCTACTGTTGTTTCCTTTCATCCAGCTGTAGACTTTCTGCTACTGAACGACAACTGACAGATAGAGGAGAGAAAGAGAGTGGAGGTGAAAATTTCAGACAGCTGGTGCTATATAATATGCATGATATTAGGAAGTGTATAAGTATCTGTATTCTTTAGACCGAGTTTATTAGGTAAACCTTGTAGGTACACTTACTGACCTTTTTATCAGATACCCTTGGCTCACATTTTAGGAATCCGGTTTCCTGGCTGTAGCTTATTTACTCATCATTTGTCATACAGTTGCAGAGCATGAGTGTATTTAATTGCTTTTTTGTAACCCCTTAATGGTTAGTCTTATGCATGTCACACAGAACATATATTCTATTTTAACAAACACTTTGATTACCACAGCTCCATAATATGTACAATTTACCAGCATAAAAACCTTTGATTCTTTTTTTAATTTGCATATGAAAATGAATCTCCATGGAAATCTATTCGAATCACTCACTGCCTTGGGAATTGAATTTAAAGACGTAATCTACAACAAAGTCATCTTTGTGAAGCCTAAATTATTATAATTATTGTCTGAACATATTTTTAACCCCTAATGTTAGATTTAAAATTGGTAGTCCACCATGCCAGGGAAAGGAGAAGGAGAAGAAGAAGATGGTTACTGAATTTCATGATGCAGATTAGAAACACAAGCAAGTATGAAAGGTTAGCAAATAAAATTTCTCGATGTTCTGAGGACGCTGGGTCAAACTGTATGTACTACTGTGACTTAGTGTCTGGTTATACTTCCATATATGATATGAATAGTGTCAAAGAACATTAGCGTATGGAGGTTGCTAAAGATTATTGGCTAAAGTTAGTTTTTTGAGCTAGTCTGCATGTACAGTTGTCAACTAAGGAGCTAACTGATGCACTTTAGTACTTTTAGTTAGTCACAATGTTTCTTAATCTGATAGAATTGAGCTTTACTATATATTTGCTATACATTTATGGACAGTGAATTGAAGCATTGGAACAAACTCCCTAATTCATTGGAAATGTCTGTTTTCCATTGATGGATACACAATTTTTATTTATTTAAAGAAAACAGCCAGGTTCATGTGAGAGAGTAAGGTCAAAATGAGGTTACCACTACACAGAACTACGCAGTCCTAATGGCAAGGCAGCTTCTGTTTTTTCCTAATTCACTGTAGTGGACTCCACAATGAGTTCACATAATTATCAAATATGGATTCTCCCGAATTAAATGAGTGATTTAGGAGTTGTTGAAAAGCACCGTATGCATGTCACAGCCTCATTAGGCGCTGAGCCCCCCTAAAGGTCTGATCCAAGAATCGCCCCTGGGTCGCTGTACATGTTCATCCACTCACCTGCCATGTGCGTGACACGGCAAGTGAAACCTCTGCAATGTATCCCTTTGCGCCGTAATTATGTCAAGTTATTCATGGAATTCAGCCAAATGTCATCTCCGTATAAAGTATGGGGCCTCAAGACTGGATAAGTGTTTACACAGTAATTATACACAAATGCTGGTTGTTCACTCACCATCTCATTTTATAATTTTAAAGAAACTATCTTGTAAGTATATGTATGTAAGTTTGTAAGTATAGCTGTCCCAGCATCGACTGTCCCCACCTTATGTTCTACTGATACAAAAAGGATGCAGGTTGTCTCATGGTTTGACACTGAATTCCAGATAAGGGCTGGCAGTACATCGTTGCGTCCACCATCAAAGCACATGTTGATCTGTTGCCAGTAGCCATTTAAATACACTTGGCTTTTAGATTTTGGAGGATGGGTTCCAGAAAACTTCGAAACAGGGGAGAACTTCCACTCTCACAATTTGCAGTTGCGTACAGTGTGCTCGTGAGGAAGTCCACAATGAATGTGAGTGAAGCCCATAAAATGCCAGCATTTTGCTACTACATTAATATGTTAGCAGAATGCTAGCTTTTTATGGGCAAAATCATCTCCTTTGAAAAAAAATACTAAAGGATATTAGCATTTTAGCCATTTAGCTCCACTTACTCCCATTCACTGAGGACTATCTCGTGAGCGCCCTCTAGGTGAATTGCAGCCAATTTCTGTACAATGGCATTAACAGGAAGTGACAGGCTCTCCGTAGACAGGCTCTGACGGGTTCCCTTTTCAATCCTTCTGAGTCCTCTCAATGTTTCCTCCTCATGTCTTCTCAGGTAGTTTTTCATTGCCAAAATTTACAGGATATTACTATATTTTTAGAACTGTAGAAATATACACATTATGTTAAAGCTGCTTTGTGACCATGGCCATTGTTAAAAGTGGTTTATAACTCAAAGTGAATTTTATTCGGTTATTCAAAGGCATCTAGGGGCAATTTAGAGACACCAATCCTCATACAAGTATGATTTTGGACAGTGGGAGAAGATCCATGCAGACACAGAGAGAATTTAAGAAATATGGAGAACATAATAAACACCACTGGAGCTGTAGGACAGGTGCCATTGTGCTGCGCGTGTATTCATCGAGTTTGCATTAAAACATGTTAAGTTGACTCTATTTTCATCTAGTTGCCACATGGGAACAAAGCAGGGCAAGGATTCGTGTGATAGATCCACGTCCACCATAGCTGTTTTGCAAGACTTCAAACAAAACTGCATACACAGACATAAACATAGTGACTTTTATGGTACCTGATAAAATGGCTGATGAGTACAGCTACAAGGTAAGTGGAACTAATAGTGTGTGTCCAAGTGCACATGTGCATAAATGGTGTATGTATTTGGATGGTTAATGAAACATTGCATGGGTGAGAAATTATTTGTTGAGCCGTTGCAGGCGAGAGCAGATGATTCCGGTGGACTTCAAAGCCTCTTGCTCCGAGGATGTTGCTATTTTCTCAGGTGCCTCTGGAGCTCGGAAAACTTAGCTAGTTTATAAACACTGCTCGAGAGGATGCCAGCTGTGTACCAGGACTGACCCTCAGCAAGAGAGGGACAGATAAGAGAGAGACAGAGATCAGAAAGACAGAGAAGTCCGTGTGCCAAATATCTGCCTTCTCCCAGCCTCCTTGTTACAGCAAAACACCACAACAACCAAAAGATTTGAATGTTTTCCTTGTCCTAACAAGCAATCTCCTCAGCTGCAATGCATCATCATACCACACTATTAGTCACTTTCAAGTTGCCGTTAGAGTTTCCATGACCAGCCTAACTCCAAAGCTGTTGCTCCAGCAGGAGAGCGACACATTAGACAGCTAATGAATTTCTGTGTTTGTGTTCTTGTGAAGTCCAAAACACATGCCGACCCTCAGAGGAGGCTCGTCCACTTCAAAGCACAGCGCTGGAAACACCTGCAGAATCCCAAAGCCGAGGAGCAGCAGGGTGATGTGACGACGCAAGCCATGCTGTTTATCTGAGTGTCAGTGAACTTTGTATTGGGAATATCCACTTCTAAAAACCATGTGACCTGGGCTCAAAAAGAAAATGTTCTATTGATGCAAAGAAACTTTATTTTAGGGTCATTGAAAACAACAAAATGCAGCACTACATCAAAAGCTACCTTCTTTGTAAAAAAAAAAAAAAAAAAAGTTCAAAGATGGCCTTTCAGGGCTTTTGTAATCTAAAATGCAAAAGTTTTACTTTATAGTTTGTCACTTCTGGAAACGTATTACATTTTCTGATGAGTCATCCAGTAACCAGTTCGTCCACCACTGGGGGTGGATCCTACACAGTATTTCCTTTGCCAACCATCCTTTAGTTTATTCATTATAGTATGATTGTGTTTTACCATCTGGGCCTTTTCAGTCTTTCCATCTCAGACGCAATACAATTCTGTCTTTACAGACCACTAGGGATGATCATTTGGGGATAATGATCATTGGGGATAAATGGGATGATCATTTGGCACCCCTGACAGTAGACCTTGGCTGAGAATAACTTGGCTTGCGGAATAACTCCAAAAACACAAAGCATCTCGTGGTCCAGGATACCATCCCTGTTACAGTTGAAGTGAAGGTGGTGTGAGAAATCCTCCACAGATGCGAAAAGGCTTTCATTATAATGTTTGCAGTGTTTTTCACATTTAGCTAGTTCACTAAGTTACTGTCATGTTTGTTTGGATAAAAAAATAAAGAAAAAATAAAAGAAATACAGTATGTGGCCAAATGTTTGTGGACACCTAATCATCATATCCATCCATCCATCATCTATACCGCTTTATCCATCTGGGTCGCGGGGAAGCCGGAGCCAATCCCAGCATCTTGGGGCAAGAGGCGGGGTACACCCTGGGCAGGTCCAACACAGACAAACAGCCACACACTCTCGCATTCACACCTATGGGCAATTTAGAGTAGCCACTTGACCTAATCCGCATGTCTTTGGACTGTCGGAGGAAACCCACGCATGCACAGGGAGAACATGCAAACTCCACACAGAAAGGCACCCTGGGTGACCTGGGGATCGAACCCAGGACCTTCTTGTTGTGAGGCGACAGTGCTAACCACCGTGCCACCGTGCCGCCTCGTCCTATCCATATGTGCTTTTTTTAACATTCCAGATTCCATTCCATTTATTCCCCCCTTCCAGTGGGAACAACATCTGGAATGGAATCTGGAATGTTCAGAAAGCACATATGGGTGTGATAGTCAGGTGTCAGGTGTCCACAAACTTTTGGCCACATATCAACATATGGATTCAAATCATTGCTCTCACACCATTTCTTGGGGACTTGAAAAGTATAAAGACATGGAAACTATAATACACGTAACCGCGTACACTGAAAAAGGGAATGTGTGGTGAGGCAGATTTAAGAGAACATATGTATAGTTTACATAAAAATACTTATTTACTCATCAAAATGTGATTTCATTGCTTATACTATATATAATTTAATTGTAACAAGATTGTACTTATTAGTTTGAATTATGTAGAGGTAATATTCATGTAATATTAACATGATCCAACACTAAATAAAAATATACTCATTTTAAAAAATCACAAGTAAGTTAGTAAACAAGGTCACATGAGTGCTATCTTGTTTGTGATCAGGCATCAAACTGGTATGTTTTTGTGGTGTTTAAATATATGTCTAATGTGATTAAGGACTTGAATTTCTTTTTTAAATCTGTCCTTTTAATTACATGGTGCATGGGGTTTGCCTTCCTGCACAACAAACAAGTGTGTTCACAACATCACATTCAATCTATAAGGCAAGACAGATGTTTTCCGGGCCTGAAAGAAGGATTAAGATTAAGCTTGTAGCAGAGGCTTGATCAGGAAATAATTCAGCTACAGAGACATTAATTTGACCCAGGTTTGTTATAACAGGAATACAACAATTTTTGTAAAATAAAAAGACAATAAAACAAATGTCACTAATATAATGAGTGTAAGTGTATATTCTATATAGTGTAGTTGCACTGGGGGGGGGCAAATTTACAGTCCTAACTAAATTAACATTAACATGAACATTAACTTAAGCTGGAACAAGTTAAGCATTTTATAGGTTTAGCATCCTGAGACCTAAACTCAGGGTCTAATGTTGTGTGCCTTGTAATTTGTTCTCCCTGTTTCTGTTTCTCAGCACTACTGAACTTGATCAGTGTCTTCAAACAGGAAGAAGTCTGGCAAAAGAGTAACACCAATGAGGATCTTACACACAAGGACATACACACAAAATGTTCTTTATAGTAACAGCATTTACTTTTTTAGAGTAAAAAGTCTTTTCTAGAGTTTTTTTAGTTACCTGTGTTTTTTTTTTTGTTTTTTTTACCATTATTGTTGGTGCCACAATGAACTGAATAATTATTTCCAACCACCAACATCCTCGCATATAAACATTTACGGTGGGAAATTATTACTCGGTGTTTGTGTCAGTGACTTTTGCACGTTCTTCCCGTATCCATGTGGGTAGAACAGAAAAAGTTGTCCATCCCTAATTTAAAATAATAAGCATAATCAATAACTCTAAACATCTAAGTTCTTCACATTAGATCACCTTTCTGTTGGATGTTTTCATCCTCCCCATTTCCCTTTAGAAACCAAGGCCTTTCTTTTGTGCATATCAATGGAAAAGGCTACCAGCTGTTTTTTTTTTTTTTTGCCCGGTGCCTCCTGAGGAGCATCTGAAACCATTTAAATCAAACCCAGTCACAGTTTCCACAGAGCATTATAGACATTCCAGCAGCTCCTTGCTCCGTGCTGGCCTGCCGAGCTCTGTGGGGGGAAAGGGGAGGATGAAGACGATGAAGAGGACTAGGAGAGCACAAATATTCGGTCCTGTCGAGCTCCCTACCGATGCTTTCAATGAGCAGAGAAGCTGGGAGAGCCTTGAGGGTCCAACCCTTCCCTGTGCGCCGATAAGACGGTGCCCTTTTTACTCTCTTTGTATACTTTCTGGCTGAGGAGAGGAACAGAGAGACGGAGGGAGGGAGGAAGGGAGAAAAGAAGAGAAAAGATGAATCAGAAGGCACGGCGCGGGCTGGCGCACCCCTGCGGTGAGGCGTTCACTCAAAAGTCAGCGTGAAAACAACGCAAAGTGGGGGAGAAAAACGCAAAGAGAAAGAGAACAGCATGAGATGCTGGCTGCATGACAGCCACGGATTAACGTTTGTAAACTATGTGAAGGAGGGAGTTTATAATCTCCGCAGCACATTTCAAACATTAACCCACAAATTGTACATTATATAGTTTATTTCTTTCTTTTAAAATGTCATTAAATGTGGATGATTTAAAACATGCTCGCCTGGGACCCTCCGCCCTGCTGAGCTGAACTCTAGCGCTAATCTAACACACCTGGCTCAAATATTCCGATGCTCCTGAAGACACTCATTAGCTGGATCAGGTTTATTAGACTTCGGCTGGATACAGTCTCCATAAGGCACTAGGAGTCCAGGAGTAGGGTCAGACATGCCTCTTTTAAATACCTCTGTACAGGGACATGCTATTAAATGTCTGGGAGGCTGGCTGTACCAAGAATGAGGCCTTCAAGTTTAGCGTAATGGCGCTGACCGTCACTCATAGTGAGTTAAAGGACAAAATGTAGCTTTGCATAAAAAAGGCTCCCAAGTAACGCAGCAGAAAGTGCTGGATACTGCTGGTATACTGATCTCGATGGAAAAGCGGCCTGCAGTATTTAAAAAAATAGAAATTCTGCTGTACATATCAGTGAATCGGAAGATATGGTACTCTGGTGAAAATGTCCGTATACAGCCAGAGCTCACTTTGTCGTCCACTGCATCCCATGATGCAACGAGGTCAGTTTCAGCTTTCCAAAATTTTCCAAAAAACAGCGGAAGTGGTTTCAGCTCCAAATGTAAATGTAAAATAAATAATAAATAAATTGCATATGTTTGTGTGTTAAATAGCTCAACTGATAACGAATGCTAGCAAACTAGCTCGTTATGGAAGTGAATAGCATGCTTGCTAGCTGAGCTAGATGGCATTTATACATGAGGCCACTAGCTAGCATTTGCTATTAGCAATAGCCAGGTTTTCTGATTCGCTACATGATGTAGATGTGACAACATGGACATGCTATTTTTATATGGACATACTATTCTTGTACACTATATAGACGTTGTCATTCCTGCATATTATATACTAGGGTGAGGAGTAGTGTGCAGTACACTGTGTATAATGGGCCAGTATGCAGTGTGTAGTACACCAGTATGGAGTTTCGAACAAAGCCGTGCTGTCTGGGTGGGAGGGATGACATTGTCTTTCTCCCCTGTCAATCAGAGCAGCACTAGCCGTTCATGGGCATCTGTGAGCGCATGTATGCGGAAGAGGGCGGTTAGCATTTTCCTCCAAGTATGTTTCGCTGACTCTGCCGTCTCCCAAGTTAATAAACCTCCTGCATGCTTCATATCTGACTGGCTGCATGACACGGAAAACAGCCTGCTGTCATAACTTATTTTTTGTGATATCTAAAAACATGCCTTAAGAAAAACACAGTACCTATTTTTTCGACACTGAGAATTTACCACCCCTAGAAACTGTACTATTGAACTCGCACTCAAAGACAGTTGATTAGAACACAGAACCGCAATGACGACGACGACATCCATTCATTATCACTTAGCAAGTGATCTCGGGTGGACTGTCATCAAAACATTGCCCTTCCTTGCACCCATCACTTTCTGGTCAACGTCTCCTGGCGCCAAGTCTTCTGGCGCAGGATGCACATGCCGTGCTATTGACAGTGATTGAGAACAGGACAGGTCAAAAAGTCACACTGCGGGCACACCGCAACAACTGCTGGACACTGGCTCACGATTTCGGGGCCAAGTTTAGGCAAACACACGACGCAGACTTCAGCCCTCCGTTCAGGAAGGGAGGTCCGTCCCCGGTGGTCTGCTGTCATATCATCTTTCACTGGACAAAAGGCACAGGAAGAGACGAGAGATCCATGCATGCTGCGGGAAACCGTGTTAACCAGCCCCCTACACACACACACACATACATACATACATACATGCAGACATACACAGACACACACACACTTCTTGGCCTGGGGTTTCTACAGACCCCACAGCTGTTCTGAACAACTGTCAGACTGATTATTTATAGATTTTCCAGAAATAATGACACGATTCTCCATATTGATAACTGTGTATCAACTAAACGTCAATAATAAACCATTAGTTCTGGTTCATGCAATGCATTTTATTTAAAAAAAAAAAAAAAAAATTAAGAATTCAAACCTCACACTATCCTTTGTTACTAATTATTACATTTTAGCAAGCATGGTAAACTTTTTGGTTTCAGCCAGATCTTTCCTTCAGACCACACAAAACATCCGATGAAATATCGAGCCTTATTTCTGAAAGCAACGTTCAGCTCTGTAATATCCAATTTACACCATGCATGTATACTGCATTGTACACACACACATTTTTGTCTAATTCAGCCATACTCGATGCTAAACGTGGTCATAAATTCGAGCGTATCTCCATGTAGTCTCTATAGACGAACAGTGGTGGAAGAACGGGTTGTTCATATTTATGTGCATGGTTGTGGAATGAGATGTTCAACAAGCACATATGGATGTGATATTCAGGTTTGGCCACGTAGTGTATGTGTACAGGAATTCCTAGAATAAATAACGCGTAAGTTTTTATCAGAAAGGGAAAGATAGTACTAAGCGCTTTATATTTACAAGTTTAGCAATTAGCCCACAACAGAAAGGGTTCTGCACTCACTATGTGTAATTAGATTGTGCATCTCACTGCAGCTTTTCAAAGTCAGTTCGGTTAGATCTCTACTTTCATCTGAAGCTTCCTGAACCCGGCATCGCAGAAACAACAGCTAGAAAATTGTAAGCGTTGTTGATTTTGTCAGGTACAGGTATTATTTTAAATATTCCTCATAATATTGTCATGAACCTAAAGCCTATTCGGTAATCTGATGAGATTTCCACTTCTACGCTCTGTGGCAGGTAGAACATTTCACATTTCAATTTTACCCGATGCCTGAAAGTGTGATTCTGCAGTAGGATACAGACTGAAATATTCACCCATGTGCTGTTTGGATTACAGGCATACACTGCTAGATATAAACAGCATGAATATTGTATTTTGAAGTGCTGCTAGCTAGAAAGCACACTGCAAAAAACTGAAATGCTACAATGTGAAAATCTTGAATATAGTACAATTTAGCCAGCATTTTCGCCATCCAGTCATCCATTATCTATCCATTAAGGGATGCGGGGAAGCCGGAGCCAATCCCGGCTGACTTCAGGTGAGAGGCGGGGTACACCCTGGGCAGGTCACCAATCTACTGTATCACAGGGCAAACACAGAGATGAACAGCCATTCACACTCACATTCAAACCTACGGGCAAATTAGAGTAGCCAGGTAACCTAATCCGCATGTCTTTGGACTGTAGGAGGAAACCGGAGCAATCAGAGGGAGCCCACACAGGCACAGTGAGAACATGCAAACTTTGCACAGAAAGGCCCCAGTTAGCCGGTAGATTCGAACCCAGAACCTTCTTGCTTTGAGATAACTACTAACCACTGCACCACTGTGCTGCCCACATTGCTTGTGACAATAAACCAAATATAAGATTCTTTAACACATTGCTAGATATTTTGAATAATTTCAAACTTTTAAATTTTGCAGATAACAAGCTTGAAAGTTCTAGAAATAGGTTTAATAATCTTATATTTGGTTTCCTGTAATCTTATAATAGGAAACACTAGACACTACATGTAGATAGATGACTATATTCAAGAATATTTCACTTGCTAAGATGCCATGTTTTTAAAGTGCGTGACCACGCAATGCAAAAATATGCTTATTTTTATTTTAAATAGCCACACTGGGTGCGTGTTAGACGCTGCACCTCTGGGCTCTGGTGCAAAACGGGCTTAAGAGGAGCTCCAAATTGAACAAATGTTAATGAAAGTTGGTAATAATAAAGCATTCAAATAGTAAAATTTGAAAAAAAATGTTATTAAAATCTAATAATAAAAATATTCCATAAATTACGTTTCTGTGTATAGAGCTTCATTATGTCTCTCAGTGTCATTCTGTTCGAGGAAAGAAGAAGGTCATGCCGTTCAGCCGGAAAGCATGCACAATTATGCGCTCTCTATTAGTATTCTCGGCCATGGACGGTTGTGGCATCTATCCATTCTATGAAATGGATTCTGGCTCATTTGCTGCTTTGATGAAAGCGTCTAGCAAATGAGCAAGTGTAAATGGTACGCCGTGTTCATGCTGCAGCTGAACAGGATCACTCGTAGACTGGAAGTTAAGCAATGAGCTGTGGCTCATCAGTTTTCACCCATTAAGCTTAGAAGTTGAGAAGTTGAGTGGCTTTTCTTGGTCGTATCTGGACAACCGCTGAACAATCCCTGCAGATATTGCTTTTCCTCCGTCTCACTCACTGGTGAAAAACAAAATCTGCAGCAGCTGGTTTTAATCATTTAATCAAGTCATGAAGAAGGGTAAAATTGCTGTTTCATGTTTGTGACATGGGGATATACTGTAGGTGAGTCCAATACCAGAATAATCACAATCATGTTTCTTTGAGCGTTATTAATGCTTTATTACTAGTGTATTAATTATTTATTAACATGGATTTTATAGGTTGGAATTGACGGTTGTGACAATCTAGCACTACTCCAACTTGGCAGAGACGTTTTAAAATGAAGAAGCTCAGAAATTGTGAATTTTCCAACAAATCGGTAAACTTAAATATAGAAAAATAGTGTCCCGTGGATTGCTTTTTATTAAAAAAATCGAAGTAGACCCTTTTTTTCAGGCTGAAGATCAGAAAACTGACTAATAAAGTGATCACTGTGACGGATATATGATTTACTGAATTTATATTTTACACCACAGGTATTCATGACTACATAAATCACAATTATAAAAAAAAAAAAAAAAAAAAAAAGAAGAAAGAAAGGTTAAATGCCTGGTGTCCTAAGCTAATTCCTTTTGGAATTTTCATAATATTTAATTATGCTAGATCATTAATTAGGCTAATTACATTAATAGGCTGTCTAAAATAATTTAATAAATTATATGGGAGTTATACAGTATGTATTGTTCCCCAGTGTGCAACCAGATCCCCTCATCATTTCCGTCATTCCTAGGATGACCCTTGAATTTTCTTTTTTTTCCCCTGTCTTTATTTTACTTTTGTCTTTTAACAATTGTTTACATGTACAAAGCTTTAACCCAGCAGAAAACGTACACAATCCCCTTGTTTTCCTAGCAGGAATGGAGGATTATGGACGAGACTTTAATCAGTTTTCTGTTGAAACGAGTGATCCAGGCCTCAGGATGATTGAGACGTGGATAAAGCAGCTTTTCCTCTCGTCTCTGTGGATATTAAACATCCACAGTGATCTCCCAATCACTTCATTACATCCAGGTTTGGGTGCCCCCATCTCTCTCTCTCTCTCTCTCTCTCTCTCTTTCTCTTTCTCTCTCTGTGATGTTTCTCGAGGTTCATTCCATTCTCGCCATGCTGATTTATTCATGCTTTCCTTTGTCAACCCTTTCCACAGTTTCGGACTGCAAGATGTGGGTTTTTTTGTTGTTTGCCGCTCTCATCTTGAGCATTGTGATTGTTATTTCCCAAATGAACGCATGTGTTCATTTACATACAGCACAGCAAGAAGCTCCAAAGCTGCCAGAGGCTGCCAGGGCCTCCTCTTTCTCATTGTGTCTTGCTCTCTGTTTTCTCTCTCTTTCTCTCGGGACAGAGATGGAAAAATTTGTTCTTTTAGGTTTTAAGTCGATGAATATTTTTCAAACTCGTGATCTCTCTCTCTCTCTCTCTTCTCTTCACCTCTCTCTCTCACTCTCTCTTTCTCTTCTCTCTGTGATTCATTGATCTGCCTTTGGTTTAGCTGTCATGCCGTTTGGGTGAGTTCATCCTGCATGAGTCTTTCTTCATCCTTGCAACAGAAGGAACGAATTCTAGACATGCTCGCGTTCCCGCTCCATATGTTCCTGGCCTCGCTACGCATCTCCTACATACAAATTTCACATGCCATGATCAGTCATACATTATGTACACATTGTGATAATAGGAACCGGTGCTACAGATTCCTTCTTATCATAGTTCGGGTTTGAAACACTAAAGCAATGTACACGATAAGGCATAGTCCTAAATATAGGGCTCATATAGTGGTGTAGATAAAGCCAGAGATCTTTATAAATACAAGGAGATTTGGAGAATAAAACAAAAATAATGCCTAATATTATCCCAGCATTCAGTTTTAAGAAAATTGAAATTCTAGCATTGTGTAATGGGACATTGGGACATGGACAACGTTAGCAGGTGCATCCCAGTACAATACTATCTGAAGGTAGGAAGGTTCAAGGACATAAAGCCTGAACATTTCCGGTAAAGGTACGTTGTATGTATGTGGTATGTCCTGCATAGAGATAGAAAAAAGGAAAGGAAAACGTGTCCTTCCTTTCAAGCTGCAGTATTAGTGGCATACTAATGGAGTAAGATTGGATGGCATTCAGATATGTTCAGATGACAGCACAGCGCTGATTCTGATTGGTCACAGCTCTGACAGTGGTACTGAGTGCAAAGGCAAATCACGGGTTTACATAAATTAATGCACTCATTCTAACAGGTTATTGTGTCTATAGTTTCCATGGTCATGTGCTCTAAGTCTAATAAGAGCCAGATTTCTTGTTTATCAAAGGAAAGACATATTATTGAGGTTTTCTGCAAGGAGACATTTATATTATTATCGCAATCATGGAAGGAATCTCCAGTAGTCAGTCATTTTTTATTTTTTTTTTATTCCGCAGTAGTCTACAGGACAGAGGAATTTGCACTTTGGGGTTTCTCTGTAAAATGACAAGCTGCATTTTTTTGTTTATTTATCTTACAGAAAGAAAAAAAGACAGGCTTCTTATAGCTGTTAGAATCTTAGTGATCACAGGAAGTAAGTAGTTTAGTGGATGTTCCAGAACAGTAAATGCAAAAACCTAAGCTGACAAACTGTGTTAGCACTGTCGCCTCACAGCAAGAAGGTCCTGGGTTCGATCCCCGGGTCACCCAATGTGCCTTTCTGTTCGGAGTTTGCATGTTCTCCCCGTGCATGCGTGGGTTTCCTCCGGGTGCTCCGGTTTCCTCCCACAGTCCAAAGACATGCAGATTAGGTCAAATGGCTACTCTAAATTGCCCATAGGTGTGAATGCGGGCGTGTGTGGCTGTTTGTCTGTGTTGGCCCTGTGGTGGACTCTCGGCCGAAACGACTGCTGGGATTGGCTCCAGCTTCCCCGCGACCCAGATGGATAAGGCGGTATAGACAATGGATGGATGGATGGATAAACTGTAAAATGTTCCATTCTATAGTTAACAATTTGGCAAATTGCAGTGTTATAAAACACTTCAGGATGTACTGCTCAGAGGTTACTCTTTACTGTACGTTGGTTTTGTTTTGTTTTTTTGCTTTGCTTAAGGTTTTACAACATACTTAAAATTCCATCAACACTGAATTCTATTTTGCTTAACATCCAATTCATAGCACCATTTTGATTCTATATAAGTATATGATTGGCTGGTTGGGCTCTTTAAGAATGGCCACTTAAATGTGCTGCCGTTTTTCAGTTTTTCAGTTTGGAAAGGCTACAAACGGTTTACACATAGGCTTTATCACGTCAGAATGGAATATGCACCAAGTTTCCTAACTTCTGGCAAGATAATGAGATCCCCTCCCACCCCCCTTCAGTTTATCTCTTTTCTGCCGTCACAAGAAGTTGTGGCATTTTCATTACTTTCTTCACTCTTTTGCTCTTTTCAAACATTTCAGACATTCTTTTTTTTTTCCACATCAGAGAGTCAGACAGGCTTTGTGTCCATCTCAGCCCTGAGGGGAGTTGCGTCATGAGGCAGATTAATAATTACAGAGGACATAAACAATCTTTGAGTCTTTGATGGCGGACATGAGAGAGACCAAAAAAAAAAAATTACGAACACTAGTCTAGAGAAGAAGGGAACACACATCCGCTGCCTTGTTCCTAGTTATTGTCACTCAGATAAATAAATAAATAAGAAACTAAATAAATATGTAAGCTTCTTTCTATAAGATTGCAGGTAGCATGTTGCATTATCCAAATTTTTGAACCAGATTCACATTTGCTGTAAGTCGATACTTAAACTGCAGTCTTAAAAAAAACTAAACCAGAAATTAGAAATGCATGTCATAGTCTTTTACTGCAGTAACCTGAGAACTATTATCTACAACACATAAACCAGTGTTGTAGCTCTGCAGCGTAGTTAAAACATCCAATTGAATTTGTCAGGAGAGTTTTACGCAAGGCCAAGGTTAAAATGAGAGCATTGCTTAAATGTGCATACATGCTGAATGCTTGATAAGCTAGATCCAGTGTGTTAGACCAAATGTAATGTAACGCTTGCAATGACTTGAGTATGGACGTATTACATTTTGTTCAAATTAAATAATATGCTGACTAATTCCACCCGCAACTCTAATAATAATTGTCCAAATAATAATAATAATAATAATGATGATGATGATGATGATGATAATAATAACTATGACTCTCATTTTACTAAGTAAGCCCTGTTTAAATGGCGAGGTGGGGTGACTAGAGCCTGAATAGGCCAAATAGAGCTTTTCTAGACCAAACTTAATCTGTCATGGACTGTTTGTATTGTCTTCTGTCAGGTAAGATTATGATTATATTAAGATGTTTTACCTGCTATAAAATAACCTGTAGGTAACCCAGGGGTGGATGATATGACAAAAATATCATATCATTATGCTTGAAGATATTTCTATGATGCAAAATGTAACACAATTTGCTCACAAACTGAATTATGAACTAAAGCTTAGAATCATGTAAGGGCTAGAAAAAAAAATCTCATTTTTATTTTTCAAAACATGGGAAAAAAAACTGAATCGATTTTTTAAAAATGATCTTTTATGATTAAGAACAAAA
Source organism: Notoglanidium macrostoma (assembly GCA_030068235.1). Classification (NCBI taxonomy): domain Eukaryota; kingdom Metazoa; phylum Chordata; class Actinopteri; order Siluriformes; family Auchenoglanididae; genus Notoglanidium; species Notoglanidium macrostoma. Next base: position 24,571,347 of record JAQQZR010000036.1, on the reverse strand, counting down.
TTTGAAAGCTTGTCATTAAATTTATATTGTATAAATTCAATACATTCCAAAGTATTGTTTTGAGTCACAAGCAATAGGGAATAACGGTCCCACAAACCAAAGGTAAAAGTGTAAAAAAATTGACAGCTAGATGACCCTGGATTCGTCACTAAAACCCAATAGACTACACAAACCGATCATGGAAACGAACTGCCTTGAGTCATTCGGTCTAATTTATCTCAGTATGGAATTTGACCTTGTTGATACACAGCTAAATGAGGTAAGGGGCAAAGCGAAGAAACCCGACATCTCACAAAACAGTCATGTCAGAACATGGATTCATTCATGCACTCCCCCATGTCCAGTTCAGAATACGCAACACATTTGTGCCATAAAACGGACTATTTCTAAATGTTCTTGGCGACATGACAAGCTAGCTGATGTTGCCGCAACATTTTTTTGCAAAAATGCAAGAGTTCTGAAGAAATTAGGGAGGAACCGCATGGCTCAGCCATCATCTTTAATTAATCAAGTGTCAGGAATCCTGGCTTTTGAAGACGAAGTCCTTAAAGCATGTTACATTCATTTCAATACGTTTAACCTTTCATACATTGCAATGTGAGGCTCTCGAAGACACAGTGATGCCATTTAAAGACTCCTACACCACCTCTGCCTCTCACGACAAGCAACGTCAGAGACAGCGTGCCATTCGAGAAGCTTGGGACGAGAGCTTTGTCCAGTGTCCAGTGTGTTTCGGAGCATAATAGGACGCGGTCAGCAATTCCTGGCACTGGCATTTACGGATGATGACTCACTGAAGACAGCAAGTTACAGTAAGTGACTGTACGTGAAGGCCACATCAAAGCGTTCCACAAAACCATCACACACACACAGTCTGTCATTACTCAATTATTCCATAGGGCTTCCTCCGCTCTCTTTAAGTCACACTGATGATGACGTTTCCTGTTTATTAGAACAAGAAGGCGACTGGATGTTTGAAGGAAGAGAAGGAAGCCAGTGCTAGCCCTTCTAATCGCTGCCCTTCCCCATTGCCCCGAGGTCTGCTACGCTGCTAATGACATCATGAACTAGATTGCTATTTATTATTTCTTCAGCTTTCGTCAGCCCCTTACATCCAGACGGAGGGAAGGAACAGGGAGAAAGTGTTCTGCAGTACAAAGGTGAATGTGTTGATGCGATGAACAGGTGTTAACAGCTGACCGTTTTATTTCTGCGACAGCTAGATGACCCGGGTTAAACAGTATCAGCGTTGTTGCTTACGCACAGCTCATTGTGTTGACATTTAAGCAACTCATTGGCCACATTTGGTCTCACGGCACTCTTTACCCTTGTTTTTCGCGAACCCTTGGAGTAAGTGGATGGATGAACTTCCTTGAATAAGTGTACATCTCCAACCAACCACACTATACGGATTACGTTATCAAAATAAGCACCAGGCAAACATCTGTGGGCTACATCTTAAACAGGTCGGCGCAACGTCTTTTAATATAAGACCACAAGACCTCGCTTGTGGCGCAGTGGGTACGATTGCCACGTCAGAGCTCCAGGGTACGCCCAAGACCTGTCTGGATGGGTTACTTCAGGGTAAATTAGATTCTTTAAAAATATCATGTAAACTATGTATAATTTGACAGACCAAGAGTATTCAAGAAAAATTCTGAAATTCCAGCTACATAAAACTCTTAGCTTGCAAAGGACAATCAATTAACATGACAGACTAGTGACAATGGCTACCTGTAAATATTTACACATTTGTCATTAGTTCATGGCTATAAATAAGACAATTTGTATGGTTGAAATGAGTTCCTGAACAGATGAGATGTCAGTTTTAAACTGGATATGGTGAAGACATGTATACTTCTATGTCAATTAAACTTTAAACATTTTATTCTTATCATTGACTTTTTTTTTTTTCAAACATACCATGTTGTTACTTCACTAATCAGACTATATTTCATGCCAAATATCTTTTAGCATACATTAGCAATGCTGCTCTGGAAAAAAGAACAAATGGAAATATAATTGGAAATATAAATCTGCAACTCTTGGGACTCGGGAGAGATATGAGTGCTGGAGATTTATTAGGTGACGATACGATACACAGTCCAAAAACAAAGGTCATTAGGAGGCTAATGGTCAGATTGAGCATGAAACACAAAATGAGAAAATAAAAAACAAAACAAACACAACACTAAGTACAAGGTTCAGGGTGTCAAGAGTTTGGAAAGACTTCGTAATGAATATTAGTTTGACTTTATATTCTATGTAAACAAGAACTGCATGTGAAGCGGTGCAGTTCTCTGAGGAAAGGGATCCCAAGTGTGCTGTAATGCCCCAAAATGACGTCTCTGGCTTCTTTTCGATCACTTTTGCTGACGTTATTTACAATTGACGATGCTGTTGATCTACAGCAGCTTAAACAATATTACCCAGACAAGCTGTCTAAAATGTATTTAGTTGCATGTTGTCACTGTATAATTAAAGAGGTAGCCTAAATGTGGGCCAGAAATGAGTTTTATTTTATTAATTTTTTTACTACAGCAACAAGCCTAACTTTCTAAACCTGTATGTCGATTGGTGATGGAGACTTGCTAAACTGACATCCATCAGATTAAATGCTTACAATACAAATCAGTGACATGTGTTACCCAGCCCAAGCAAGCTGGACGCTATTGGTATTCATTCATTCCTGGAAAACCCTGATTGCAGGACCACTGACCAAAATGAATGATGATCCATGCTTGAATAATTATCACAGCTGTTCCGCACTTCCACCCAGCTCACAGACTAAATTGTGATCGAAATGAGATCGGAAAGCGAAGGACAGAGATTGAATAAACACTGAACATTCCAGGAATCTACCACTCAAAAGCCGTCGAGGTCTGGTAGAAAAGGTCACGCTGCCCTCATTGAGAAAAATAATAAAAAGAAATTTATTTATTTTTTTGGTCATGGTGGATATTTGCGTTTTTGTCGGCGATACACATACCAAATCCGAGATGAATCTGACAAGCACGGGAAATTCTGACAATAAGCACACACCCAGAGAGCAGAGGAAGGACGAATTCTTCTGCCATACAACATTTGAAGCTTATTTGTTCCATCTGGAGGCAAATTGTTTTCAGATGCGCTACACTGCCAAACCGAATTGCAAACATGCACTCATATTTTGTTCCTGCGTTATTGCAAAAGCATCCTGTTTTGATTTTTTTTCTCATCGTTGAAGAAATCCGCCGTTCGAGCGGATCTTCATGTTTCATCTTGACCTTTTGAAGACCAGCACCACAAAAAAGCCTCTCTTTCCAATAGAAACCAGGTTTAAGGCCAGAATTACTGGAACTATATGGGTCAGTCCAATAACAGAAAGAAGCATTATGTTTTTTTTTTGCTAATTAAGACGTGATGTGGATGGGATGAGATAAAATATCATGCTTAGCGGAAAAGGCTAATGAGAGGCCATCATGTGCAGTGAGAATTTAAAGGCATGCATTCCACTTACAGACCTGGAAGATGACTACACCCGAAAGTTCAGTGTTGTTTCCTGAACCAATACATTTGATTAATCTAGGAATGCAATGATCTCACCGTTCTCTTTTTGAATGCTATGCTGATATTAGCGTTTTGGGCCCGTGCTCATACGTGATGTCTTGCTGCAAGCTTTTGTTGCCAAGTTATGGCAAATGGAAGAGGTGTGATGGTGGTGTGCTTTAAGAAAATTTCTGTCAGGGTATAAAGTATGATACGAATTGGGAAAATATGTTAAATCTGCTCCAATACCAATCCGACAGAATCTTCCCTAATACTGAGCATCAGATCAAAATAACCCTAGACTAAGATAATGGTAATATAATGTGCAGGACTTGCTTGTTTGTGTATCTTGGTTGATTTCCCAGAATGCTCTTTTCTTAGTATAGTTTTTACATTCAATCGTATTAGATTTGCTCGGTTTCTTCTGGTACCGACTGTGAATTTTAATAAGCACAAGTAATTTAACTGGTTTTCTAGCATATGAACCCTAACCTCAATGGGTGTTTCTCACATTAACATTTCTCACATTAGCATTTCTCACACACACACACACACACACATACACACACACACACTCTCACAGGAATTGGTTCTGATTTAGTTCTGATTGAAATCTGAATTACAATTAGTCGTAGTGCTTTAGCCAGCACATTTTTGACTGAATACCAATTGATGTTTGACTTCCTATTACAGCATGCATGCACTGTTTTGTGTGAAATATCTGTTGACATGCTTGTATTTTAATAAACAGCAGTAGCTGTGATTTGCAGAGAGTGAGCTATTCACATTTACAAAATGTTAAAACTTAACTACATGATTTGCATAAACAAAACCTTCACCTTCAGTCGAGTGTAACTAAAAATTCCCATGAGAATTGCTTTCATTTTCATTTATTTACATTTCAGTAACATTTATTTACGTTTCACTCAGGCCTATGCCAGTAGAAATATATAAATTGTTTGACAGCATAACAATTTCCTGAAAAAGCATGAATCCGCATCCGAATTACAGAAAAGTTGAATTAGATGTGAAGATTAAATGGTTTAATGTAAAAATGGAGAGAAAAAAAAATCTATACTGTACTCCGGAGAACATGGACACCAAGCACATCACACAGGGAAACTATTTACTTATTTATTTATTTATTTTTTATTCAAGGCAGTGTCTTGCTGACTGTAAGCCAGGATAAATTTACACACGTAATGAGTACGAGTAGGATATGAACGTTTCTCTGAATTTTCCACGATTTTCATGTCTACAAAATGTCTTGTGTAAATGCTCTTTTACACGTAAATCCATTCATACCCAGGTTGATAAATGACACCTACTGTATGTATGATTTATGTTGTAAGACATATAGCAAAGATTAGGGAGAAAGAATGGGGGATTATGGAGTGTACAATGGCTGTACCAGCTGATGATAAGAAGGTGTATTGCAGATACTGCAAATCAGAAATGTGTGCCGCACCACAGTCAAGGGTTCCCATGCGAAGTCTGAGAAAAACAAGAAAAATGCCTCTCCTGTTGCCAATCCATGAACTTTCAGCACTAGTTTAACATCTTTTTGTGCGGTTTTTGAAATGTACTCTATGTGTGCTGGAAATTTTGCTGAGACCTGGCAACCCTGTGCATATAACTTAGGAGTTTGGCTGTTGTGATAGATTTTGTGTGCGAGTCTGCTAGTGTTCCCAGTCACAAACACTGCACCCCCTTTTCCAGAACTACACAGAATTGACATGTTTGCCAAGAACACTTAATATTCATCAGTTGCAGCTCCACAGCGTGTTTGTCAGCAAGTGCAACGTCTTAGTTCCAAATTTAACCGTCTCCCAAAAGGCTTTCCATTTTATCCGCATTACAACATGCTTGGCATGGGGAAGACTGTACGGGATAACACCACGCGTGCCAAAACCCCAAGATGTCTTAATCAATTCCCGATAGATCACGTCATCGTGTCATCATCTACGACTCTTTCTAACATTTTGAACCGGTAACAAGCATCCGATTGTCTGACGCAGGTTACAGTCATGCCATCCCACTTAGGCTGTGTAACACGAGGAAGTGAGTGTGTGTCAGAACTATTTCAGTGTGCTTTGATGTCTTATTTTGCACCACCCTGGAGGCAAATGCAGAGAATCTGCAGTAAAACTCTAAACACTCTGCTGTACTGTACTGAAGGACTGGCGAGAGACGTGGTAGGGAACTGTGGAGGAGCCAAAAATTTTATACTGAAAACCATGTTGTGATACATGACTCATATTGTATACTGTCAAAGGGTGGACCATTACCGTTATAACAGTATATAATATAAAATGTGACACAGCTCCAGTTCAGATATGGCTTCAGCTCACGTCAGTACTGACCTCCACACCCACGTCCTGCACAATTATTCAACCAAACAACTTGTCAAACATAATGGTTTAAAATGATGGCTGTGTCAGGGTTGCACAGTGGTGCTACAAGTAACATTGCTGCCTCACAGCACAGGGTTTGATCCCTCATCTTTCGATAATAAAGTACCGAGCATTCAATGTCTGTACCACATCTGTACATGGTTTCACAAGTTCTCCTGGTATTCCATTGGGTTTGTTCCGGGTTCTTTGGTTTCCTCATTCCTTCCAAAACCATCTCAGAAGTTGGATCTGTAACTAAGTGTAAATAAGTTTGCATAGTGCCTTATGATGGACCGGTGTCCCCATCCATGATGTATTCCTACCTCATGCACAGGGTTCCAGGGATAGGCTGCGTGACTCACCATGACCCTGATCTAGATAAAGTGGTAAGTGAAGATTAATGAATGAATTAATGGCTGTTGTAATCGCAACATTTGAAAACAAAGAAGATGTTTGATATCTTACCAGCAAAGTTCTGCTGCTCATCAGCGCTTTATCAGAACTTACTCTAGAGTCGATATTACTCAATACATTTTACATGAAAAGTTACGAAGGATAGGAAAAGGTTATGGTTTGGGTTGGCATTCAAATCTTTTCTTATGACTTGTTTTATAAGTAAAAAACACAAAACCCAAACACATTAACTTTTACTAATTTGTACACATTTGGCTAAGGAATATTAAAGAAATTAATCCATTTTTTGGTGTTGCTTTTGTAATTAGGAAGAATTCCAGTCATTACGTATTTAATCAGTGTCATTGCGTTTCAGAGTGAATATTATAGTTTACTAGCATTTAATGAGACAATCCTTGAAGATTTTCCCAGGCATAAAACGGCATTGTTCACGGAAAATTCTCAGTTGAACCTCCCATACATGCTCCATTGAGGTTTTATCAAGAAGCTCCAAGTCACGTGTCTTTACTTCAGTGACGTCTTTCACAACACAATATAGAGCTGTGGAAATCAACACCATTTGTTTTCTTTTTTTTACAACAATTTTTGACCAGGGCCTCTATCATCAAACTCTGGGGTCTTCGAGACTTCAGCATGGTTTCTCTTCACATTCATCACTTGCTATGATTGCTGCCCTGTGGACACCCTGCAGTCTCGCCGCTCTCCACTGCGCCAGGTAGGGTGCCAACGAAGGACAATGCCTAAGGATTAGCATTAAAAGGCAGGGACTGGGCCCAGCATCCCAGGACGCTTTGAGGTCTTGTTGGGGGGGTGGACATGGAGGGCTGTGCGGCTGGGGTTGGAGCATCAGGAGTCCAGGGGAAACGGAGTATGGAAATGGCTGCCGCTAACACCCACCATGGGGCCAGCTCGGTACACAGCGGGAGTCTCTGTGTGGAAGCGTACATCTGTTCACGACGGGAGAACACGCCTGACACTGAGATAATTCTTTCCCTTTCTTCTTCAGGCTCCTTCTTTTCTTTCTCCTTTTTCTCACTTCACTTCTCATGTTTTTTTTCACATCACAGTCATTGTTTTGTCCTGAAAATGAGTAAAAGCTAAGGAATGAGTACACATCTACTTTTCAGTAGCCTTATTGATCTAAATTTCAATCGTGTTCAGATGAACTGACCTGGACAATATTATGATCAGATTGGTGATCATCTGTCCCGAACAGCTAATCTTTGTTTTTAACCAAAGCCAAGTTAGCAAACACAGCTAGCCACTCGCAATCACGATTTATGCATGCGGTCTTTCAGAAGGAAAAGGATTACTGTTAAAAAAAAAATGTAGCTTCCGTTTTTTCTCTCCATGTGTACAAAGCATAACTGTCATGATATGTGTCATTTTAAGCCGATTTTCCATCCTGTGATGCGATGAACTGGAGCGAATAAGCTGGAAGAAGCAGATGGCTAACAGCCCAGCGCGGTTGCTAAGGTTGCCTCAATGCTACTCGCAGAGTGTTCAGGTTAGCATAGAACCAGACAAGAGGGCTACACACAGAATGAGCTATCAATCATGTAAAAAGTGTAATCCGTAGTCTTAAAAAAAAAAGTCAAACATTCTTTATTCATATGTGTTTAGATAGCAGGCATATTGGCAAGTTGTCATGACAACAGGGATGTTCTGCAGATGAAGACTTGCCGTTGACTGTCCAATCGGATGACGGCAGCTTAAACTGCAGCGTGAGCGCAAGTGTTGGGGGGGACACACGTTTTCCAGATACACACAATGCCAAGGACGACGCCCTGGTCCAAGACCACCTACGGATCATAATCGGCTGCAGGAGAGGGATGGCTAACGGACTGACACGATCCATTTCGGAATGAGAACAAGGCGGAGGAAGAAACGAGACGGGGCCAGGTAGGGGGTCGCCTTAATGTTGACTGGTCTGAATGTCATCGATTATCTTTGCCATCTTTGCAGCCCGCCATTGTGGGTTATCGCTGAGAAACATGATATGAAGATGCGGAAATTTGGTAACAAGATTACGTTTAGAAATCATGAAACTCTAGCAGGTGGTTTTAAGAGCAAAGATGTGTGAAGTATGTCAAACATTATGGTATATAATGAGCAAAATAACAAACCTGCTAATACTTGTGTCAAGCTAATACAGGCACTAAAAATGCTAATACTCCAACGCTATGAAAAATGAATGGCCTTTTATTTCTATGGCAGTTTCTGCATTTTCTCTTTTCCTCCCCTGTTGAATTGGATTAGAATAAGCAGCGGTGAAATGCCTTTGGATGACTGTAGCCACCGTTTAGCAATGGATGCACTGGAAAGGAAACCCCGCTTTTTCCGTCTAGCACTGCAGGTAGCCATATACTCTTACCCTCTCCAACAGAGATCCTTTCGAACCAAATCACAGAAAATATCTTATAAGGATCGGACCAAGGGCCCTCAAATAAGACGATTAAAATCTTCATTCATTCACAGTAAATCTCTTTTACATCCCCTCCCTCTTCTCTTTCTGTTCCTCAAGCTTCACCATCATGGGGTCTCAGTGGGAAGCCAGTGAGAAAACTGACCCCCAGTGGTGGATATCTTTGACTCTTCAAACATTGGGCTAAAATGCAGACTGTCAGCATGCAAAACCCACCTTTATTGACTCTTGGTTGGCTATCAAGCAGATTAGATATTGGATACTGGCCTTGTTTTGAAATCCTTTTTGTTAGTTTTAACATGATCGATGGTCAGATTGAAGCCATAGTCATGTCACTAGATTTGCTTTGAAGATAAGAGCCATGTCATATGTATATGTATGTGTAAGTATTGCATAATTACAATTGCATAAGATTGCATTTAACAGAATTTGCATAAGGAAATACTGCAGGTAGGGATGCATTTTTTTTTTTCTTTTCAAACTAATACAGATACCGAAACCAAAATAAGTAGTATTAGTATTAAGCGTCAAGTACATTGTGTGCATCATGGAACATGTTATTTACGCTTACATGTTCTTTAAATGTCAGCTAGTTGATTTTAAATGACGTATATTAGCTAGCTACGTTAATTAGCTTGCATCAAGTAGGATTACGGTCAAGAGCATGTTTCACTTTGGAAAAGTTCTAATTACAACTATAAGTTAAGCATGTTTTACTGTTTTTCTTGCGTTAGAATCCCATTCTGTCAATAACCAATAGTCAAGAACAGCGTAATTGATAAGAGCTGTCATGTTCCTTCAACTAACATTGTCTGTAGACAATTTTTCTAGACTGGAGGTTGCTGCAGCATGAGACATGCAGACAGTAGCGTAAATCACACCTTGACTCGCAAACAAATTAGACCCTGATAGCATTCGTGTCTCATCAGGGTTCGGTTCTCGCACTAGTGAAGTTCTTACGCCCGACCACTTCTCTGTTTACTCACTTCATTGTGAATACCTTTGCATGTGCCTGCAATTTATGGCACCTTATTATTACTATTTAAACTCCAATATGCATACTCACAATATATACTAGGCTATCAAGAGGTATTGAATGTTGGTACCTGAACAAGTAAAGAAGCCCAGTATCTGACCTACACGGATACTGAGACTGATATATATATTTTTTCCAATACCAGCATCGGTATCAATGCATTCCTACTTATGTAACTGATTATGACAAAGTATTTTGAAGCAAAATTCTTGGCTTGTTCATTTTAGAGGCTCCTCTATCCTAAAAGCTAGCAACTATATCTGTATTTGAAGGTCAAGCCTATGAGAAAAGTCATGGGACAAGCAATTTTGTAAAGACTGTTCGGATTTAAGTCTGGGAATTTCAACAATGGAATTGCATGCCTTGCGTGAAACACTGTGCTGGCTATTTCACAAGTCTGCTGATCCAGTTTCCCAGTATTATCTCTTGTCTGGTCCTGCTATCACATCAGCCAGCGCAGATTGAGATGGTGTGACCATTCAGACAGTGTGATTGAGACAGAATTAGACAATCACCCCAGGGCTATTGCTATTATAGAACTGGGATTGCTAGACTGTTGAGTTGCAGAAGGGGCTGTAATGGAGCAAGTAGAAAATGTCCGTCCTGTGTGTGTGTGCAGATATGGGGAAATGTGAGGGGAGGGACATTTATATATGGTTTATATCAATTAATATCTTCGACACAATGCAAATACATACTTTATCTTGAACAGAAATCGCTCATATATCAGTTTGCCTGCTCAAAATCATTTCATTTGCATCCAAGTGAAAGATGCGATTACTGTACATCTTTTTGGCATATTTGCTGAGTGACGATGATGGTGAAAGATGTTTTATTGCTTCAGGATGACCACCATGACAAATGTGACCTCTGCCACTCCCCAGTGGGACTTTCTTCAGTTATTTACAGTCTCCTCTTGACCACACACACGCACAACTCAGGAGACGCTCAGTGATCTATTTAAACCTCTTACCATGTCTGGGATTCCCCGTCTGCAGCAAAAAATGCTTCAGATATAAAGCAAATATTTGACCTAAAGTAGGATAACAACCTCAGTTCTGAATGATTAAGGTTAACAATCATTGAGCACTTGCAGATTTTATTATCTCGAAGTATTGTACTTGATTTTTCTATACGTTTTTCCTTGAAAGAGCTCATTTGTAACAACTGATCCTGCTGCTGATCCTGGAGAACATGCAATGTGTCAAGCTTCTTCTGTCCATCTCATACTCTGCCTTCCAGTGCCTCTCAATTTATTTCTTGTCTCACGGAGTGAAAAAGGAGTTGCAACATGTCTTTTCATGCCAGATGTTGTCCTTCACATCAACCAGCAAAAGAGCATTCTTACTCTAGGCAATGCGTTTTTATCTTTGTTTCACCTCTGTAAATTGGATGCAGGAGAGCTAGTGAGGTGCTCTTCATCTGCCACTGGGATTGTACGGCATCTTCACATAATTGATATTTTGCATAAACCCATTTATCCTGGGAGTTCCTGTCAGTACATGATGTAGGCTCACAGCCTAGGTGGTTTGGGAGGTAAAAGCATAGACATATCCGAGACCACAAAACCTGACATTTTCACATGAGTATCTGACAGGTGGACAGGTTCATCCTTTTGTTTTCCTGTCCAGCTTTTATCACTTCACCCACCCTGTGGCACTCCATCTAACTGTCCTGTCTTCTGCCGAGTCCAGTCAAGGCTTGGTATTTTCACATGCCGATAGAGACCTGGCCCAGAGTGTTTTATTAGCCACATTCGCCAGACTGATGCTTCAAATGAGCAGACATGATCTTATGAAAAAGGATTTACCCAGTACCACAATTATGAAATAATTCATCCTTGTGATGGATTTTCTTTATTGGATCAGCGTTTACTTTCAGAAATAAAAGTACCTTGTCGCCGGAGTGGTACTGACGAGGGGAGTGCACCTTTAATACCTTTAGTATATTTGTTTTTCATGGGAAGGTGCATGTGATGTACCTTTAATTATCATTTAGACTATACCTTTATAGTATATGAGAGATATGTGTGGTCCAGTTATCCAGCCTACATTTTTTAAAGGCCACATTCCTATTGTTCCCAACTGAAAGATAAAAAAAGATCTAACCTTGATGGTATGACCCTAGCAACAAGAAAAAAAAACGGTTTGGTACCTTTATTTCCGAGAGTGTGGTGAAGAAGAAACATCACGACCAAATGCTAAGTAATGACTTGCTAGACATTCTATCAAGGGCATAAACATGACGTCCTACCTCAGACATCTTTCTCAGAAAAGGATGATTACTATCGTGGAGTCAATCCCTACACTGTAATTCATATGCATGTTAGTGTCTGCTAATTGGCTTATTACCCTATTTTAGCTACCATTTTTAGCCTTGCCGATTTTACCCTCGAACTTGTTTGAGCGACACCGCAGTAACTCCAGTCACATGATGGCCAGTAAGGACAAGCCTCTTGACTCCCTGAGCTGTGAAGTGCATTCTCAAGCTGGACGTGAAGAGCTCTTATAAGAAAAATGAAGTCCACTCTTATCATAAGATATACAAATTCTTCTCGGTTTTGAAAAGCTAACAATAAAAACACTAAGTAACATCACATTAAGGGAAATGTGCCAAGAGATATACTGATAGTTCCATACCAAAGCAATTACAGTTTTAAATCCATTTGAAAAAGTAATTCCAAGAGACATTGGATATAAAAATTAACCATAGAAAATATAGAATTATTTAACCTTTATAATGTATACATGAGATTATGACAAGCTTTGAAATATTTATAAATAATAATTGCTGCCTTAACAGCCCTAGTTGTAATTATTGCATTCATTTCTGCAAATGTGGCTTCATTTAACAATATGACTTCCAGCTCCATTATATAGCAGATATATAAAATCGCATGCAGAGACATGCCTCTGTTTTATGTAAACTACACATCATTTGCATAACTCTTATACAAATCTCTAAAATAGCACACTTAAGTTTATAGTTGCGTCTGATATCAGAATACCGATGTGCAAAATTTCGGAATTAATTCCTTACTACAAGTGCATAACTCAAAGTGTATACAACCATAATACAGCTCATGTTGGATATAACCTTCTGTAATAATATTCGCATGTTAGAGCATTCGTGAGAGACCTCACAGCACCAACACTTGTCATCTTGACATAAAAGCACCCGCACGAGTCATCTGTGACAATAACTAGAACATTTTGTTTGTCAGATCCGCTTTTACCTGCGTATTACTGTCAAAGTTAATTCACCGCCTGTCTGTCGTGTGTGCTTAGGACAGATTCAGCTGTCCTCAGCTGTCACTTCCTCTGCAATATTACAATCATTCAGGCAACGTTTAAATGTCAGAGCTCATCTTTTGGTGCACAATGGATATGTACACAGCCAAATCATCAGGGTTGAGTTGGTGTCAACCTAATGTGCGTACAAGCTAGTGTTAGAATGAGTTCTTAACATTAAGGGTATTTGGTTTCAGGGAGAGGAGCCGTAACCCTGGACAGTTTTCCCAGATCACATCTGATCCAGTTCATAGATCTGATCAACACACTTAGTACTGTTTGTCTTAACTCTTCTCCAAACGTACACTGTAATTTACTTGATTTATGACCTCACTATCCGATGTCACCAAGAAGACAATAGCTTCCCTTTTGAGTCTGGTTCCTCTCAAGGTTTCTTCATCATGTCGTGCCGGGATCTTTTCTGGTTTGATAATTAGGGATCTACATCTGGGTTTCTGTAAGGCTGTTTTGTGACAACACAGAGAGTGAAGAGATTCTTCAGTACTAGAAGCACTGGAGGCCCAGCATCATGCTTTACTTACCACTATAATTTGGCCCTCATACCAGCATGAAATGAGGGTGAAAATAATCTACCTGACCATTAAACCTATATGCGGGCCTTCCCCAAACGGCTACCACAACGTTGGAAGCACACAATTGTACAGAATGTCTTTTACAAATTTCCCATCACTGGAACTAATGGGCCCAAACCTGTTCCAGCATACCAATGCCCCTGTAAACAAAGCAAAGTCCATGAAAACATGGTTTGCCAATGTCTGAATGGAAGAACTCGGATAACTCGGATAACAGAGCCCTGACCTCAACCCCACTTTAAACCTTTGGGATGAACTGGAATGCTGACTGCACCCCAAAACCTTCTTGACCAAGATCGGTGCCTGACCTCACTGATGCTCTTGTAGCTGAATGGGCAGAAATCCCCACAGCCACGCTCCAAAATCTAGTGGAAAGCCTTTCCAGAAGATTGGAGGTTATTATAATAGCAAAAGGCGGACTACATCTGGAATGGAATGTTCAACAAGCACATATGGGTATGTTGGCCAGGTATCCACATACTTTTGGCTATATATTCTTGGACCACCTTTGGCACACAAAACACTAATTGGCCCTTAGAGCAAAGGCAATATTTGTCCCAAAGTGGTGTTCTATCTGGGTTCCTACCCCCATTGTCTTCGTGACACTGGCTGTCATTAGAGAAAGGCAATGCCTAAAGCTTTGCCTTTGATTCAGTATCGAAATATTAAGCCTCATTATACTCATTACAAACAAACTAGTTCCAATTCATTTACCTCGATATACACAAAAACAGTATCACACTGCCTGGGTAAAATACCTCACAGTTTTCCCCTTAGATCAAATGTAGTAATCAGCCAAGACATGTTTGGTATCCAAAGGTTGCTACTTAAGCTTTGTACCAGAAGACTAATGAGCTAACGAGTAATACATGTCTGTCTCACTGGAGCAGATGAGAATGTATGTAGTAGATATTTCTCCCTGAGCCTTTCAACTGCTAAAATTCTGCACAAGCTGAATCCTAACCTCGAACGATGACAGGAAGGAGCTAAAAAAGTAGCTTGTTCATGTGTGATGGCAACAAACAGAGTCTCAGCATCATACTTCCCAGGAGTCTGTTGTGCTGTCCACACAGAACACTGTCAAACTTCTTACACTCCCCCAAAACCTCGTCCATAAATATTTGCCTCGCATCGACATCCAATTCCTCAGTAATGCTGTGCAGGCTCGCTGATGTGGTTTAGGACACAGTGTGACTTACTGTAATCTATAAAAATGAACAAATCTTTGTTGTGTAGCCAAGTCGGGGCAGCCATATCGGACAACTGGAATCACTTTTTCGCTTAAAGCAATTTGGTATCATTCCACAAAAATGTGCGAGAGAATATTATGGGAAGCTGGAAATGCATTTCCCGTTTTTAAGCTTTAAAGCATAAATACGGACTATAGCTTGGGTAATTTAAAGCATAACGATTTGGGCTTGCATTTACAAAACAGGTTTGGGTGGGACAGACTTTCACTAGACTTTGTTCGCTACATTGTTCTCATAGTTTCAGCTAAAAACTAAACACACTTAAAGGCTAATTAACTAAAAAGTTGGAAAATTGAAGGGTTTTTTTGTTTTTCACAGAACCATTCATTTAAGAGAGATAAATGCGTTTGCTGTGCTAGGGTCACATCTGCTAAGCAAAAAAGCCTTAAAATACATACAAATGACTAACTAACAGAAAAAACATTGTCTGTTATGTTGTAGGAGACATTTTGTTGGCATGGTTTGGGTCCATTTGTCCCCTTAAAGATAAAGAGAGCCATCATTGCAAATCAATGGAAAGCTATTCTGACAGATTATACTGTGATGAAACATTTCAATCCAAATGGTCTCAATCAACCATCCACAGGAAACAAAAGCTCAGTGGATCACTGTGAAAATAACGTAAATCATATGCATACCGTCTTCTCAGTCTCCAGATCTCAAACCTGCTGAACACTTATGGGAGATTTTGGACAGATGTATTAGATAATGCTCTCCACCAACATCATCAAAGCACCAGTTGAGGGAATTTCTTTTAGAAGAATGTACAGTTCAAGTACAGTTCCAGAGACTTATAGAATCTATTTCATTGTGAACTGAAGATATTCTGGCGCCTCGTGATGGCCCACACCACTTTACTAAAAGACTAGGTGTTTTTTTTTTCTTTTGTCATATGTGCATAAATATAAGATATGCTGTATGTTGGCAGATTTAGAGGGAAATTAAAAGGGAAGAGTAAGAGAGAGAGGCTAAAAAGATAGACTATAATGAGATAATCTATCTTTTATGCCTTATCCCTTATTGTTCTTAATATCAGTTGCTTAAAATGAAGCCTGGTACTAAACTGCTTCACCTTATGCTTTCTGTCATGATCTTCTGTGGTTTTATCATACTGCGTGCACTGGAAAGGGGGGAATAGCTACATTTTCCCCACAGCTGTAATAGGAATGAATCGTTGTGAAATCCAAGCCGAGACATTAAAGCACCGAAGCCCTAACAAACAGTCTTGATACCAGATGGGACTGGATGATGAAAAGAGCCTAATCCTGGCCCAGGCTCGCCTTCCATCAGCGCAGGCACTACAAAGCAGCTCATGCTGAGCTCTCACAAGCGAATACTCTTTTTTTTATACCTCACCAAACAGAGCATCACACTACCCCTCCCTTTCTTTCTTTCCTTCCTTACCTTACACTTTATACATACATCTGTCTATATACTATATATACAGTATAAATCATACATTTCTCTTTCTCACTCTTGGCTTCTCTTTTTGCCTCTTTTTCCAGAGCTCTCTCTGTCTCTCCCTCATCTCTCTCTCTTTCTCTCTGTCTGGACTTGAGGATTTGCAAATGTGGCATTAGCAGATATTGTGGTCATGCTTTCATCCGTAGGGACTTCTGATTGCTCTACAGTTGTTGCATTGGAAATGAGAACATTACGCCCCGGCAAAAAAGGCCCTCCTCTCTGATTGGTATTCGGTATACATGGCACTGTAAGACATATGAGTGGCTTTTATTTCTCTCCTGTCCAGTTCTTCCACCATCCTCCACCCATCTGTATTCAGAGTCTCTCTCTCTCTCTCTCTCTGCTTCCATGCTTATCCTATGATGCATAAGGCCTGCTAATTAGATTCAGCACTGAATTAAAGTTGTGTTCATGAAAAACACATCTCGCTCACTGGTTTTAGATGCTGTGGTTTCTTCAGCACTTTGTCTGAAGGCAGATGTTATTCAGCTTCAGTGCTGCACGAATGTTTTTTGAAAGTAAAGCAGACCACTGTGTGTATACCTCATAATCACTTCTATCTGTTAACACGAGGTACTGGTACACATTGTTTTCATCCTAACATTAAAAAAAAAAATGCATCGCGTAGTTCTTTTTCGGTGTTTCCTGCAGTTAAAATACGATGAATTTGAATGTTCTCATGCGGCAATCAGGAAACAGGAGCCAGGCGAACAGTGTGACTAAGTAAAGCATGAAGATCTAGGATGATATGGGCACAAGACCTCTAATGGAAGCACTGCCAAAAAGCGCCTGTAGTCCTTTTTTAGTAACAAGGTGTTGATGCATTTCTGGGTTCTATGCCTATTCTGAAACCATCCTGTATAAGACTTGAAGATGTGCTATTATAGGAAAATAATCAATGACCGTATGGTGGAATTACTGTTACCTCGACAAAATTGATGCTTTTCCAATAACAGCAGCCCTGGTGTGTGTTATTCCTCTTATACCACAGCAATTTGTTAATGATTCAAATTTTTTTATTCATTAACGAATGTCAGACTTTTTATTAAAGTATAGTTAAATTTGAAATTGTGAACCTCCGCAAAACAAGTCAGTTCCCGTTAAAGCTTTTATTATATCAGCTATACTTGATCATTCCCTTATAAGCCTATCATGTTCCCTCTCTTTCTTGAAGTTAATAAACATACAACAACAACAATAAAAAACAACAAAGCTCGCCATGCTTTAAGAAAGCGGAAAGCGGAAACTTCTCTGTCCTGAAGACTTTCCTGTGGTGGAAAACGTACAGACTGTTAAGTCTATTCAAGTAAGACTCCTTGAGTAAACGTTAAATAATCTCGTCCTTACAGAAAACTTCACCATATCGAGAAATGTACATTTTTATTGACATTTACGGCATTTGGCAGACGCCCTTATCCAGAGCGACTTACATAAGTGCTTTGAAGTCTCTATCAGTAAATATATTCTGATACTGGCTCACTAGGACCTGGGCTAAGAATACCATCACACTAAAAACTGTTGGCAAGTAATACAGAAAGGTTTTATTTTGTTAAATAACAGCACATTTTTTCATTTTAATTTCTAAGTTTTAAAGGACTAGAACCAGCACATTAATATAAACATCAGAAAGCAGGCAGAAATTCATATTAAGAAAAGCCATTAAAAAATGTGCATCCTCCTAGTTATCAAGTAAGTTCATAGTCACAATGTTGACTAGTAAATTGCTTGTACTGGACTGAAATTTTCTAGATTTTTAGGCATTATTTGAGCTCATGCTAATGCCATATCTCAATTCAAGGATATAAATTAGTGTTATTAATAGCTCATCAGTGATTTTACCAAATGGCAAATTCTAGAATACATCAAATTGACTTTAACAATCCTAGCTACTGAACCTGTGCGCCATTAGTTTTGCAACAATAACTAGAGGACATTTTAGTGTGGATGTGCTCGCTGTAAGATTATAACTAAGTGGGTTGATTTATGCCTAGTGATATTCTGATATGATATCTAAGTTCCCATAATATCCAGCATACTATTAGCTAGTTACTACTCTTGTAAGTTGTTGTACACTGGACATAGGAGATGGTTTAGGATCCATAGGCAAGAAGATTTTACTAGTACTAAACTCCAAAACAATAGAGCAAGCAAGGGTCAAAATGCCATCCAGAAGATAATCCAAAATATATTCAGAAGAAAAGGTTCTAAACACATAAAAGGTCATCAGGGATAAACAAGGCTCAGAACATATGCTGCTAGAGAATTGGCAAGACTTCGCAAAAGACATGCTGGAAACTGAAATTGGACTGGTGGGGAGTAGCAATGTTGGTGTTGGTGTTACACAAGTCTTCTTTGTGGTTCAGAATCTATGTAAATGGCCGCAAATGAATTCTGTTAGAATGAAGCCTAATACAAATTCTTCTTTCAGACACTACCTTCTGAAACACAGCCTGCTATTTCTGTAATTCCTGAACAAGCACCAGGTCCATCTCATAATCATGTCATAATCATGTCCCAAAAAAAGGTCTCTGCATATATGAGGATAATCACCCTGAAATCCCAAAAGCTCGGATTGCAACAGTAAGGCTCCAGCCAGACTGTCCCTCAAGCTTGACAAGAGAAAAATGCATCTATCACAGAAGGGAAAAGCAATTTATGGGGGGTAAAAATCCACATTCCCATACGACATTACAGTATTTTGAACGATGGCCTTTTGGCAGGAGCCCTCTATCTCAAATCCACCATTATATCATAAGCCTGTGGTCACGCTAGAATATCTAAAAGATCACATAAGCAGATCTGTCAGTTTATCATCTAACAATGGTGTGTGGTCAGTTCTAACAATAGCCCCACATTATAGAACCACAAGTCCCCCAAAAAATTCGCTGCTCCTGAATGAATCTGGAGAATTGTGTCCTGCTATTTGAGAGGGATTTTGTGGTGCCTGTGACATGATAATTGCATTTACTGTCTCCTTCTTGTTTATAGCGTTCTGATTTGCAAAGTCTGTGAATCCTTGCAGATTAAATCATGAATTACATTATTATTATAAGTTAGCTCAGTTTGTGACATCACAATTAGGTTCAAACATGTCAACCTATCACATTGGATATACAAATTATTATGGAGCGATGGAGAGACTTGGGAAGAGACTTATGGAGAGACCTGGGAAGATGATTCACTTTTGCACATATCTCAACCAGAGAGAGGTTTAAAGCATTTTAAATTCGGTTTAACCCCAAAAGTGAAAATTGCATTTTAAGATTCCATTCCAATTCTGTTGAAAGATGCAAACTACTATTTGTTGATTTCATTTGCAGTTCATTTAACCTGTAATAAATAAAATATAAAAAAGTAAATACGAACACTCATTTTATCAAAGATTTTACATTAGGTTTTATGATGGAAAATGAGTAATCGATCATCCACACTTGACTGTGATCACTGTTTCCCAAATACATTGGTGCTGAAATAATTAATTTGGAAAATGTTTCTTCTGTTAGCTAAATGTAAAATTTCTTTGTTATTATTCAAACATTACAACTATATCTAATGCTATTTCTATGGTGTAACTGACAGCATATGTGCATTTGGATGATTTGGAATCTATTCAGCTTGTGTTCTTTTTGCTGTGGCATATAACCAACAATTTGTAAAAAAAAAAAAAAAACCTGACATTCACTGCATACACAGACTATTTGCACTTGGTTTCAAAATGACCTCAAATTTGACCTCATATTCGTGTTCATAGCTCAACCACAAAATATGTCATCATTGAATGACGTGATGGTTGTTTTGATGAAAGTGTGTCAAAGCTGGAAAAAATGAAGATGATCAATCTCAAAAGTTGGGATAGCCAGTACATGTATATTAGTTCCTGAAACATTTTTGTTTTCTTAGCTAGCCTGTGGTAAACAATCTAGCGCTTATTAATAACTGTGTACAGAGCCCTTTGACCTTCTAGTCGGAAGTGATGTAGGCGGTAACAAAATCTGAACACAAGTGGACACCTTAAAGATACATGAAAGACACAGGTGTAAATGATGATGTGTCTCGGCTGTCCACTTGTGCAAATAATCATGAAGATTCAATAAATAATAACAATAAATATGCAAATTGGTTTATGACATCATTTTGCAACTTTTTGAGTTAAAAAAACAGTTAAAATCACCTTTAAGTAGATTAACTGTTTTTATAGCTACATCTCTTAAACTGGCAACATGTCCATTCTAATATTTCTACATTGTTTCTGGGAAATATATTAATGTTTTCTTAAAGTAGAAGTGTCACAGAATGTTACAGGCCAAAAAAAAGTTATGGTTAAAACCAATTTTTTCAGCACTTTTGGCTATTTACAAGATTTGATGGGTTTTCAAAAGACATATATTTTTTTTTGCATATTAATAAATCCTGCCATTTTATTAAGAGTATTGTTTTGGAAATCTTGCTGGGATATTTCTGTTAGTTTCTCTTACATAAAAAAAAAAAGCAAAAAAAAATGTATTTATGTACATAGATTATTTTGAGAAAAACTGTCAGGTTAAAATTGCATAAAACTTTGTCTAGCCTGTGTTTCTCCTGATCTCTCGACAGCTAATCTATAAAACAGCACTTTGTTGTAAAGCCAGTTCATTTTTGTAACACTAACTAAAAAGTCTGTGACACAACATGGCACCCACTAAAAGCCCCATGTATCATGTGTGCACCATGTTCCCTGTGAACTCAGTGCTGTTCCTGCGGTGGCTTCGGCGCCGTTTTAAACCGCTGCCTTAACAGCATTAGATTCTGCTCTATATGTCCTGTCTGGGCTGAAGGCTGACCACAACTATGCGCTTTGAAAGGGTGTTTTCTCTCTTCAAGGTTCACAAGCAAAGTCCAGACCATGGTTATAGCTGTCTGTGCAGAGCGGTCTGCTAGTATCTGTGCACCAAATGACCAGTTAGGGCCTCCGAGAGGAAATCGCAAGCATTCCTCTATGATCGTAAGACGTATTTACATACGGTCTCTAAATAATTCTGTGGTATGCTGAAGCATCCAATGAATTTTTTTTGTTGTTGTTGTTGTTGTTGTTTTTACCCGAAAGGGCTTTCTATTATTTACGTCCTTAAAACTCGACATGGGTTTGGTCACGAAGGCTGGACAAGCATCAAAGAGCGGTATTGCAGCCCTTGGGAAGTTCAAAGCGTAGCAGGGTCAAGCACAGGGGTCACACAGCACGAGTCCCTGCTGCTCGTCTGCATTTCTAACTACTGATTGACTTTCTAATGGGGAGGAGATCGCTCATGAAAAATTCTATTTATTAAAGACTATCACAGGCTCCTTTGTGTTTCCTTTAGTCGTTTTTTTCCTTATTTATTACAGACCATACACAGCATGTTGTCTTAAATGTGAATTGATCCATAGACCACATACCAAAGATTTCTGATTATAATTATTGCCTTTGTTCATTTCAAATGCATCTGATGAGTTCAAATCATACTTGACTGGTGTTAGTGGTTAAGCAGCTCTGGAACTATTCACTCGCTGACTCTGTCATTTTGGCTACTGCTCACTATTCTACAGCCTGTAGTCTATTAACTTGTCTATTGTAATACAGTATTGGGAAACTTGAGGAATATGCTGAGATCAAGATGGATTGAGGAATGGGATAAAAATAATGGAGGGATTTTACAGTTGGATTGGATGAGTGACTTGTAAAGAATTTGCGTGTCTTATGGGTCTTTGTGCAACTCATTGCTAGGTTACGTGTAATGATGCTTAGTGTCTAAACAAACCACATTTTAATGACCTTCAAAGTTTGGGCCGGTGTAAGAAAATGACAGTTCAAAAATGCACATTTTTGTAGAGGTGTAACACAAATACGCTATATGTTTCACACTTTAAATATTCGCATCTGCATTCAGATTTAAAAGGATGCTTTGTTTGTTGGTTGGTTTTGATTTTTGGTGGGATTGGATTTTTAATTGTTCATACCTGTCTGCAAGATTTTTTCTAAGAAATTAAGTTGGTGCTATTTCCCAAACTATTAAGAAACTCGTAGCTTAATGGTCCACTATGTAGGATTTCAAGGGTTTCTATTAGGAGAAATGGAACATAGAATTCATAAGTACCTTTTCATTAGTGTGTAATCATCCTTAAATATGAATCATTATGTTTTTGTAAGCTTAGAATGAGACCTTTATATCTGCATAGTGAGCGGGTCCACTTCTACGAAGCTGCCACTGCCGCTGCAGAGTTTCACAACATTAGTCTTCTTCAAGTAGTCCTCTTCCATGATGTCTATACTGCTGTGGGCTCTTGCACATGGACAGGTCATGTCATGCATTGCCAGAATGTATGGACTAAGGTAAAATAACACCTCAGACAGGGTTTCAGCAGACAGGCAGCAGAGATTATCTTCCAAGATCTACCACTGTCTACTGACCTTTAACCCCAGAGAACCTTTTGGAACATCCTGGATCCTAGCATCAGGAGACACTGTGGCCTTTTGCCTTGACCAGAGCAACCAGCATTATCCATTTCACATTCAACAAATCATAAGATACATGAAAGCTAGACAATAAAACACTAGGCAGTGATTGGATGAGGGGAAAATTCTAAAGGATTCATTCAAATAGTGCAATTCCATTAACTCAAGAGGTCATTGTTCTCCAAATGTGTTGGCCTTTAGAAGTAATGTTTTTGTTTTCTTCTTCCTTAAGCAGATTATGGAGAATTCCAGAGTGTCTTCGGAATCTATAAAGAAACCATGGAGAGAAGAAAGAAGCTTTGGAAAGAGTAAAGGATGGCGTGACCTTCCTGAAACCCTTTTCACTCAGGGGAACTGTTTATCTGAAGGTACTGAGACATTATCAGTGTTATAACTACAGATTCTTCCCAGATTCAGATTCTTAGTTTCTGGATGGTCCCCACATACGCCCCATAATTTTTGATTTGGACTTCCCAAAAACTTTCCTTTTCCATCAATGGAAATTCTCACTTGAGTACTGAAGATTTGTAGGAACTGCTGCTGTAATTATTAAGACATTGAACATTCTTTCAGCACATTTAATACTATTTGGATGGATGAGTCTGTTTCCTCTCAAGTTTTCTTCCTCAAGTTGTTTCAGGGATTTTATTTCTTTGCCACTGTCTCCTCTTGTTTGCTCACTAGGGATCAAAATCTAATCAGGATTTCTGTAACGCTACAGTACTTTGAGACACTTTGCCTACTCTCTAAATGGCTATACAAATAAAAAGAAGGAATTGAATATTAGTACCCACACATATCACTTGTCACTTGGATCAATCTTTAAAACTAAACAATTCTGTTTTCCTGTACATCCAACAGCTTGAAGCAGAATGCCAGAGAAGAAACTGATCCATCAACAACCATCTTCTACACCCAGCAGTAAGAGTCTGAAAGAAGAGCCAAAGTTAAGTAAGAAGGATGGTGTGGTCTTCCAGAATGTCTTTTCACTCAGAGGAACTGTTTATCTAAAGGTACTAGCATTTCCTAACTGAGATATATATGTAAATTTGTACTTTAGCTTTTGGATTAGATCAAATCTGGTGATATTGTTGGCTAGGTAAAGTTAAACTTTGGTTTGGCGAGTTTCTCAGGACATTGTGTGGTCTAGACAGGGAATGTGAAGAGGGCTATTTCATGCTTGTGTGTCTTTGTGTTTGAGAGATTGAATAAAACTGAATGAATGAAACATTTGTAAGCCTGCATGTGCATAAGTATTTGTAAAGATTTACAGATTTCAATCAGTGAAGCAGCCTCCAGATTTAGGATTCAAAATAGTGTGCCATATTGGGTAAAATATGGAAGGAGATAATGGCATTTTTGTATTAATAAACTTTGATTGCATCTTTTCATTGCTAGCATACTATTATTAAGAAATGGTGATCTTTTGTGCATCTGTCAGTTCTAATGTAGGATGCGGGGCTTCTTTGTTTGTCACTCCCAGTATGGTGGTCTGATCTCATCATTGGCAGTGTAGGAGGTGTGGTCTGATCCCATCATTGGCAGTGTAGGAGGTGTGGTCTGATCCCATCTTTGCCAGTGTAGGAGGTGTGGTCTGATCCCATCATTGGCAGTGTAGGAGGTGTGGTCTGATCCCATCATTGGCAGTGAAGGAGGTGATGTCTGCTCCCATCATTGCCAGTGTAGAAAGTAAGATATGATCCCATCATTTTCAGTGTAGAAGTTGATGTCTGATCCCATCGTTGCCAGTGTAGAAGGTGTGGTCTGATCTCATCATTGTCATTGTAGAAAGCAATATCTGATCCCATCATTGGCAGTGTAGGAGGTGTGGTCTGATCCCATCATTGGCAGTGTAGGAGGTGTTGTCTGATCCCATCATTGGCAGTGTAGGAGGTGTGGTCTGATCCCATCATTGGCAGTGTAGGAGGTGTGGTCTGATCCCATCATTGGCAGTGTAGGAGGTGTGGTCTGATCTCATCATTGGCAGTGTAGGAGGTGTGGTCTGATCCCATCATTGGCAGTGTAGGAGGTGTGGTCTGA
>JAQQZR010000036.1:24504906-24536837 GCA_030068235.1 Notoglanidium macrostoma | reverse complement strand
GTGTGTGTGTGTGTGTGTGTGTGTGTGTGTGTGTGTGTGTGTGTGTGTGTGTGTGTGTGTGTGTGTGTATGAGTGAAAGAAAGAGAGAGAGAGATTTTATGCATATATGATGTCATATCCTGTTGACTGAGGGTTCTACACAAGTTTGGTTGAAAATGTTTGTGTATCTGCCAAACACACACATCAAAGTCACACATTGTTCTTCAGTTAAAAACAAGTTCCAAAGAGTCTATTGTGTTTTAGTCATAATTTATACTTCAGTTATAACTCAGCTGCCAGGCTGGACCACAGCAGTGGCTATGTACAAAGGCAAGCCAGGAAATAATGCCGTTTTCCAGAGAACAGTGACTCGTAAAATGCTCAAGGTCTCATCCGCTTAACTTCTAGCCTTCAAACTTTCAGAGGCAGTGCCTGGGAAGTGCAAAAATATCAAATTGCACTAAGAAAAAAAATTCAGTTGTTAAAAATGGCTATCCCATAGTTATGCAGTGTTCAGTCAGGTTTTGTTCATTTTTATTGTGAAATAAACTGCGATTACTCGCTAGTTATATACATTAACCTCATAACAGTGCAAGTAATAGACAAAACATTTTTCCCTGGTTTTTTTTTTCTATGATACCGCTACTCGTTTATTCAAACAAATTACAACAGGGAAAACATTAGTGCATTAAGTAATTTAACATAAGTGTAATAAGTAATTTATTTTAAAACATGTGGTCCTAGCCACATGTCAGCTGAGTCGATCGTGAGATATATTACAGTGTGCCCATCCTACATCTAATGGTCAAATCAAGATATACAAGATATCAGACGCAACCAAATATTTCAAATGGTTATGGCCACACTCACTTCCCCAGGACTGATAGTGGCCACACCACTTTCTCTGGGATTGACAAAGTCGACATTCCCTTCACTGGGACTTTTAAAAGGCCACACCCCTTCACTGAGTCAAAATGCCACACCCTGTTCTGATGTCTGATACAAAGGTCACACTTATTTTCTGAAGGCTGACATGAACAAAGGCCAAACTTCCTTCAGTGAGACTGAAAAAAGCTACACCCCTTTCACTGGGATTTAAAATGACCACACCCCTTGACATGTTCAAAGGCCACACCCCCTTCACCAGGACTCATAATGGCCACACCCCATTCATTGAGACTGACAGGCAAAAAGGCCCCACCCCTTTCACTGTCATGACTGGCACAAAAGTCACACTTGCATCAATAAAACCGATATGCACAAAAGCTTAAATTTCCTTTAGTGGGAAAAAGGTGAGGTATGCCTCCTTCACTGGAACTTAAAAATGCCACACCCCATACACTGGACCTTAAAAAAAGGCACATTCTCTTCAATGGGATTGAAAAAGGCCAAACACACTTCACTGGCATTGCAATGACCACACCCCCTTCACTATAATTGATAAAGATTACAGCCCTGTCATTAGGACTGACGGGCACAAAGGCCAAACTTCCTTTACTGGCACTGGAAAAAAGCCACACCTCCTTCACTGAGAATGAAAAAAGCCACACCCCTTTCACAGAGAGTGGAAAAGACTACACTCCCTTCACTGAGACTGACTGGCACAAGGCCCATGTGCCCCCGTCACTGAGACTTGAATGAAGGCCTCGACCATTTAACTGGGACTGAAATGCACACAGCTTGTGCCTCCTTTTACACAGATTGACAGGCACAGAGGTCTTGAAAATATTGAGACGGATGCACCAATACTGCATGACTCAGAAATTGTGATGGAATGATAGCGGAAGGAAGGCTTGGACGTTTGGACTCACGAGAGACATTTGCAAGCCTGTCTTGGAGTTCTTATATGGTCTCAAACACAAGTCCATCTGTCTCACTGAAAGACACGGCAGCTTGCAGACGGACCCCGCTTGTCAGTTCTACTTGTATAAAACATCTCTTTGAAAAAAAGTTATTTTAGAGCTCCCTGAAATGTCATGCTTAGTTTCAGTGACAGATTCAAGATGCCCATATTTAGCCAGGTAGAAAATGGAAAGTGATATTTATCCACGCAAATCTGTCACTTGTGTGAATCCTTCTACAAGACTGTGGGATAAATACACTTTTATTTTTGCCCCAGATGTTTTTCCATGCCTTTGTGCTGAGCTGGCACATTGCACATCTCTCGTTCTCTCATCCAGCGGTTGTGTACTGTACGTCTAGACCATGTTCACACACAGTAATTAACCGTATATATACATCTATCCTCTTTTCTGAGTTTGCGTGTCCCTTTTGCCATGCATGCAAACACACAAGTCTAAGTATAACTACGTTCTGTTAATCACACTTTCCATTCTCGCTGAGCAAAAGACAACAACAAGGCATCCAAAGTGATCTAGTTAATCTCTCTTCATTTCTTTCCACTCAGACCTTGATGTTTTTCCAATAATTGGCAGCTGAGGTCTATTCTCCCCCGTCTTCCTGCTTCTTTAAAGAGATGAATCGCTGGCAGTCGATCAAAGCTGGAGTCCTGTGTTAAGGCTGGAACGGTGCCCGAGTCGCCCGCTACTGACACGCAGATGGGCGTCAAGGGTCAGCAGCATAGTGGCACAGCGCTCACTTCCTGTACCCTCCTCTGATTTCATTCTCTCTCTCTGCATCCTTTCCCACATATTCTGCTCTCTCTTTGGAATTTTTTTTCGCCACAGGAACCTTTTCAGGAACTTTTGGCACATTCCCGACCGAGGCTGAGGTCCTCAGTCATAGATCACTAACCACTGTAGTTCCTGCCCCAGAGTAATACTTTTTGACAGACCAGGACCTGTTGAGGATGGACTTTGCTATACTGAACAAGCTTCACAATATGACCACCTTTCTTGTCCAGCAAAATTCTGTGCACAGCTGAGGTAATACTGTGGCTCAGCAATGTTGCCTCAAAGCTCCAGGGTCCCCTGTTTGAGCCTGAGCTACTGTGTCCATGTGGTTTTCCTCCGGCCTCCTAAATATATGTCCATAGGTGGATTGTCTTCACTAAATTGCTCCTAGGTGTGAATGAGTGTTTGAATGGGATTGTGTACGGTGTCTTGTGATGGACTGTCATCCCATCCTAGGTGTATTCCCAGGCTCAAACCCAGTGCTCCCAGAACAGGCTCTGGATCCACTGTGATTCTGACCAGGATAAAACAGTTACTGAACAGAAGTGAATGAATTTGCTTCAGCTAACATGGAATTAATGACACTTTTGTCAGAAAAGCTCTGCTTTTGTAATTACCTGATTGAGAAATCAACAATGTTGCTGAAACATCCTATACATTGCATCACTTCTGTCACTTACTCAGGGTCAGGGTTCTTGCACTGCAGTAGGAATGCATAAAAGGAAGTGTTTCAGAACTTTTTCTAATCCCACACATTTTTCCCCCATCTCTTCTCTCCCTCACCTTCTTATTATCCTCTATCTCTAACTCAGTTATACAGTAGTCGAAGTCAACAAGAAAGTACCATGGGCCAACTGCGGCTTGCCAAACCTCCACTGGTAAATATTTGCATTTCCCTTCATAACATTTAGCAAAGCAGACCATAAAAAAAAGGGTAATGTTAAAATAAAAATGTACACGCACACATACACACACATCCACCTAACAGCCATGTAGCAAAGTGCACGCTTGAAGATTTTGGGGAAACAAATCAAAGCAGCCAAAGCACATATGCTTAAATAAACAGATGTGAAGAGACAAATCTCCCCACATGTGCCATTCACATGGTATATCAAGTTATTCTAGTTTTATAACCAACTGCATCACTGGCACCATTTGGCACCAGGGACGTACTACCTTAGACACCAATTATAAATTGTATTTAGAAGCATTTTTTCTTTCTTTCTTTTGTTTCCTTTTTTATTTCTTTTTTTAAATTCTTATTCTGATAAGGCTATAGACACAAATTAATGTCATGGGCTGCAATGTATGAAAACTAACTAACCTAGCTCTACCATTCCTTTGGTGCTTATCCTTTGGTATCTGTTCTAGTCCTAACTCCGTATTTGTTATCCTATTGTGTTCACCTGTTCCATGTTAGTCCTTCATTAGCTTCCCTATGTATTCCCAGTTGTGTCATTGCAAAGTCTTATTGTGCTTTTGTATCGATAACGCAGATCCCTGTTTCCTTCCTTTTACTTCCTGCTTCCCATTCCTTGTTTTTGATTATGAATTCCCCTATATTGAGCCTGCATGCCTGTATTATGACTTTTGCTATAGACTCAGATTTCAGTTCTTGGATTTACCCAAATTAAACCACTACAGAATTCACACACTTGCATCCTGCCTCTTACCCCATGTCACACTGTTATTATATATTACTATTGATCGATGTGCCTGCCTTGAAAAAAATCCAAGACCCAAAATCCTTCTCAGTAATTCAGCCTGTGAGTCTGACCAGCTGGATACAGTTTGCCTTAGCATTATTCATTCCTCGTGGGCTGAGTATGTGTAAAATATAGATAACATCATGACTGTTAGAGAGAACGTTCAAAGTGATCCTAGCTCTTTCATTTTATGGTGTTCTAGGGGAAAACGTAGCCCCTTATAAAAATATGTGCCAAATAACCCATGAAACCCTGAAAGAAGAAACCAAGAGATTACACACTGAACTTTCATACCGGAATGTACAAGAATTTGAAATGGGCCAGTACAAAAAAATAATCAGTTTTTTTTTGTTGTTGTTTTTGTTTGTTTGTTTGCTTGTTTTATCACATCGCATGATATTGTAGGGAAATTATGTTTGCATTGGCCAACATTTTAAACAAAAGGTCTCAGTGGTCAGTATCAGATGTTCAGACTTTCACTAAACTCTTGCCAACTGAACACTGAATTATAAAATGGTTTTCCTAAGAATTATTCATTCAATACATCCTGACTGACTTCGAATTTCTCTAAAGTAAGAACCCTAAAAAGATATCGTTCCCAATGATCACCAGCCATCCTGCTCCTGTTCTTCACTAGCCAATCGTCGCTGTCTGTGTGCTCATGTATGTGGAAGAGGGTACATAGCTCTTTCCTCTTACGCTGCCTTGTGATGCAGCATGAGCAGAAGTTTAGAAAGATGTAGAGATTGGCTTTGTGTCTCAGAGGAAGCATGGTTGGTAGTTGTCCTATGATAGGGGAGAGCTACCTGGTGGGTGGGAATTGGCAAGACCAAACTGTGTAGAAACTGTTCACACACTATAATGTGTATTGAATAATGTGTTGCATCATCTGCATATATTTACTAAGGATCACATTTAAAATCAGATTTTGTATGAAGATATTGCATTATTTCTTATAGAATGGGCTTGACAGTAGAAGCCACATTTTGTGAGCTGTAAATTCATTGACAATACAACATTTTCAAAACTTTCACCCTTTTCCTAGACATAGATGATCAAAAGCAGACAATAGCTAATGTGATACATGACACACTGTTGACTAAAAAAATGGATTACAGAACGTAGCGCAGGGGGGTGGGGTGAGGTTGTTGTATCATAAAGCCTTAATCACATTTTCTTAGGACATAGTTTGGTGTCAACACCAGCACCAGACTCAGGTAGGTGTTGTGGTATAAGGTCTAAAGATAATTGTTCATTACAGAAGTGTTTTTAGGTCATATATTAGATAGTTTTGCTATTCCCATGGAATTCATATTCAGACTTGGTGAGTAACGGAATACATAGAACGGCAGTACATAATTAGGATACAAAAAAAGTAACTGTATTCCGTTATAGTTACAGAAAAAAAGGGCGAAATCAGATTACAGACATTTAGTAAAACTAGGATTATTTACAGGATTACAATTTTAAAATGCCAATGGACTGCAACAACTAACTATAAATCAATAATAAAACTAATTTCCAATAATTCAATTATTAGTTGAACTGCATTATGAAACACTGTGCATGCGCTACGTCACTGTTAAAAAACACATTTGAGTGAAATGGTGGAGAAGAAATATAAGTATGACTTTCTCTATTGCAGAACACAATACACTATACAATACAGTACACTACCCTGCTGGCCTCATGACATAGCTTGTGTTTTAATGTAAGTAATCTTATCATTCATTCATATAAATATAAAGAGTGGCGTGATGGCCCTGCTTGAATTGTCCGCAACAGTTTTGTTAGGTTTTGTTAAGCAGCAAGTAGTAAAGCTGTTTGATTTAATTAGCTTAAAATAGCTATTAGCTATTTTTCTTATCCAGTATTTTTCTGACCCTGCTTTCAGTTCACATGTCGATACCAAACAGAGTCAATTCCCTAATCTCGGGCATTGAAAACTAAGAGTCAAATGCAAATCTTTGGAGTCGATTCCACACATTGAAAATGATTCGCCAGCAAGAACAATGAACTTAGCATCGGAGAGTTTCAGTGAGCAAAACAGGCAGTGGATATTTATTTTATCTTTATCTTCAATTTGTCTGTTCGAAATTACAACAAGCTGGAAATACAGACAGCTGCAAAAAGTGTGGTAAGTGATTAAAAGTGATAAGCAGTAAATTTTGTAGGCTACATGCCGTCACCCTGAGTTAGTCTGGATGTTTATTCATATATAATGCTTATACTGAATGACTAACAACATTCATTTGGTCGACTCCAGCACTTGATAATATTCTCATGCTGTGACAGATTATCTGATAAATGTCACTATTGATGTAATTAGTGAACTGCTATTTAATTAAGCCTAGTTAAGAAAATACTTGATAGTAGTGCGGATTAAAATGCTGCAAATAATATTTTAAATAAACATCTTTTGTATATAATATATTTTTAGAAAATAAAACTAACTGAATAATCAAGGAAAGATAATTCAGTTAACACCTTAAAAATGATCAAATAAAAAATAATTATTAAAAAATAGTATAGTAAAATAATAATAATAATAATAATTATAATAATTATAATAATAATAATATAATAATAATAATCAGTAGTTGCAGCCCTAAATAACAATGATATACTACATGCTCGTATGCACACAACACTTCACGAGTCTCACATCAGAATCTGGTCTCAAGTGAAATCAGAGTTACTCTTACAGTCACCAATTCATTATCATTGCCTCTGGTGAAAAAATTTGTTCACTGGGTGGAAATTCCATATATTAAAGACATATTTTTTCTTTAAATCTGAAAAGTGGAACATCACAGTTCAGTACATTTCAAGTTCTGCCTTGCAGCTAAGAAAATGCTGTCATCATCTACATATTTGGTATTCAGGTAATCCAAAAGTAACGGAAAGTAATCAGTTATATTACTTTCATTTTATGGTAATTAGATTATGTTACTGACTTCATTTTCAACAGGTAATTAGTAATTGTATCAGAATACATTTTTAAAGTAAACCTCCCAACCCTGATCATCTTTTGTTTTCTGTCCTTGTCTTGTCTTCATGTTTGTTATCCTATAGTGTTCACCTGTTCCACTGTAGTTCCAACTTGACTTGACTGTTTAGGTTTTACCAGATTCTGGTAGCTATAAACTCCTTTTACTTGCTAACAGCATTAACCTAATATCTCCAGAACAAAAGTAATCAAATTTATAAGTAAGAAACAAAAGGACATTGTGGTATGATGCAGCAGGATATAAAGCAGAGTTACTGTTACCGCCACAAACGTAATTATTTTCCAATAAAGGC
The DNA here is from genome assembly GCA_030068235.1 of Notoglanidium macrostoma. Lineage (NCBI taxonomy): Eukaryota > Metazoa > Chordata > Actinopteri > Siluriformes > Auchenoglanididae > Notoglanidium > Notoglanidium macrostoma. The sequence goes on along the minus strand of JAQQZR010000036.1, from coordinate 24,529,216 downwards.
ATGCCCCCAAAGTGTTTATTTTTTTTACTTCTAAACCACAGCATTTTGCCTACAATTACAATGTATAATTTGATAAAGAATGGCACGTAGTACTTTTTATCTGTTTATGGTTGTGTTTAATGTTGTGGAGCATCCATAAAACAAGTTAGTTCCTGTTATCACTTATGTCATAACATCAATAACCATCATACCCTCACCAGCCTCTCTCTTCCATTAATAAGACCATGACAGGCACTTGTCATGTTGCCAAGAAATGGCAAAAATCCTCAGTGTTGAAGACTCCAGTGTCTGAACAGCTTTACCTCTGACTGTTACAAAATGCTGACAGTGGAGACTTTTCCTTACAGAGACATTTCCTTACAGAAGACTTGACCATAGACATGATTATGTAGTGTTTTGAATCCCTTTATGTGCATAAAACTATACATGTTACTATAGAAACAATAATGCATTAGAACTAGTGCTGGTATAGAAAATTTATCAACACCAGATTATAGAATTCAATAACACAGTGATAATAAGATAATATGAAACAACATATGTGAACTTGAGAAACTATTTATGAGTTTTGCAAGTTAATCTAACCAATATGAAAGTTATAATTCCTGTGGAAAACTAAGACAGCCTTGTCCAAGACAAAAGCACAGCAGAAATCAGAAGAAAAAAGCAAAGAGTATCAAAAAGAACCATATGTCCTCCCCCTGTGGCGGAGCGTGTGATGGAGAGGGTTTATATTGTGTGATAATTATTAAAACGCATACATTATGGAACCATAGTAATGGGCCTAACGGGTTTGTCTTTCATGTGGTCATCCTACGGAGAAAACAAGGCCATGTTCTTGCTTTGTGATCGTTCCAGCAGTTCGCCTCCTCCTCCTACATGCAGCATTTATTCCCCAACCATTGTTCCCTGAAGTTTACACACAATAAACAATTATGTGTGTTGCCCAGAGTGGTCTGCCCGGCCCCGGTTCTCCTCTCACTTGGCTGGAGTTGAAATAAAAATGTTAATTTTGACTTGAGGAGGATTTCAAAGCCGCGCTCTCGCTGTTTCATCTCAGAGCACATGGCTGCTACGCCGAGGCACAGTCATGCAGAAGAGCAAGAAATAGCTTGATTTCATTTCTCCTCTCCTCTCTGCTGTTCTCTCAAGGATAGAAGCGAGATTGAGACATTAAGGATCCATTATGATCTGTGAGCATCATTTAGCTTTGTTTACCTTGATTTGTTTCTGTTAATGGGGTGCACTGACATGTTCAAGCTGCCATTACTCAGTGTAGCCTAGGCCTTGTAACGATTAGTGCACATGAATCAATTGAAGGATACATGTTTATTGGATTGGTATGGAAAGCAAAGTCAACAAATGAGATTTTCCACCTAATGTCCAAACAAACCAGACTTTTGGCTGGCTATTCAACTTCAACTATAAATATGCCTGAGTCGGAGTAGTTTGAGTGAGATAGGCTAGCACAGATAACCATTTAATAATGTAGTATAACAGATATGTACAGTAATACAGTAGTTATGTCAAAACAGAAAAAGGACAATAGACTAAAGAAAGAAAGAAAGAAACTGTAAACCAGGAGAACTCCTGCAAAAGTAGATATGACAAGGACAAGAGACAATGTGGAAACAAAAAACAATTTTTTAATAAATAAAGGAATGAATGAATGAATACACTGTGGGAGAACCAGTGCAAAACTAGACACAACAAGGATTAGACTCCAGGTGCAAGCAAACAAACAAAAAACAACACTGTGGGGACCAGAGGAACTGGTGCAAAACTAGACACAACAAGAACTAGACGCTAGGTGGAAACAAATAAACAAACAAACAAACAAACAACTACATTGTGGGACCCTTGAGAACTAGTGCAAAACTAGACACAACAAGTACTAGACGCTAGATGCAAACAAACAAACAAACAAACAAATACATACATACGCTGTGGGAACCAGGAGCGCTAGTGCAAAACTAGACATAACAAGAAATAGACACTAGATGCCGACCAGCGAAGAAACAAATAAGGACATTGTGGGAGCCAGGAGTACACAAAAAAGAATAGAAGCTAGGGGAAACTAACTGACAAACTAACTAATAAATAAATCTGACCAGTGGCAAATTAGACACAATAAGGACTAAAGAAAAAAATCAAAACACTGAGAAATAGTTTGAGAATCACTACCTTAGGGAACTAGGTGGAACCTTTTTTTTCTAAGAACTAGAAATGGGAACACCGATAAACCTGGTCTTCTTTTCCCATTGTAAATTCCCAAGAGTAAGGTTTCCTAACTTTTTTGATGACTTAACCTTTTTGCATTTCTCCACAATAATGCCCTTTTATCTAGATACTATTGTGATTACACTGATACGGCTCTTGGTGACACTTGTGTTATTTCTCTGCCTTCTTTTTTCTTTAGCTTGCATTAGCGGAGCCCACAATCCATTCTCTGAATATCAGAAGGTCAGCAGTACAGCGCTGGAAGCCTCCATCGACACTTGATACAGGATAAAGGATGTGGAGGCCCAAAAGAAAAAAAAGGTGTGCAAATGTCTTCAAACCTTGTGAGGAGACTTTTATTTACTTTAAGGAAGGAGTCTCCAGTGTCAGTGCTTTGTACCAGTCAGTAGGTTTTCCACCACAGTAAAGTCTTCAGAGGAGAAAGAGGTGTTTAAATGCTTTAGGATTTCTTGGTAAAATGACAAACTGCAATATATCTTCAAGAGGATAAGGCTGGTGAGAGAAAAACAGTTTTGTAGCTGTTATATCTTAACTGAAGAATTTGGGATCCCATAAGTACTTATGTAAGTCGTGAAAACCATGCATCTAGCATATATACTGGATATCCCTCTGTTTCTCACTAGATCTGAACTCTACTGTTTTGAAATGCTATGCCCCTCCTCAGCCCCTGCGTTCTTGCCAAAGCAGCTTTAACCTTCACGCTGTTCATCTAGGCAGCGGCGCTTTGTCTAAATCTCCCACATCAAAGACAACATGCAAATGTTGCAGACAGTTGGAGCATTTGATGTTGTCTCTTTTTTTCACCAGGGTAGGAGCTTATGCTTACTGTGATTAGCGTGGCAGGATGCAGCAGTGTGTGTGTGTGCGTGTGTTTTTGAGATGATGGTCGATTAGCTAGCTAACTTCCAAATGCTGAAGAACCAGAATGCATAGTCAGTATTGAGTGTTCATATGAAGGAATCTGGCCAAAGGGCAGTTTATTTTACCCATAATGCACTGCGAACACAGGTTTTAAAACAGTGGGTGTAGGAAAATAGTTTGGCTTCATTCTGAGCAAATTTGCAAACCTCAAGATGTTGTGTTGCCCAGCAGAAAACAGCAGGACAGACTGTTGCGTGTGTCTCATAAACTTTTGCCCTGCTATTTTCTTAATGCGATTTGCCAATACACTTTTCATAGCTAGCTAGCTAAATTACACATTGAAATGATTAGAAGCGGTATATTATTGACTTTGCCTTAATGTGTTTAGCGTCCATCTGCCCGATGACAATTTTTTTGCTAGCAAAAATTTTTAAGAAAACACATTTCTCAAACACAAGCACTTCAGATGCATCCAAAAAGAAAGCTTGGGGGGGTTTCCACATCTGTTTGAGATGACAAACATATTAAATTGGACATTTTTGTTCTTGTTGAGTGTTCTCTTGCTCTGTCTGTCACTAGACTTCTGGGTGTGTAAGTACTGCTGAACTTTACAATCGCCCCCGAGTGGATTCAGTATTGACTGAAAAAGAATTTGATTGCTTTGCTGTTGCCATCTTGATGTCTTTTTCAACCTTTAATGAACATCAGATCTGAGTTTTAGCGAACGCTGCTAACGCAGATTCATTCTGAGGCCAGATTTGATTTAACCCATCTGTACATACACTGTAAAGTGTGATAAGTAATTAATAAATGGCTGTTATCGGGGGTGTAATGTGTTATCAGCCATTAACAGTTGGATATCTGGAAATAACATCTGCCACCATTTACAAATTTGTATTTATTAAAGAATGGCATGCCATAGTTTTCATCCATTTATAGGTACATTTAATGTTTTGGGATTAAAGTCTTATCACTTATGTTATCATTGCTGTAAACAGTCATTAACTCTGTCTGTTACAAAGCGTTGACACTGGAGACTTCTTCCAAAAATGCTAATTAATGACCTCCAAACTGAAAACGTCAACAGTTACACATGTGTTTCGCTCTGTTTACATGGAGTGTAGCTAGTTAGTGTAACTAGCACTTAACTGGAAATACTTCACGATTACACCCAGGAACAAGAAAATATAAGGAACTGTGCTAAGAGAGGTCAAACAGGAAGACAGAATGCTTAAATAAGGAAGCAGGAACAATCAGTAAAAGCGTGAGTTAAGAAGAACAGGAAGACCAAATAAGGAAAGTAGACTACAACAATGCAGTGTATAATGGCTCAATGAGAACAGAATAAGGGTTGATGTGACAAGTATTTTAGATCTCCAGTGTTCTAAGGGTTCTTAGTCCATTTATTAATCCTTTTTGAACTCAAGCCAATCGATATGCAGTAGAGATATGTGTAAACTCTGGAGTTTGTATTTTATCATCACAAAAGGTGCCGTTTCTTTTGCATCCTTATCAGCCTAGTTATTTTTATTTGTCAGCTACTGTGCGGGTTAGCCACATGAAAGGATAACTTTGCCTGTGGGTAGGACTCACACACACGATTCCTCCTCAGCGCTCGGTCCGTAGGAGGGCTTTTTCGTTCCGCAACGCCGCTGGAACCCTGACACACTCCGTTTGATTGGCGCTTTAATGTTCTGCAATGCAGAATACATTAACCGTGAGGTTGAGGTGAGGCTGAGCGTAGAGGGGAGGATGATGCATTCTGCCGTTTGAAGAAAAGGCACTTTTTCGTCTTTCAGCTCTGCCTCGGAGAAACGCAGCTAGATCAGCGTCAGTCACATTTGTTCAAACAGCCCTTATTTGCAGAGATATTACAGCACCTGTTAGAGAATATGAGGGTTGGGAAACAAGAAGAAAAAAGACTGCCCGGGTGATCAGTGGTGTTTGAAACCTATGACTGCATCGTATTACCTATATTGTAAGTCTGGGCGTTATAATATGTCCCATTCTCATAATACACATGATCTCATCATGGAGATTTGGCGAATTGCCTATCAACTCCGAGTCACATAAAAGGAAGACGTGGCACAGAAGAAAGTGTTCACACTATCGTTTGGAGTCATCTTTAGCCAAGAGCCAGGGAGCAAAATTTGGGCGTGCTTTCTGAGTAGAATGGCATACTCTGTCTTCTTTGTCAATCATAATTACACTAGCCAGTTGTTGAGGTCTGTAATCTCATGTATACGGAAGATGGCGGATAGCGCTTTCCTCTGAATGTGTTACACTTCATGATTAGCAATTTGAAAAGCCAAAGGTTGCCTGGGTTCAAGTATTAGCTTTTCGTAACCCTCAGCCATTTTCCAATGAGGTAATAGTTCCCCGAAAACAGCATATCCATGAAATCACATGTGATAAAGAGGAACATGAAGTTAGACTTGTGGTGGTCTGGGAAAACCCATCAGATGTTGCTGTGGCAAAAAACAGCAATTCTTACAGCATCCAGGTGAGTGTAAGATTGTACAGCTCTGTGTGGATGTGCACTTGTATGTGTGTGTGTGTGTGTGTGTGTGTGTGTCTGGCAGTTTGCAGTTAAAACACCCCTCACAACAGCTCTCCAACCGCCACATAGATGAAAAAAAAGAAACCCATTTTCGGCTTGACGGACGGCTTAGCACGTAAAAACCACGTTTCTTATACCATCTCTTTTTTCCTCGCGCCGTATGAAGTAGTGCCAGTGAGAAAAAATGAGAGAGGATCCATCTTTTCTCTGCTGCTTGAAGATTTTCACAATGCTCACTTCAAAGGACAAACCTGACGTTATTCCCGCTGAGACAGTCACAATAAAACCAAAAATGAGATGGCTGAGAATTATTCGGTTTTGCTTCATGGATATTGAAATATTTTAAATATAGGATGGCACAGAATAAATGCTTAAAAGGGGGGTATAAAATCGTTATGTCTTCCTCCTGAACATTGACATTGGAAATTGGAATTTTCTCCCCTCAAACCAATAAACAGCAAGATTTTGTGCACATTTGAAGGAATGTTTGAGGTTTAAAGCTGTCATTGACACATTTTCAGGCCTGGTAATGGACTTAAATGAACAGTTTGGCAAAAATATACATATATGTATGTTTACAGATTTTCCCCTTTACTCTGACTGTAGACAATCAACTATGTGTGGTGTACAGTGTTTGCTTTTAGAGGCTGTTGTAACTATCTAAAATCTTATCTAAAATCTTTTCTTTTTTTCTTTTTTTTTTATAAACGCACGCCAAAAACAAACTATTATTTTTAAATACACAGTTACAAGTTACAGTCGGAACAATATGAGCAAAAGAAGAATGTGATTCCGGTTGTCCAAGATGGCTGCCCCATAGTGCTACAGTATACAGCTACATGTTAAAGTTGTTATTTATTTGTACTTGTAAATCAGTTTAGCATTACCGACATTAGAGCAGTTTCATTTCTACACACAGTACTTGCTTAAATCTTCAACATTGACCATACAAATGGCTGTTTTGACATGGTCCTCATTAACATTAGGGTTATTCCTAAAGTGAGCAGCCTGGCTTGTTGCTAATATTATTCGCTATTGGGCGCTAACTAGCTAGTTTCTAAGATACTTGTTATTGTTCACTGTTGTTGCGGTGCTATCATTTCAGTCCAGAATGTTCCGTGAATATTTGAAGTTCACTAGGGTAGAATATAAGAAATAGTCACTCAGCCCTGTAAGTGTAAAAGCGCACTTACAGTAGTTTTACAAGGAAGTACAAGGAAGACATGCATCTAAACACTTCTTTGTTTCGGCACTTAGGTGCTGAAATGAACTTCCCCTAGATGTCCGAACAGCTGAGTCACTGGGTGTCTTCAAATGATGACTAAAGGCCTACCTCTTTCGGAAGTACTTGGACTTTATTTATTCTTCACTTTAATTTATTAAAAAAAAAAAAACACCTTTCTGTATTACTTGCCAATGGAGTTTTTAACATGATGGTATTCTCAGCCCAGGTCCTAGTAAACCAGTATCAGAATATATTTCCTGATAGAGACTTCAAAGCTCTGGATAAGAGCGTCTGCCAAATGCCATAAATGTAAATGTAAATCTTTTACATGAGCTCCAAGTGCTAACAAAATATTTTTTTTTCTTCCTACTTTACACATGGAACGTGGCAAGGTGGGAAATACTGTTATTACAACTTGCAAATTACCACTTAAAAGACACCACGAATGCAGCATAACTATGATATTTTATAGGACAAGGTAAAAACCGACTTCTTGTAAGTCTCTACTGTACTAGGCAGCTTTTAAATGACAATAAATCTCTGGCGTATGCTGTAGCGCCCTCTGATCTATGTTGTATTACGAGGAGTAGATTGACGTCAGGCGTTAGAATGATCCCTTTTACAATGTTGGCCTGTTATGTAAGAGATTGAGGCCTTTAACACCAGCAGTGTCAGTAGCAGGACAATGAAGTGCTTTGCTTTTCTCACCCCTGAACTCTGTTTTACCCCTGAACCCCTGAAAAACGCAGAATCGTGCAGCATGTAGTGGTTCAAAATTTCAAATCAGCCATGGGATTCCCATCCAAATATATAGCCCACTTGTTCTGGTCACGACCTAGCAATGAATGTCCCACCAATGGGTTTGCCGTGGTGAGTGGATCTGAGTTAGCGTTTAGCAGGCATCATGCAAGTGTTATTGTGTCATAAAACATAAAACAATATGCAAATGCAAGTCATGCAAATTACAGCGGAGTATATGATACTTTGTCATTATGCCCCTTTAACAGAATTTGCATATAAACAACACCTGGATTTCTTGAAGAACTTTTAAAACATATGCACCGGCTGCACCATAGTCACTCCACCATTTGTAAAGATGCAGGAACAACCTCTAGAAAATCTGCCAGGTCGAGTCCTGGGGACAGGAAAAAAGGAAACCCAGCACTTCTCTAAACCTGATCCATGTCTTCCTGTATTACTGGCACTGTGTAGTGAGCATTACACACATTCCTGCGGCTGAAGGTGGATTTGTTAGTACCAGAGACATGGACATCCTCCCGAGAGGATTCGGGATAATGGAGGTGGTATTGTATTCTATAGTTTCTAAAGAAATTGCATTTTCTTGCCTTTTCAGCTCCTGAGACAGCATTTTCCACTTCATTGCATGTACTTCGCCTGGCATGGTTGATACATTGAGCATGCTTCTCCAAAGGGCGTGACTGAGAAGCATTCCTTGATACATGATGAATGATCTGAGAGTTAAAGCAGATGATGATTGAACACAATACAATTTCGAGTTGCTTTGGTGCAATGTGATGTGATTGAGTATTGTGCAAACCATTCAATATATTTTTTACAATGGTTGCACAAAAATCCCTATTCAGACCCACTATCACCATCTGCTCCAGGTGATCTGATTACAAGCACTGAGGACAGGTTTAAACAGGGTCTAATGAGACCATTTTCAGAGGAATTCAAAGTCCAGGTATTAATTTCTAGGTCAGTCAATCCAAGTATACACCCCAGATGTAAAGATGTTTACACCTGGCATTTATACGTCTCAAACGCATCTCCAATGACCATTTCCGATCAGATTTCATGAGTAACACAGTTCGCTACATGCTCTTTCAAAGCTGCCGGCAGAGGCTGGGGCATAACGTTGTACATTTATGCTGCATTTGAGGCTTTATCACAACCTGGAACTTACAAGGCACGATGAACATAGCATTACTAATCCTGCATTCAACTTGAGGTCACAACTTGTAATCAGGAAACCTACCTCCAACCAAAAAAAAGCCAAGAAAACACCCTCTCAACTTGAAATTCCTGCTCGTTAGCTTGGGATAGTCTTCTCCACCAGTTCTTTCCCCATTTACAGAATGACGTCAAATCAACATGGCTGCAAGCACTGTCTACGGTGTAAATTGCCCCTTCTCTACTGAACTATTAGCTACTCAGGCCTGTAACTGTAAAAATGCGGTTAAAGTAGTTTTTTATGAGCTTTACATGTTCTGACAGAGCAAAAAAAAAAAAAAAGACACGCTTTCATCAAGGCACCAATGTTTTTTTCTACTTTTCAGGTTGAAAGTGCCAAGGTGGAAAATTATGTTATTACAACTTGCAAATTACCTCTTATAAGGCAACACAGATGCAGCATTACTAACTTGAAATTGTAATCTCCTGGCTCATTGTCATAGGTCCATAGTAAAATCACAAATGCGCACGTGCATGTCGTAAGAAAAGCGCATGTAACGCAGGTTCCAATGTTGACAGCACGGTGTCACGTGGCATACTGACTCACAAAGGTTACTGCTCGCTCCTGCTGCACGCGCATGGTAGGAACAATCTCAGAACATTTTTAATGGACTTCATATCCCTGGAACTGTTAGACACAGCTAGTTTGCTAACTGAAGCTAGTTAGCTAAACTACAGTGTGGAGAATAACACTAAGTCATTTCTGCTTATTTTTCACCTGATGTGTGTTCCATGTATGGTATATTGTTGTCTATTCTGTGTATTTTGTTCTCCAGCTATACAAAACAGTTTAGCATGAACTGGCTGGTGTTAGCAGTCTAGCTATAACTTCCTCGCCAGAAGATAAAGTAGCCCAGATCAGGCAAACTAATAGCCATCATGAATTTTTTAAATGGGTAAAGATACAAAATGCACAACAGGGATGAATCATCTCTAGCTCATTCACTAGCATCCCACAACACTGGAAAAGAGATAAATGTTTTACCTGTTCAGCAAGAAAAATAAATTATAGTCTGCTTCATGTTTGAATCGGCTTTGGCTAATTGAGGCATTTTGGTACTACACGTTATGCTATTCAGTTTAAGAATGCTGTTTAGCCAGCAGCAATAATAATAATATTCTACCATTTTACTTTAGTTCTCGTTCTATAATTAACTAAACTATAGTTAACATTAACTAAAATATACATTTTGGATGAGATCTGAGGTCTACGGAAGATATGGAAGAGGGTTAGGGCAAATTTACATGAAATAAATTTCAGAGAATTCTGAGAAAAAAGGTAGAATACTGGAAAAAACAATGTGAGAATTCTGTGAAAAAAGTCAGAACTTTGAGGGAAATTCTCAGAATTCGTAGAAAAAACATGAGAACTCTGAAGGGAAAAAACGTTTTTCCAACCCAGAATTCTCTGAATTTTATTTCACTTGGCCCTAATCCTCTTCCGTACAGTCCTAAGTCACTTGTTGTGTGAAAAAGTAGTTGTGGTGTGGTCTAAGAGCTCGTCAACTGGAAAAATTGATTTGAGTCTGCGTATATTGTGAACCCCAGAAGCTGTCATTTGCGGCTACTTCCTTAAAACTTTGCGTAAAGATTAAAGTAAAACAATGATTTTTTTAAATTAAATATGAATCTACTCCTACTCAAACGTACAACATACTGTCATTTGAGAAAGGTGCTCAGCTCCTCCATATGCCTCTATTTGTTGGGACGCATTAGCATTCACACTACAAAGGTTACATGATTAATGTCTCGGTAAACTCAGAACGTTGTTCGTTAGCAGCTGTGGGCCTTTTTTCGCTTCAGTTCCAAAGGCATGTGTGCCATGGGGAAGTGCAGTGATAGTCATAAACACACTGTGTAATGCGGCTACATGGTATGTGGGATGAAACCCTCACTGAGAGCCACAGACACCCAAATATTTTACTTCAAAGAAACTAAACTTCCCTGAGGGGAGCACCAAAAGCTGAACCGGATCTGTGACAAACAAAAGAGTCGACTTTTAACATGCTTACTTTAATAAGATTACAGGCGGTGAGCGAGGAGCAGTCAAAGAGACAGAGTAATTCATAGATGTACATGATCTCTTCCTCCCCTGGGCCATTTTTAAGAGTCAGACTTGTTTTTGTTGTCTTAATGAGGTAGGTTTATGTATCTTTTTTACTTGTAAAGATCTTAAGCTTAAGCCACTGAAATACATAAAAAATAAAAATAAAAAATAAAAAACTTAAAGAACTGGTAATTAGGAGTGTAACTTTTCAAAGCAGAAAACACTGCGAAGCACTTTTTTTAATGAAAATATATCGTGGTTGTTGTTGCTGCCTCGTCCGAGGGCTGTGTTCCCAAACCCTTAATGATTTTTGTCCGTGAGTTCGAATGCTCTTTTTGACTTTAGAACGTGTTGGACGTGTTCTTCATTAGCATATCTGGTTCTGTTGAGGGATTTATATTCCTGATGAAGTCAGAAAGAGGGAGAAGATGCGTGGAATAATGAACGGCAGAATTTCCTAGAATGCAAGGAGAGAGAAAGGGAGCAAGACACATCTGTAAAGGATTTATTACATCATCTGAAGTGAAGTCAGAGCAGCACCGTATGCATTTAAAGTCTGCTGATATTACAGAATCTGCTTTTTATATTTGGCTAAAATAGTAATAATAGAGAAAAGTAGCAGAATAATCGATTCCAGTATGATTCCAGATATTCCGACTTTATGACTAGAGTCAAAAATTCTGTCAAAATCTCTGCCCTAAACACTAGACTAGAGGTATCCTGAAGCCATTCTGACCAGTTCCTCCTGCTTTTGCAGAAACGTTGACCGAGCATAAACTGGTGCCCAAAGGAATGAATTACCATGGTAAACAGGTCCCACAGGGCTGCACGAGCACCCACCACTCTCTCATTTGAATGAACATGAACCTCTCTTTGTCCTGGAAGTGTCACATTTTACCTCCTGCATGCACTTAAAAATATCCACTCCTCGATTTTTTGTTGCCCACAGATTCTCAGGGATCCCAGTCCCGGGGCATGGATTCCCAAACATGCTCTAGTGTCAGCCATTTTGAGCAAAAATACTTCAAAGAATTCATTCCAACAAGATGTCATACCAGTGGCATGTTAGATCTAGGCTTCCAGTACATTCTATGGCAACAAGCCAATACTTGTTACAACAGGTCTCAGTATAGACCTCGTACTTTACAGAGCCTTAAATCACAAAACACCTTAATATAAAAATAGAACTTTGGTTTGAAACACACCTACACCATGTCACCTTTCGTATTGCGGTTCCCATGGTGATGAACATGCTTGTGTCGAGTTATTGTTCTAGACTTTTCTCTGCCACTCTACTGTCATTGGTTCGCTACCCGATCGTGTTCACCTGTTTTGTGTTAGTTCTTGAATATTTGTCTTTATAACGTTGTTCTTTATGAAGTCGGACTTGTTTTTTTTTTTTTGTTTGTTTGGTTGGTTTTTTGTATCATAAGGTCTAAGCTCTTTTTTTTGTTTCCACATTCTTTCTTGCCTACTGTTGTACTGCTTGCTTGTCTGTATTCTGACCCCTGTTATAGACTGCCATGACTATTATACTTGCATTCAGCCCAATAGAATTCATACCGAATTTATGTAATAGCTTTCGGCCTCTCACTCCACACACTACGCCTACCTCGTGCCCTCATGCAACGTGTAGAATGATATTTGAGATTCAGCCACAGAAAATGCATGACATTTCAATAAGGTTTTGTGTATTCTTTGTTTTTTCTTGTTCTAACACGCTTTCAAAACTTTGATGCTGGCATGAAGTGATGAATTTAGTCTGAAATGTTTCACCAAACCGTGCTGGAGTTGAGAAGTTGACAAACAAATAAATGACAAGTAGCCTAGACTTTGCACTTAGTACATACGTAACTATCCGCACAGACTATCTGAGCGATTCACCTAGCTTCATATCAGCTGGAGATTCCTTTTTTTCGGCTCAAAAATTCCTAATAATTCAAAGGTCATGGATGAAGGTTTTTATGGCCTGACACAAGTTTTGATAAAGTCATAACATAACAAGGTGTCTTCCTAGAGAGACCTCATATTATTAACACAGTATGTCAGTTTTTATTCTCAGCTGACAGCTGTCAAAAAGTTTGCAAAACTTAAATCGTGGCCACGAGTGCTTTGTATAGATGATACGCTGTCAGTGCTTTTTCATGTGAGGAGGCACTTTTGTAGTAAATACAGAAAGCTTTCTGCTTTATCAGGAAGAAAAACTAGGCCTGTGTAGCTCAGTGAAAAAGATGAAGCAGTTTGAATTTTTAAACATGAACTTTGTGAGAAATGTGTGAAGAGTGAGTAGGTGTGCTCCATTTGAACGGTCCCATCAATCAGGAGGGGGAAAAAAGATGCATTTGCTGATGTGCTTGATGGTTTGGTGTTCTCAAAGTGTCTTCCATTCTCTTTGTTAACATTAAAGGCCACGCATCATTAATTCATTACTAAGACTCTGCAAGCTATGAAGCAGTGAACATTTCTTGTCAGATTTGCCTTTCGCACACCGATGAATGCAGGTTTCGCCTGTCAGATTGCTTTGAGCAGAAACGCTGTCGCAGATTTGGGGCCCATTTGGAAATGAAAGCGACAAGCCGGAGTTGAAAGTTTTGTGAAATGACTGTTTGATGGTGAGATTAGCGATATTTTTTCACTCGCGTTTGATCTCTTGATCTGCTGGAAAGCAACACTGCAAGGGCAGCAAGATAGGACCTCAGTTTACACACGCACACACACACACACACACACACACACACACACACCCAGAGCATATCAGACTGTTAAAGTTTGTCTCTGGGCATCTCTAAGCCTTTGGTTCTTATTGGGTCCAAAACTTTGGGAGCTTTTTCAACTACCTAACCAAGATTGTAATGCTTTGTTCTGAAACACTTTGAAGGAGAGGTGTTTTTTTTTTTTTTTTTTTTTTTTTACAGTTTTCACTCTTTAGAAAGGCAAGATGAATATTGTTGGGACAAAGAGAAGCTTGGAGAAGCTTTTGACTGCGACTTCTAAGGTTCTGATTTCTTTGCGCTCCACTATGAGTGCCTCCTTCAAATCGCAACTGAAAGAGCCATATATCAAATACAACCTGCAAAGGCTTTCAACTTCTAGAGCTGTTTGAAAATATCTTTTGCTGGCTCTCTTCAAAGTTACATAGTTCAGTCTTTTATCAGCATCTTTTCGCATCTCGGTCTCACGGACAGAGAAAAGACTGGTTGGGTTAGAACTGTAATTGGCTTTATATTAAACAAATAGAAAACTCTGTCTCTTTCCAGCATTCATGGTTATTGATTCTCTTTTATTTTAGCGCCCCTGGACAAGACAGACCTCTCAAATGTGCATAGACATGTAAGCATACTGGTAAAAGTATGAAGTGCAAATATAAAACTTTTATGATTTTTTTCTAGTCTCTGTATCCATATCTATCAATATCAATCAAAAGGTACATTCACAGCCAAGTGCAGCCAAATAATCCATTAATAGTTTGAGAGTTCGGTCGGATAAAAACCTTCATATACACACCCAATCAGAACAGACTAAACTGACTGAGGCCAAAGAATGAAATCTCTATGCAACCATGTGTAATAATAAAATATGTTGACATGATACTCAACAAATAATCTTTTGAATTAGATCACTTTCATATTCAGAATCCATGAAACATTTATTTTCTGTCATTTTTACCCCCATAGGAATACATGGAGGTTCGGAATCAAGGGCGGAGACCGCTACTTGTCTTTTTCTAGCTTTTTCGTCCATCCATTTTTCTCCCATTGACGGCAATGCATTTTTGCATTGCCCCATAGAAATACACTGGCCACCAGAAGCCAAGCTCTGCCACTCAGCCATGATTCAGCCAACAACTAGCATATTCATATTTCATAGCTTAGACCAACTCACCCAACCCACACATCGTGAGCCAAACACCTTTTTTGTGCCACGCCAGAGCAATCACATTTACATTTTCTTCAGGAAATGCAGTTTTCTAGTTACACCTCTAGTCAAACGTCTGTACAAAAAGTTAGTTAATGTTATCATTTACAGTTATCAGGTACAAACAGTCATTTCCTCACTTGTTTTTTTTTCTCTCTTTAAGCCTATGAGAAGCAAAGCACAAACCTGAAGATTTCCCCATAGAAAACTTAAAGAGACAGCTTTTCCTCAAAGCACCTACAAAGCTTCAGCAGAGCAATGTTTTTTTAATGCATTTGGTTGGCTTAAATTATGTAAAGAGTCCACCATAATCTCCCTGTGAATGAGTTGTGAGAGAATGAGCCCTAGCTAGCGCTACTGTCCAAGCTGTGTGGTTATGGAAAATTACTCAACAACTTATGACCAATCAGATTCAAGAATCCAACAACACTGTGGTATAAGGCTGGTTTAACACTTTGCACATAGTCTGTGTCATTAGCAAGTTACACACATGGATATGAGAGATATGAGAAAACGTCATTTGGTAGCATGGCTTCATTAAAAAAAAAAAAAACCCACACACAAGCTGCTTTTTTTTTATTTATCACAAAAAAACAACCTATTTATGTTTTACAGAGTCAATTGAAAGTTCATTAAGCTGTAAAGAAATTTTAAACTCCAAATATAGTACACGTAATACAATATACTGTATGTATAGAACATTAAGCTGGTATATGGAAAGACTTATCATTACACTAGTAACTGTATCCTTTAACCAGATAAGTATAAGCATATCTTGTTTACCTTCCCTGATCAGGTTCCACAGAATTTTACCTAGTTTCCTAGCTAAAGTTAAATCCTTTGACCCTGGTTAAATATTGTTCTTTAACTAACCTCATAACCTGGTTCTGAGCTTGATGATGTCATCCCAGGGGCTAAATGGGCGTTACATCACCATTGGCACCTACCGGCCAATCTCCTCCTCCCACACTTTAGAGTTGGAAGGAAAGAGTGAGCCACACTCACAGGTGCCGGATACATTTCACCTGAGCGAGACTCCATGGGAATTATAAGAAGGTGAAATTTAAGGAAAAATCAGTGAGCCACTGAGTGTGCTCCATTGATGCAGATTGAGATAGAAAGGGGGGTGGGGGCGGCTCGGGTGAGGGGTACATTCCAAATGGGAGTGTGCAAGGAAGAGCTGTGAGCCAGAAATGGCTGCCATCGTCAGTAATCTTACATGGCCCTTCACAAAACCAGATCTGTAATGAATAGGGGGAGGACTGGTTTGGAAGAACAGGTAGAATGGTATTTCCTGTGCCGTGGGGTGAAAAGGTGCCATGAAAGCGAGGAGGATCAACTACTGCCTCTGGAATGTCTTTGACAGAGTAGATCCTGCTCCTTTTTTTCTTTCCCTTTTTAAGGTGAATGTTTGCACCGGCAAGTTCTGGCAAACGCCACCCTCCTTCTTCCCTCCTTAAGAAATCTGAGATTATACCATAGACTGTCAGCTTTTAGTTGCAGTTGGTTATTTTGCATAGATCTTACTCATCTAGTACACGTATTATTACCATACAGCTTAGCTTAATTTATATATTACCGTACAAAAGAGGCACTCCCTAATTGATGCATCTTCACTCATCAAGTGACAAATAAGAACATTTTTTCTCATAATTAGATGTGAAATGTGTACTTCATATATAACTATTGTGTCAGACAATGAGCTTCATGTACTGAACAAATAGCAATGTGGAGAAATAGACAAGAAGAAGCGATTGCAAAACTGTAACTTAAAAGGAAAAATACACACATCACAATGAACAAGTAACTTGCATTTCACCTTGAGCAATATTATCTGCCAAATGAATGCAGTGTCTTCCATAAAACTTTAACTTCTTGAACTTGGCTAATGCCCTTCTTACCCAGTGACCATATTGACCATATTCTTTTAATTATTTTAATAATGGAATATGACAGGGAGTCAAGTTTAGTTCCGGGTGACACTCAAAATGAGCAATAGGTTTGCTTTTTCTAACGGAACAATAAGAATAAAATAAATAAGAACTAACTAATTTGAACCGTGCAATTAAACAAAACAATACTGCAGCCATATTGCACAACTGGAGCCGTGTTTTCTATTCAACAATGCATATTTTTATCTAGGCCTTCCTGCCCAGACTCTAACTAGTTTAAAAATGTATGGGAGGTAGATCCTTGTAATACTAACGTCACAAAGTACTAGAAGGGACAGCTATTATTTTATCCACATGATTTCCAGCTTCCCAGCTGTTATATTTTCACCTTCAACTGAAGCCTAGAAGATGAAAACTCCTCTACTCCAGGTGTTCAAGATGGCTGCAAAAAATCTTAAGGTCAATTACACAGTTTTTAGGTGCATGATATTACTGACAAACTGCAAACAAACTTTTACTGTTTTAGATTCCAAAACCATGGGCATTAATATTAAGTTGTTCTCTTTGCTGCTATAACAACCTAGACTCTTCTGGGAAGCCTTTTCACTAGATTGTGGAATATGGTTGTGGGGACTTGTGCTCATTCAGCCATACTGTAACAGCAAAGAGGTTGGGTACTGTTGTCAGGAGAGAAGACCTGGTGCAAAGTTGGTGTTCAAGTTCATCCCAAAGATGTTCAGTGAGGTTGAAGTAAAGGCTCAGTGTAGGCCACTCAAGTTCCTCCACACCAACCTTGGCAAAGCATGTTTTCATGGACCTGGCTTTGTGCACAGCGCATTGTCATGATGGAACAGGTTTGGGTTCAGCCCTTGAGCTCCAGTGAATGAAAATCTAATGCTACACTATACACAGATATCCTATACAATTGTGTATATATAACTTTGTAGCAACAGTTTTCTCTCATATAGGGGTGTTATGGCAAGGTGTTGAACATGTCATATAGTGTACATTAGTCTTGTAGCTTCAGTGCAAACTAAAGAGGCACCAGACACGCCTTGGCTGATTGACTAGACGAAGGGTAATGTGTATGTACGTTAGAATACTGACATGTTTCTCCTCTCTGCAGGCAGTGTGTCTTAAGAAGACCAGAAGCATTGAGCAGAGGATGGACAGGAAAGTATCTGCTGGGAAGGGTGAGTGCAAGCACAGCCTCTTGTTGTTCACTCAGCATGGCATTAAGGGAGACTACTCCAAGGACCTGGCAGTCCGGTGCTCTCTGTGTTTCCTCTGTTTTCAGAATGTGTGCCTTTTTAAGAACGAGGGTGGTTTGTTTTGTTAGATGAGTCATAGTTCTAATAATGAACACGGATAAAGAAGCAAGTGAAATATGCTAATCATTGCTCATAATCTTTACCTGAGCTTGTTTGTGCCAGTGTCCATGAATATAATTCACGTGTCCTGTTTTAATTGTGATACAGAACAGACAGGTTCTGTTCCTGGGTAGTTACACTCATTCGTGGAGTGTTCTGCTGCTTCTTAGCTTATATTACTGGAACCCTGTTTTCTTTATCGTTTTATGTTGCTGTTTGTTTTCAGAAGCTTGCCAACATGTCTAGAAATTTGGGTGGGGTTTGATGGCATTCAGATGCATAGTACTGAGAGGGAAAAAAAAAAAACATGGCAAGGCTCAGAGAACAGGGAGTCAGGATCACTGAAGGTATATCTATAATCAGAAGCTGAAAACATCACAGGACTCAGGTCAAAACTTTGGTGTAGACAGGCATCAGAAACAATGTGGAGAACCGAGGAGCACAAAAAAAAAACCCAATAAGAACAATGTAAAAATATGATCATAGTCAGCTATGACAATATAAGATGAGGTGAAATAGTTATAGTAATGCAATTGAGCAGGACTGCTCTAGAATCATGGCCTTTGTAGAAGGGCCTGTAGAAGAATCAGCTGACATTTAGAAATTGGAGAATTCAGGAATAAACACATGTCTAGAATCAGAGGATTTCTAGAGACAGAAAGAGTTCTGAACACGGAACTGAACACGGTTCTAGAATCAGTGGACGCTAAGAAGTGAGCGAATTCAAGAATAAAGGCAGTTCTAGAAATAGACCAGTTCTAGAAAGGAACAAATTGTAGAATCAGGATAGTTCTGAAAGTTCTACACAGGACTGTGCAAGGAGTGGTAAGAGTGGTTAAGTTAAGAGTGGTTAATCAGGTAAGTTCTAGAAATAGGACATTTTGGAATCGTGGCAGTCCTAGAATTAGAACCATTCTTTAAGTAGGAGAGGTCAATGTAGGGATATTTTCAGGGCAGCTGTAGAACCAGTAAGATTTTGGAAGCAGGGGCATTCTAGAAATGAAGGCAACTTTAGGAGCAGGACAGTTACAGAAACAAGGCTTTTAGAAGCAAGGCACACGTAGAAGCAGGACAGTTCTAGACAAAGGACAGAAGTAAAACTTATAGGAGCAGAAGAATTCTAGAATTGGAGGACAGAAGCAGGATTCTTCTACTAACAGGCTGGACAGTTTAAGAGGCATGGTTTACATGTGGGAGAACTGTAGAAATAGGACAATTCTTGAAGCAAGTTGATTTTAGAACCTAAATCAGAACAGTTGTTGAAGGGGTCATATTTAGAAGCTAAATATTTCAGGACTAAGACAGCTCTTGGCATGCTACCACAATGAGGGGCACGAGTGTTTAAAAAGAAGCATACTTAAGGAATCAGGAGAGTTCTAGGAAATGGGTAATTCTAGAAACAGGACCATCTCGGTTGCTGGACAGTTTTAGAAGCAGGATACTTAGGATAGGATACATAGGCTCAAGGTGGTTCTAATAGCAGTGGAGTTCTAAAATCAGAACCGTTCCAAAGGCAGAGTGGGTCTAGAACTTGGGCAAGTCTAGAATCAGAAGTGTTTTAAGAAGGCTCATTTTAGCAACAGGACCATTTCAACTGCAGGAGAGTTTTAGAGTCAGAGCGGTTCTAGAGGCATGCAGAAATGTTTTTATTAAATATTATGTGGACTCATAACAGCATAATACACAGCACTTCCCTTTTAATCAGTAAAAGAGGCATTTGAGGATTGTTGAAGTGTATGTGTCCGTCATGGGGCCGGAGCAGTAGCCTGAATGCCTACTGTAACACACAGTTGCCAGATTACCGGATCAGGGACAGAACAGCTGGTGATGAGGTTTTTGATCTCCATCCTTCTCTTTCATGAAGAAAAACAAATAGTCCTCATGCTCACGCACACACACACACACACACACACACACACAGCTGAGCAGCCCGACTTCCTCCTCTTTCTCTTTGACCGATGCTCCTTATCACGGTAATTACAGTAATCTAATGACCCCCTCCAGCTCGGACAGGAAGAGGGACAGAAGAAGAGAAAGGAGGAGGTGAGTGAGACAAGAGAGTAGAGAGTGAGACAAGTGGAGCATATCTCCAGCTTTAGGCGAGAAAAGAAGGCGGAGGAGAGAAAGTAAAGCACTGGACCTCGTCGGAATTACGGGACTCCTTTTTTTTCTCCAATTAAAATTCCAGTCAGGAGATGTTATTTCATTGACAGTCTTCCTGCTCTGCTTACTCTTTTGTGTTTAGGAAGTCTAGCACACATTGTGACCTTAGTATTATCAGGTCTTTGAACACATTAAAAATACTAAGATCCTGCCATCTTGTTCAAAAACACTGAAAGGACACTTTTTTTTTTAGCATAACTGCTAAGCTGTTCAATTTCTCAGAAACAAGGAAAAACTACTGCAGATCATACTAAATAACTTCCACAGTCTATCCTCCAGAGTCGCACTTTTGTTTCTAGGGGTAGAAACAATTTAATTGTTGCATCATAAACATCATTCATCCAATTATGAATCTTAAAGGAGTTTAAAGGCACACTACACCCTAGTAAAGACATCCTTCAGGGTACCAACCAAGTGTCATGTGTTAGCTGGTAACAAGCAGAAAACCTACAACCTAGCACTATAGCAAGAAAAAAAATTTAATTGCTTAATTTGCTGTGATATATTTGACATGTTAATTAAAAGCAACAAGATGAGCTAATTTATCAACCATTTTCATGCAGTGTTATATAAACAAAGTGCACACAAAATTAGCATTGCTAACCACAAAATCGGTTTGCTAACCTCTTAAGCTGCAGGGAATAGTGGATGGTTAATGCCTATTCCTCACATTTTCAACATGACCTTTGCGTAGTTTTGCATACTTAGTAAATAATACGACTTCTGAGAAGTTTTGGTAATGAAATGCGAGTAAGACAATTTATACAACAACTAAATATCCAGTATTCTAGTCTTGCTATCAGGCTACATGCTACTTTGCTGCTAAATATGAGTGCCCATTTCTAGCTTACATTTTGCTGTCTTGCTGTCTAAAATTTTACATAGTGTGACTCAAATAAGTACATGATTGCTCTTTATGAAATATGATTCTAAATGTAAAATGACAGACATTTAGTAAGTTTTAGAAATATAAATGACTTGTTAATTACAGTCTTTTTGTTTTCATGTTTAATTTGGCTTTAAAAGACCTTGGCACTTATAAAATCTGGCTGTGGTTCACAATGTACCAATGAACAATGTAGCAATAACAACTTAAAACAGCAGAATAGGGCTAATGTTTAAAGTGTTTATGCGGTTAGTTATCATAAATGCGATATCATAGTATCCTGATGTAGAGTTTGTTTCAGTTTTAATATGGCTGCTCCTGGCATCTCCCTCTTTCTCATTGTTCTCCGTCTGTCTCATTTACTCTCTTTTTCTCCCTCTCACACGCACACCGCAAACACTTCACACCCTCTGTATAAACTCATCACTTCAGGTGTTAACAAATAAACACCCTAATGCTAATTCTTTAATATAAGACACCTTGACACCTTTACAATCAAGTTACAAATTCATTTCAAAGCATTAACAGGCAAAGCCATCCTGCTTGATCCTTTTTTAAGTGATCTTTGATCTTATTTATTTTTTTTTTTTTTATCTCCTCAATCTCCATTATAATGCACAAGTCCTGAAAGAATGTAGCAGGGTAATTTCATTTGACTCACCTACCATGACAAAGTATTATATGTACATGAGATGCTTATTACGTAGAAATACTAAGCTATCTAACTTGTCGTGCTATGTGTATATTCATGCTAAGGTCAATTTTGATCTTTTTGTATATTTATTTGTATTTTTATAAAAGTGTATCTAATTTTATCATCAGCAGTTTCCACTCACTAGTACGTTCTCTCCTATGCCACAACAGCTAAGGCTAGGATTTGATTCCTCAGAGATATAACGCCAGACATCAAATCGTTTCAAACTGCTGCTCATACATCAGCTAAACTCCCTCGGAGAAGAGCGTTAAACTTTTAACTTTTTTGAGCATGAGCTGACAGACATCCGCAACTTGGTTAACTTTGCTCTGACTGACAGGTGAGAGAGAGAGGGGCCATTCTTCCCGCCCAGAGAGCATAGCCAATTTTGCTCGCTCCCGCCCACAGATGGCTGGCATCTTCTCACTCACGATCACCTGGTGATAGGGTAAACGCTTATTTTTGACTGCCCTGGGGCATTTTTTTTTTTTTTTACATACAGTTCAATAAGAGTTACAGTTTTGAAATGGGCAGAGAATCAGATCTGCAGACGAACAGTTCATTATCTGCCACAAAGCCCCGCCTTCTATTCATTGGAGCATGATGAGACAGGTTAGTGCCCTTTGCTCCATACTTCATTTTGTTGGTATGTGTAGCACATAGGACCTTTTACTTGAATACATTTGTTCATATTTAAAACAAAGTAGTATTGGGGATAATTAAGCGTTTGTAAAGACTAATGAAGTCATAAGAAAAGCAAAGTGCTAACCTCACCCTTTGAAATCATGGCAACAATTCATAACTCAATTAACAAGTCGCTGAATTCTTACAGATTGTGCTGTTGTTTTTTTGTTAAATATTTATTTTCTGTTTGTCTTCCATCCGACGGATGCATCAGTTTCGCATTAAGATTAAAGAACCAAAAAAAAGAAAGAAACACATCTAGCATGTTGGTACATCAGGAGCTGGTTTACTTGATGATTTCAGAGGGAATATGTTCGCAGCTAGCTTCTTGGAGGCTTTCTCAGAACCCGGCGCCTGGCTTTGTTGTCTCTCTCTCCGCTCCACCTTGCTCTCTGAAGTGTTTAGAAACATGGTGCCTCTCCACAGCTGCAAAAAAGGCTGACATGAGCTTCCAGCTCACGATACGAGTCATATAATCTCAAAGCAGTTCTCTCTATCTCCCACTCTCTTTTGCTCTCCAAAGAGGAGGATAATCTCTGGAGAGAGAGAGATTTCAAACTGGTCAGAACGAGGTCAAAGGACTTTCTCTCTCGCTCTTTCTCCTTCTGATGTCGTGCTCTTTTTCTACCAAGTGAAATCAATTGACGGCTTCAAGGTCTGAGCGGTATTTTAAAAATAATCAGCTGGACTTGTTTATGTAGGTGTAAATATATGGTAAATAATGAATATGTTCAGCAGACTATACAGTGGATATAAAAAGTGTACACACCCCTGATAAAATGGCAGGTTTTTGTGATAAAAAAAAAAATGAATCCAACTTTTTCCACTCTCAGCGTTAAATTATAGCATAAAACAATTAAGTAAAAAAAACAATCAGAAATATTTTAGGGAAAAATATAAAAGTCTTGATAACCTGGTTGCATAAGTGTGCACACGCTTTTATAATTGATGATTGAGGATGTGTTTTGAAAATTCAGTTTCATGTTTAAATGTAATTATCATACAGCGGTCATCAATGAAATTATTCTGATTAACCCCAAATATAGGTAAGCTCTTTTCTTTTCTTCACATCTACTTGGTTCCAACCAACTGCTGAAGCCATGAAAGGTAACAATCAGGAGAGGGCTATAAAAAAACCTTTCCAGAAAATTAGATGTGCCATGGAACACCGTGAATCTCGTCATCAACAAGTGGAGAAAATGGAGCACCACAGTGACATCACTGAGAACAGGACTTCCCTCTACAATTTACAAAAGAACAAGACAAATACTTACCAGGGAGGCTGCCAGGGAAACTATGGCAACATTAAAGGAGCTGCAGGAACATCTGACAAGTACTGATTACTCTCTGCATGTGACAACAATCTTTCATATTCTTCAGATGTCTGGGCTATTGGGTAGGGTGGCTAGACAAAAGCCCTTTCTCACAAAAAAAATTCTAAGCCCAACCAAATCACACTAAACCATGAGGCAAAATATGCTATGGTCTAGAAACCAATTCCAAAAGGTATAATAATACAATAATTCCAAAAGGTGTGTTTGGCACATCTGAACACCAAAAAGATCACCACGTGAAGCATGGTGGTGGCAGCATCATGCTTTAGGGCTGCTTTTCTTCAGCCAGAACTGGGGCATTTGTCAAGGTAGAGGGAAATCATGAATATCTACAAATACCCGTGATTTTAGTGCAAAACTTTCAGTTGTCTTTTACCACCCGAATTACAGAAAAGTTGGGACGTTCTTTAAAGTTGAATAAAATGAAAACTAAAAGACTTTCAAATCACATGAGCCAATATTTT
>JAQQZR010000036.1:24454868-24504588 GCA_030068235.1 Notoglanidium macrostoma | reverse complement strand
AGAGGAGATGCTACACCATGGTAAACATGCCCCTGTCCCAACTATTTTGAGACCTGTAGCAAGCATCAAATTTGAAACGAGCTCATTTTGTGCATAAAAGTTTTTTTTATTATTTCTCAGTTTAAACATTTGTTTTAGTTTTCATTTTATTCAAATTTAAAGAACTTCCCAACTTTTCTGGAATTCGGGTTTTAGTAAGCTGCAGTTGAAAAGGAATTTCACCTTCGAACGCAGCAACGACCCAAAGTATTCATCCAAATCAACAAAGGAAATCAATGTTTTTGAATGGCCTGAGTCCAGAACTGAACTTCTACACCATGCTAGTGTTAATCTAACTACACTCAGCATATAGTTTAGGATAGACTTTAAACCCTGACTTAACTAATGTTCTGCTGGAGCGACAGGCTGCTAGGTGTTAGGGGTTATGTTTAATTTTTTTTTTATGCATGGATAACCTTTTTTTCCCTTAAAGTATACCACCAGTATAAGATTGGCCTAGGCTGGTTCCCTGTATGATAATGCCGGAATGTGTTGGGGTGCATTCAGATGTTGCATGTCTTTCTTGAAGAAGGCAGTACCATAATTCTGTTAAAGCAGGTTGAACATTTCAACAAAACCCAACAAAATTATATTAAAAAATAATATGGCAATACGTCTGTGATTAGAAACAATATTGTGATATAAACTTTAATATTCGCAGAAGCCTGGGCACCATCATTTGTTATATTCCCTACATTTTTATGCTAATTTTGAAACCCATAATGCTTTGTGGCTATCACTTGCTCGTACTAATCTTCTAAAGACGTGTTTTCTTCTGAAACCCCCCCACCCCCACCCCCACCCCAAATGAACATCAAAAACGATTCCTGTACATTATTAAACTTTTAAGCCACCACAAAACACGATTAGCAACATTAAAAACGAAGAGCGGAGTCGTAATTAATCTGAAAAGCTGTCTCACACACACGGGCGCAAACTAATAACCCTCCACACACACACACACACACACACGCATCAGTAACTTTGAACAGAAAATCAGGTTTGTCTTTAACGGTTATGATGATACTCGCCCACTACGGATCTGGTGTCGGAATTAAAGTTTACTCTGCTTATTTTCTTCAAATTGGCCCTTTTAAGTCTATCCCGTTAACGGGCTGGAACAGCAGGATGAATGGCTTCTTTCTGCGACTGTAAGAGCGTTAGGAAGCATGTCCAACTTCAAAGCCAGTCTTAACGCCACACTTTAATTGTATATTTGCCTGCTGCTGGCTCCAAAGCCATCTGATTCTGCTGACAACTGAGCTCAGTTCTGCCTTCTTTTGCTTGGTTTCTTTCATCTTTCTCTCTCTCTCACTTTCGTATTTTCATCTGTCTCTCGTTTACACTCTCCCATTTCTTATTGTTACCGTTCTGTCTGGACTGGAAATGGGATCCCTTTGAATATGGCTACTTTGTTTTTCTACTTTTTTTTATTTCTGGAAGAGTCTATAAGACACCAATATATACCATACCAATGGTGTAGCCTTAAAATGAATTGTCTCACACTCTTTAACTCTACCTTGTCTTCATGTCCTGCACTTCCTTTCTGTTTCTCTGTATGGTTTTGCTCGTTTCTGGCCAAAAAGCTGTGTGTTTTTTTTCCATTGTTGCCCTGCAGATTTTCCTCCATCTGACTGCAGATGAAGGGATAAGCACTTCAAAGCCCTGCACCAGCAGTTTAACCCCCAGGCTGAAAGTACAAGTGGACAATGCACTAATTGAGGGAGGCGACTGATCACAGGCTCTGTTCAAAGCAGGATGCTCGTCCTTCCCCCAGACGCAGGCCTACTTAACTTTATTAGCTTTCGTGCTCCTGTCCGAGCTGCAATCTAGCGTGCCTTTGAACTCGCTACTATTTCTTCCTGCACTTCTGCTAATACCGCATTTAAATCACCACAGAGGGCAAGGCCGGTTTATTCTCCTGCTTCTTGCGCTCGTGTGCCGTAATTGAGAAGAACAATCTTGCTTTCAGAAGCAACCAGTGGCACTTTTTGTCGTCCAGGAATATTTAGTTAGTAATTAATAACAGACTTGGGTGGGTGTGTGCATTTTTCACTCACATGTTGAAGAAATATGGGAAAATGACGAGACCCTGGAGACATCCATCATTTCTCACAAATTGAAAATGAAATAGCCTTCACACCTTTAAAGAGAAGATCATTAGATAATTGTGTTATGCATTTGGTTAAGGACTGAGTCACTCTTTGATGTGGTCACACCTTTTCACCCACAATGGTGTCAAACAGTTTAGATCCTTACTGAATTGAATTGTAACATTTCATTTAAAATTTTAGCATGTTTCTCCCCTCTTTGGATAAAAATGGATTTATCAAAAAAAAAAAAAAAAAGGTCAAGAGAGATGAAAATACTAGAAAGTGAATTTTTATAATAAGTGAATAACAATCGTGTGATAAACTGTTAAGACGATTTGATAAAAAATGGTGCATCAAAAAAATGATCACTATGGTCTACAATATAGAATTTATCATTTATACCACTAAACTACCATTAACATGAAAGGTACAATTGACTAGAATTGACATGAGTTGAGTTTAATTGAATAGAACTGAATTTCTTTATTGCCATCATACGCAGTGAACAAAACTCTGCTGTGATGACTCCAGCAGCACGTGCTGTACAAAAACAAAGAAAGTACAATACAAAATACAGTATGTACACAAAAGAAGAAAACACTGGCAAGATGGTGGCTCATGCAGATGTAATGGCTTTGCACTCCTCTGTTCTAGCATGAGGGGTGGAAGAACAATGCATGAGGGTGGAAGTAACAAATATTCTTTGAATCAAGTGTCTTTTCAGACATTAGAAAGATGATATTATGAGTTCTGTTTTTCCACCTTGTGTATTGTTTTGTCTGGGTAAGCCATCAGAACATTTAAGTTTTGTCTAACAAAAATGACCCACAACAATAAAGGCAAAGAGAAAAAAAAAAGCATGTATTATAGGGATTATTTATCCCAAGTCTAAAGATGAGCTATATAATACTCACGTATACACCGATCGGGCATAATATTAAAACCACCTGCCTAATATTGTGTAAGTCCTTCTTGGGTCAGAACAAAACAGTTCTGACCCATTGAGGCATGGACTCCACAAGTCCTCTGAAGGTCTCTGTGCTGACCTCTGTCCTGTGGTGTCTGGCATCAAGACATTAACAGGAAGTCTTGTAAGTTGTGAGGTGGGACCTCATGGATGGGACTTGTTTCTCCAGCACATCCCACGATGCTCAATCAGATTGAGATCTGAGGAATTTGGAGGCCAAGTCAACATCTCTTTGACTCCTTGTCACCCATTCCTAAACAATTTTTGCAGTGTGGCAGGGCATATTATCCTGCTGAAAGAGGCTACTGACATTGGTGAATACCGCTGCCATGAAGGGGTGTACTTGCTCTGCAGCAATGTTTAGGTAGGTGGTGTGTGTCAAAGTGTCAAAAAAAATCCACATGAATGCCAGGACCCAGGTTTCTCAGCAAAGCTTTGCCCAGAACATCACACTGCCTCCACTGGCTTGCCTTTTTCCCGTAGTGCATCCTGGTGCCATTTCTATCCTAGGTAAGCGACGCATACGCAGCCGGCAGTCCACATGACGTAAAAGAAAACATGACTCATCAGACCAGGCCTCCACCTTCCATTGCTCCATGGTTCAGTTCTGATGCTAATGTACCCATTGTAGGAGCTTCCAGTGATGAACAGGGTCAGCATGGGCAGTCTGACTGGTCTGTGGCTATGTAGCCCCATTCGCAGGAAGGTGTGCACTGGTTGTTTTGATACCCTTTTTTATTTATTTTTTTACCAATTTGTGCTACAGTAGCTCTTCTGTGAGGTCAGACCAGACAGCCTAGCCTTCATTCTCCCCACACATCAATGATCCTTGGGCATCTATGACCCTGTCGAACCGGTTGATACTAACCACTGCATATTGGGAACACCCCATCCTAATACCCACCATTTTTGGGATACTCTGACCCAGTTGTCTCGCCATCACAATTTGGCACATGTCAAAGTCGTTCAGATCCTTTCTCTTGCCCATTTTTCCTGCATCCAACAGATCAACTTCAAAAACTGACTGTTTACTTGCTGCCTTGGGTTAGCTGCCCACCCCTTGGCAGGTGCCAATGTAAAGAGATAATTAATGTTATCCCCTTCACCTGTGGCTATCTATGATTGATGCCACTCACATAGTGAAGTTACTGGAGGCTGAATGCACTGCAAAAAAGAATATCTGATAAATTTATAGCAAATGAAAATTGCCAGGATATAGTTACATTCTTCTGTTACGTTTTACAATGAGATTATGGTAAAACAAGTAAAGATTAATAACATATTTCAAGACTTTTACTAATTTCAAGCTGGAAGTAGTCAGAATATTTTGCTTCTTGCAATAAATTAATCTGAGAAATATACAAAACTATACATTAGTGCTGCAAATTCTCTATTTTGCTTGGCCATGAGGTGTTGAATAATTTTCTGGTCGTACTTCCAGATGCAAGGTTTATATTAATCCACTTATTCTAGTTCATTTCTACAGTATACTGGATGTTCCACACGTACAGATTTTTTTTTAATGTTTGCGAGATGGTTAATATACTTTTTGTAATATAGTATTCTGCAATTGCTTTGCAACAGTCAGAGGTAAAGCTGTAACGTTACGTTTTCAGACAGCGATGTCTCCAGTGGAACTTCGTATTTCTCCATTTTTCAGTCATAAGACAAGCTGATTTTTTTTGTCTTGTTAATATCAAGAAAAGAGAGAGAAAAAAGAGAGGCTGGTTGGGGAAACGTCGTTTATAGCTGCTACAACGTAAGTGATAACTGGAATTAACTTGTTTTGTGGATGTTCCACAACATTAAATCCAAGTATAAAAGCAGTAAAGAAGCATGACGTCCTTTTTCTTTTAGCTTATAATAAAATTGTTTGCAAATCGCTAGGAATGAAACACTTCAGGATTTGCTTTTATTGGAAAATAGTCTTTAATCATTTACTGTTTTCCTACAAAAGAACACCCTGTGTTTTATTTCTTACTTATTTGCTAAAAGAACGAGACAGTTTCGAGCAATGGGTCCTGGGTTTTAACATAAATATAAGTGTGTTTAGCTACGGTGGTTCACCATAATAAATCAGTATGGATAATGTTGGATAATATTGTTGTTTGGAGACCAAGTCTAGCAATATAATTTGCCTACACCACTCACATACACTTGGGGAAAGAAAATGTTGGTGAACGATTTCTTTAATTGCCTCCTGGAACGACATCAGTTATATTTTATTTGTTCTACTGCACAAGACTCAAATTAGCCTCTCGGTAACCTCGTTTTATGGCCACTCCTCAGCGGCTTCTCTCACCTCCTGTCCCGGACTTTTCAAGCATTTGGGGTTCCCCTGTGAAAATGGCAGAGGACACTACAAAGGGGTCGGGGAGAGGTCAACTTTAAAAAAAAAGTGGGGGGGGTTGCACTGCAATGTCCTCTCTTTCGCACCATGGCCATGAAATGGTCAACAGGTGCATGTGCATGGGTTAGGAACACATTTTCCTCATAGCCAGCTCACTGAACTGAGACAGCCACTGGTGTGTGGGTTAAGATTTAGTGGACTACCCAGGGTGTAGAAGCTGTTCCTTTATACCCTGTGTACTGCGGTGTAATTTTGGGACTTTTATGAGAATGTTTTACAATTGGTGAAGTGTTGCATACTATAGAAATAACATTTACAATTTAAATAAGTAGGCTTACAGATTTTTTTCCATGGATGTCGTACTCCAAAAAAATGAATGTTCACCATGATATACAATGGCAAGAATGATCGCTTGCCTAATTAAAGTGAATTTATGTATCATCTTAACAATTTAAGGCTAAAGACAAGCGATAGCTCTGCTACCAAGATATCTACGTGCAAATTCAAATATTTAAATGTATCTTGGTCTTTAAAGTTTGTGTTGAACATCAAAGGAACAATATATGCTTTGAAGTAGCATGGGGTGGAATCTCTCTCTCTCTCTCTCTCTCTCTCTCTCTCTCTCTTTCTCTCTCTCTGTGCAGTGATATTGGGGAAGTTGTCTGCATTACAACCTTGCTTCTCCTGCTATACTGTTTTTGCATAATTTTTTTGCTATCATTTAAAAATTTTTACCTCATGTTCTGATGTCCTTCGTTAAGGTTTAAATATGCACAAAGGAAGATAGCACACTTGTTGAAATTAGCTAGCTTGATTTACTTTTAGGTCAGAAAATTCAATTTGACATAACGCACTGCACCCTATTCAGTGTTCCAGTCATGGAAAAAGATCTTGCTAGAAATTCAAACAAGGTGATGTGATTGAATTTTGTTCAATTTTACAGATGTAATACAGGGTTATGAATTTCATCCTTGATCCTAACCTTGGCGTTTGTAAGTTTTCCTACAGAATTCAGTAGTGCAAATTGATCTGAATTTGCAAGTCGATTCCTCTGACTTTACTGCTGCTAGCTAAGATCCTCAGGCAGCTAAACACTCACTATTGCAGGTCTTTGATAGTTTTATAAAGCACTATATAGCTGAAAAATTCCTGCCACCCACATTATGTGCCACCATCTAACAACTTAGCAAACTGGGTGTTAAGTGTTATAGGGTAATCTACTTCCATGTTATCATTTTATGGCCAGTATTGGCTAATAAATGTGCGAAATTATAAGACACGTTTGTTCCGGGACCAGGGTGGGAGGTGTGACGTGCTTTGAAGTGCTCTTAGTTAAAGCCTCATACCACAGCTTGTTTTAAAATAGCCTGGAGCAGGTTAGTTACTGCTAAACACTTCAAAACCTGAGATGTGGTGAAAGGAAAACAGGAATGTGCATTTAATATCTGGATGCTTTATTAGTCTTCTTGAGGTTCATTAAGTGTAACCAAAAATAAAAAAATTAATAAAAAATAGACATGATGAAGATATTAGAGAAGAGTCATATAAGCATATTTGTTA
The DNA here is from genome assembly GCA_030068235.1 of Notoglanidium macrostoma. Classification (NCBI taxonomy): domain Eukaryota; kingdom Metazoa; phylum Chordata; class Actinopteri; order Siluriformes; family Auchenoglanididae; genus Notoglanidium; species Notoglanidium macrostoma. Next base: position 24,497,579 of record JAQQZR010000036.1, on the reverse strand, counting down.
ATATATATATATACATATATAATGTGTGTGTGTGTGTTTGTGTGTGTGTGTGATTATGGTTCATATGATTACTATTAAGTTGCTCATTCATTTATATATATATTACATTATATTATATTATATTAATTCTTAATCACATCATGAAAGCCATTATTTCCTGTTACTACCATATTACATCAAAATATAGCGCCACCTGTTGGTAAACTGCTCAACACAGTACTACGTGTATGAGATTTAAATAAATATATACCATCTATATCAATAGATTTAAGATCTTAACATTAGATTTCATGCTTCAATATGGATGACCAGGTTGCCAGATTTTCCACACTAATCACCAATAAATCAACCTCACACTGTAGTCCAAATGGAGATGACTCCATGGAGAAATTATACACAAAATATACCCAGAGCACTGTTAGTAAAAGGGGTTCTGTACATATTTATTTTCCATGGCATCCCACAAGCTATGTAAATGTGGCCTAATAAGTAGAACAATGGTCCTCAAGGTCCAGTTAGGAACATTTAAATTAGGTTTTACACGCAGACACATCTAATTTTCCTCAAAAGTGAATATTCAACAGGAAGACAAATTAACTCATATCTTAACCTGTGTTTATACATTACAGAAGTTTAAAAAAAAAACTGATTAATGCAAAAGGTGTTTTCCCATGCACACAGTAGTTTTAACCATTTGTGGAAGAAATGGAAACAATAAGCCTACCAAGCCAAGATATTTTGTCCAGAATGGCAACAGCGTACCAAAGTAACGTGAATTACGTAAAGAATGGTTTAAATGGTCAATAGAAAGTCCACTTTTAAAGTTAGTGTGGTTAAAACCTAGCTGTAAGTCCAATAGTCCAATGATACATTAGAAAATGCATGACCCATCAAATACATTGTCTTTCATTCCACAATGAAAATGTGGACAAGTGTTTTCTACATTTTCGATGATTGATTAGTGCTTTTTTGTGCAAGCCCTAGTACTTTATATGCACTGCTGTGTGACCAACCTCTGCATATGCAATACTGTTATCAACCACACAAATCTTTTTGATTGTTGCTTTATCCCAGACATCTTTGCTGACACACTCAACCTCAAACTGTATGACTGAAATGGCAAAACCCTTTCATGAGGAGCTTTTGTAATCCACACGTGCTCTGTCTAGCCATTTTTTTATCACTGGGGATTGGAAACTTTTTTTAATGCTGTATTCCTGTTAGTGTGAAAAGCAGGATACTGTAGGAAGATATATACAGACCTGGCAACCCTTGTTTCGTTTTGACGTTGGGAGTAGGAGGTGTGTGTGTGTGTGTGTGTGTGTGTGTAGTACTACCCTTTGATATTCTGATACCTCCTCTGCTCAGAGAGAGGAGGATCCACGGCATGCTTTTCTTCAGACCAGTTGCTGAATGGAACACGAGAGAAGCCGCAGCGTCTCTCTCTCTCTCTCTCTCTCTCTCGCTCTGTCTCTCAATGAGAATACACTTTCTTCACATCTGTCCATTATTTTTCACGGATTTACTGCTTATTCTACACACGAGAGGAGCATTTTCCTGGATTATACCGAATTAGATGTAAAAATCTGGATTACCGGATCAGAATTTAAGCCTGAAACCCGAGACTGCGTTGTGTTCACAGCTCAACTCCGCACGTTTCTTCACTTTTTTTGCGGCGTGATGAAAATATGGTACGAATGTGAAATGCATGTTTTTGTTGCTATGACAACTGCGTCGAATGCCCTGTCTTTAGATATAGTTTGATGCTTTGTAGCCTTAATAGTAACGACTGTTGAGATGCATTGCAATACTTCATTTCTAGGGTGTTTGTGGGGATAAGTTTGTGCCTTGGGATAAGTTTATCTTGCATAATGTGTTATGTACACTCGTGCATGGACGTTTTGTTGATTTGGAAACGCTTACAGCAACCAATTTAGGCTGGACTTAACAATTTGAGCTCCTTGAGTGGTATCACCTTGTCTATGCTACTAATATTTCACTGATTCTGTGAAACATGGTGTCTAAGTTCAAAAGTTTTGACATGCACATGGAGTTTGGATCTGTAGCATACTTAGGAAATTTAGTAGCTATATCGATAGCAATATGGAAGTTTAAGGGAATCGAACACCCTTGTCTTTCTCTGGATGAAGATTAGAGACAAAACCAAAACCAAGCATCCCTTGAACTAAAAACTAAGCAGACGCTTTATATGATGAAAGAATGAATCCTTTTGACCTCTTAGAGCCTGTCATTCTGCCCAGTATTGACGTATAAATCACATTTAATTTCCCATTTTGGGGTGCTATAGCATCTCAACTGAAAATCTGTCCCACCACCCCATTACCTACAACCAGCAAAGTATAAAGGGTATGCTGTATCAGCTAGTGTACATGATCAGTGCACTAGACCAGCCTAGAAAACAGCTACATTATGACTATATATATATAGTAAATAGATAAAAGGGGGACAAAAGGGGGTGTTTAGAATAAAATCGAGATAGAGAAAGGCTTTGTCTCACTTTGTTGAGTCCAATTCTGTGGAAATGATCAATACACACATCTTGCACACTGGTCATGGTCTTCCCCTCGAGACTTTTTCAGCTTGTCAACGACCGGCAGAAGATAAAAAGTTGAGGCTACTTGTCGCATCATGGATGAAGCGTTTCTGAGTGCATTGCCATTGGCCAAGATCTGCTACTGAAACTGGTGTTGTTTAATAAACGCTAAACGCTGCTCATGCTTTCGAGGTGTCGCTTTCAATATTCCTAGAGTGAACTCGATTTGTTTGTGTTACAGAGAGGCTCGATGCTCCTCGGCTCCGTTCGCCCCTGAGAAGTGGTCCGAGGTGCACTTTTACAGGCGCGCGGAGATCAAAGGGAGCCATGAGTCGCGCGCTCGTTGAGCCCGTGGCCACCAGCTTCCGGGAAGACGCGCCCCGTCCACCGGTACCGGGAGAAGAGGGTGAGGAGGAGGCGTCGTCGTCGTCGTCGCGTCGCGATTCGTCCGCGTATATGAAGATCAAGAACGCGGTGAAGCCGGCGCGCGCGCCGCGTAGGGATGAGGACGGCCTCGGCGAGCCGGAAGGCAGCGCGTCGCCAGACTCGCCGCTCGCACGGTGGACCAAGTCACTGCGCTCGCTGCTGGCAGACCAGGACGGCGCGCACCTGTTCCGGACTTTCCTGGAGCGTGAACGCTGCGAGGACGCGCTTGACTTCTGGTTCGCGTGCAACGGCTTTCGGCAGATGGACCTGCAGGACGCTAAGACGCGCCGGGTGGCGCGAGCTATCTACAAGCGCTACGTGGAGGGTCGCGGCGTGGTGGCCGAGCACCTGCGAGCGGCGACGCGCGCGTGCATCCGCGAGAGCGTCAAGAAACAGCGGATCGAGCTCCGCATGTTCGACCAGGCCCAGACTGAGATCGAGGGCGGCTTGGAGGAGAGCGCCTACCGCGCTTTCCTCACCTCGGACATCTACCTGGACTACGTGCGCTCCGGCGGCGAAAACGCGGCGTGCGCCGGCCACGCCCACGCGCACGGCGGCCTGGCGAGCCTCGAGCTTGTGTGCGGCTACCTGCCGCCGCTAATAGAGGACAAGGAGTGGAGCTGCGGCGAGCTGAAGGCCAAAGCGCTGGCGGCTGTGGTCGGGCTGTCTGCCGAGACGCTGCGCGCCACCATGACTCTGCGCACCGCAGACTGCAGGTACAATAAGTAAATAAATAAATAAAATACGCATGCTAGATTACCAGTCTTAACAGAAACAGAATGCGTGAGATCTAGGACACATTGCTTGTACACATTGAAGTAAGTGAAGTCTTTTATCACAGATCTCCGAGAGGTTTTATCAGATCCTAACAGTCTTGATGCATCTTTATTCTAGCACAAATCCACGTTCCTCCATTTACTACTAGGACGCTCAGTGGCTGTTGTTAAAATAGTTGTTTAATGATGAATAAGGTGACCCTGTGTGATGGTTTCTGGGAGCTTTCATCAGTTGCTCCTAAGGGCAAGAACAAGCAGTGAAAGGTCTGCAAGTCGATCAGTTTGGCTTAGCAACCTACTATTAGACAACATGATGAAATAATAACACGGCTATTACTGTCTGGTAAACACCAACAACATGGGATTTGCTTGCAAGTCGCAGAAGACGAATCGTTTTGAAAGCGGCTTCATCAAAATCTGATACTGATCACAGAGCAAGTGGGGAAACATCACCGTTATTTTCGTTAACTCACTCCTGCTTGACAATTTAACACCTACAGAATAGCTACATCCACCTGGTGGACTGTCCTGTGATTTGTAATAAAGTACAGCTATGCGGTAAAATAGTAGGAATGGTATGAAGGTAGAGGATGGGGTTGAATCCTTTCGAATGACTTTGTTTGTGTGCAATCAAAGGCAGTAAATCCAGCCCCACTGCTTTCATTTGTTTAAGAAGGTTATTAGCCTATAAACCAGGTTACCAGAAGTCAAGGTGGCTAGACTTGTATCAGAAAACAGGTGGCAAGATTAAAACCCAAGTCCATCTGCTTCCACTTACCACTACAAGACAATTCTATGACCTGTCCTGGGACAAGTAAAAAAAAAAAAAAAAAAACACCCACATATCATGGATATGAAATGAAAAGAACGATCAGAGAATGTGTGGCAAAACATCATTACGATTAAAGCACAAGTCCATCTGCTTTGACTTAGCACTACAAGGCGATTCAGTGATCTGCCCCGGACGACTTAAAAACCTTCATGGATGTGAAATTATGGCGCTCTTGAATGCAGCCATCTGGTGGTCTGCTTTGCGCTTTTTGAAGTCAAACTTTTGCGGTTTTGAGCTCCAACCCGATACTCAGCACTCTTTTACTGTGGTATGTATGTATGTACACTAATGTTTAGGGACAGACTATCACTCCACACTCATTAGTTACGCTGTTGAAGTGCTTTAACTTGGTGTGTGTTTGTGTGTCTGTGTCTGGTTTTCTCTCTTTCTCTTTCACATCTCCTCTCACTCACTCTCTCTCTCACACACACACACACACTCACACTCACACTTGAGCTGCAGAAGGAAGATATTTTAGTTTTGGTCCAAGATGAAAGATAAGAAGTTTTCAAGGAAGCCTTTGTGTTCTGTTCCACAGACGTTTCCAAACGCAGCTGCGCCGCACTGACACCAAGCTCCGCGTTAAAAAAAAAAAAAAAGGAAAGAAAAAGAAAGAACTCTGGGTTTTTCTGCATGATTTTCAATCAAAGCCTGGTTTTAATAGCACTGACCGAGCTGGTCTTAGTACATCCACACAATAAAGCGAGAGACATCTGGAAACAATTACATCGCAATGCACTTGAAGTTTTTTCCCCTGCTCCTTTGTTGTGTCTTAAAGACAGATCACTGGAGTAAACAGAACGCGGCCGCTCTTTTTCTGGATTTTAAAAAGTGGGCAGATGAAAAGAGCTTAAGCAAGAAGCATGACCAAATGGTTCCAAACTCTGTGTGTGTGTGTGTGTGTGGCTGCCAGCACATAGAAAAAGTGTGTATGTGTGTGTGCCTCAGTGGAGACAAAGTGTCCTGCCGCTGCTGTTATGAGGAGGATGGGGGGTGTCGCTGACATAAGGGCATCTCTGCTTCTTCCTGCTGGTGTTTTCACTGAGAGCGAGGGAGAGATAGAGAGCGAGAGAGAGGGAGGGGGGATGGGGGGGCACATCCCTCCTCTTTCCCCACGGCCTGCGCCAACTCTGTGTGTGATGGAGTTTTTATCTGACACATGTGGAACTAATTTCAGACACCCCCCCACCCCCTCTTCTAAAGAGGCTCCTTCTCCCTTAGAATCCTGTATCTTGCTGCTTTTTGGCCGGTCCTACTTCTGCCTTTTATCTCTTTCTGAAAAATCTCTCTGATAGAGACTAAGCCAGAGAGAGAGAGAGAGAGGAGAGAGAGAGAGAGAGAGGGCCCAGCTGAGTGTGCGCACAGAAGAGTAGGAGGTCAAGCTTGGGCTTTTGGCTTTAGTCATGCTGTGCCTCTTTCTCTTTCTCTCTCTCTATCTCCTCTTTTCACACATGACCCTGTGTAGTAGGCATTTCTCATAAAGTTCAGCACTCTCTCTCACTCTCTCTCTCTCTCTCCTCCCCTCATTCTGCCAGGGAAGCAGGAATGCAGCGCAGCAGGAGAGAAGAGAAAGACAAAAAAAAAAGGGAGAAAGAGAGAGAGAGAGAAACAGAGCGAGAATGAGGGAGGGGCGGAAAGAGGAGGCAGAGAAAGAGAAAGCAAAGTGTTGGAGTAGAAGAGTGCGGGAAACTTTTTGATCCAAACCAAACAGTGAGGTGGGGGTGTAGACAGCAGAAGTAGGGGAAGTGGTTGTTGGTTGTTGACATACTGAAAGAGCGAGATTATAAAGAGAGGTACTCATGAAGCCATCCGGATGAGGGTCGCGCACACAGTTTCATCATACGTCAGCGGTTAAGGAAGCGATGCGACAACAGCGTGCGCTGTGATGATTGAAATTGCAGTAGAAAGCGTGGCGTTTCCTAGAAAAAATAATCTGTCTAAACTTCAAATCGTGAAGTGGAATCAGCTTGTTACTGTAGCAAACCGAGCTTGGTGTGTGTCTACAATTGTGTTGTCCTCGTCACAGCAGCTATTAACAGTTGTTCCGCTCTCCAGCCTCTTTTTTTCCCCTTTCTCTTAAGTTTATAATAAAAGCTTGTCATGTTACAGAGAAACCAGGAAGTCCTGAAGACCTATCACTGGTGGGGAACTTAATAACTGAGCCCAGACACCGAGGACTCCTTCCGTAACTGTCACATTAAACCATCTTCTTTACAGAAAGATTTAGCGTATCAACGGTTATACATTTTTCATTGTTAAGAAGTAACACTTTTGTCCGCAAATCAAGTCGCCGTGAAGGAGCTGTTACCATAGCGAAGTACGAGCACGTTAACATGAGCCTGTGCTTTTGCTTTGATTCTGACCAATCAGATTTGAGAATCACTGGCCCTACCAAAAGTTCACTTAAGAGTTAAATAGTTTTTGTCTGTACTCCACACATACAGCCAAAAGTCATTTTAAATAACATATTCTGTCTGCCTGGTAAGACTGAATGAAGATCATATGCCAACGTTTGCTACCGACAACAACTTTCGATCGTATACTGATTGTATACCTGTTGTGGTTTCAGGGCTCAGAAACGAGGCGACCCGGCCAGTCCGTATTTCGTGAACTCGGGTCAGGTCGTGGCTCCAGCCAGCAGCGCTAACGACAGCGAGGTGTCCAGCGACGCCACCACTGATGACTCCATGTCCATGACCGACAGCAGTGTGTAAGTACTGCAAGCCTCTTGCGTCATTCCCCCTGGCAGAAGGCTTTCAGGTTTTCACCAGTTCTTCGTTCGGTTTAAAGACGAAAAGGTTTCAACAGGCATCCATTTGCGTGAAGAAAGAAGAGCAAAAGCAGTTATGACAGTGGAACAGCTGTACCGTGATTAGGGAAAGACTGGCAAGAAACAGGAATTGGAAGGACTTGTCGAGTGTTGAGTTATTGATGTCCTCCAGAGCGCTTGCGTAGGTACAGGAGGTAGAGATAAGTGAGGAATCGGAGTTTGAGGATTTCCAGGTCTGCTGGCCACGAATTAGCAAATACTGTACAAAGAAACTGACATAGCATGAGGGTTAAAAACACCTCCTGCAATACCGTTCTCATGTCAAACAATATGGTACGAAAGTTAGTATAACAGATTAGAACATTACGATCGTGGCCACGTTAAGAGTAATGCTGACTCGGCATACAGTAACTCTTAGGTTGTTATAGCACAAACTAAAAAGCCACAGAAAAATCTGGGGAAATGGTAAATCCTTTTGAAATTGGAAGCCTTTGGAAACCCTCATAGCACCAGGGAACGTTTAGTGCTCCTGGACTTCCTGCTCTTGTCTGGTGTAGCTCGGATTTGGCTGGCCACACAGAGTAAGGTTTAAAGAGCCCTGATTTAGATTTATCGCTCAAATCACAGAACCGTGTGATGTTTTCCCAATCTTCACCTTTTTCTGTTTCGTTTCGTCGCGTCCGTTTTTCCTTTTTGTTCCCAGCAGTTTTGTTTTTCTCATCATTATCTCAGTGTTTCCCTTTCTCAAATCTGCACAGTAAAATTAGCCGTTAGCCCTTAAGTCTGTCTCAGCGAGAGTAGGAGAAGGAAGGAGGGGGCTTGGCATAGCTTGAAAGCCAGGCTTTACCCGCCCTGCACCGCTGCGGTTTCCCAGCAGCCTTAGCGCTATGAGATCAAGTGTCAGAGCGCGTTTGGTCGGCAGGCGTAGACAAGCACATAGACCTCATTCCTGGGCCTGCAGACGACTCACCTGGGGTTCCCAGTCCTGGGATTAAAATCACACTCCCTCATCATGACCCCTAACCCCTTCATCACGACACACACTCACACACACACACAATCCAGCCCCCCTCCTTTTTTCAAAGGAGCCTTACGTGGTTTCAGAGAGGATGAAAGGCCGAGCTGAATGGCGCTCTTGGCCCATTGTTTGGCTTCCAGAGCTTCAGGAGGGAGCGAGGGGGGTAGGGGGGAGATTGTGAGAGCAACTCAGTCCGCTTTGAAAATTAGTAGCACGACTGAATTGTTGGTGGGGGCATGTATAGCTTCCCCCTGAAGAGAGAAAGAGAGAAGGCTACTTTTATTCACGCCAACATTGCTGTGGTTTTTAAAGAACTCCAAATTATAGAGAGGAGAAGGCTATCCGTATCGCTAATCCATCTGTTTGTGCCGGTTTGCACGCTTTAAAAGCGAACATCCAAACTGCTAACACGACTAAGTCCAGCTGAGCACTAGTAACCACTAATTAGCATGATGTCATTTGCATAATGCTAATTAGAGGCCACTGGTATTCATCCTCGAGAAATGAAGCTCCATTGAAGGAATGCTACATTCCAGAAATGCTAACATGGCTAATACGTAGCATGGTCTCGGCTAGCTGGTTAGCTTTCATTTATTGTTTCCAATCCCGTCAGCATTTTGTTTTAAAGAGTAAAACATTTTTTCCAGCCACCTTAATTATTCCAGATTTGGAGTGCGGATGAGCGTAGTTATTTTCATTCACTGAAGTATTCCACGCTAGCGATAAAACCGTCGAAGCTAAAGGCTCCTGCCAAGTTCTTCACAGACGGTTAGGGTTTGGTTCATTTTATGAAATAAGTCTCACGTTTTTTTTTTTCCCTACTGCATGAACAGTATGATATCTATGACAGTTTAAAAGGCACGGCACAAATCTGAATCGCAGTTTGAGATGAAGTCATAAAGCCAGGGTTAGAGGTGATTTCAGCCCCATTCAAGAACAAATCACAACGGAAACGTGTCGATTAGCGCACTTCGTCTCGAATGAAGGAAAACGTCAGGCTTTCTCTGATTAAACGTTTAATGCTGCTCGCATCTTCTCAATGTTCAAATGGTTAAAAGCGTCCCCCCGTGCGGAGTAGCTCTTCACTTCCGAATGAGCTCATCACCATCAATATTAAGTCTCTCTGCGTGTTTTTAGGATTAGCAATCAGAAAGTGACCCCCCGCCGAGCGGCCCTGTGTTTGCTAACGGACTGCTCTGGCCTTTGATGGCTCTCTCATGCCCTCGGTAGGGGAGAGAGAGATGATGTTGACGTAAGGCAGTAAACGGTGGCCCCCAGGGTCCCATCTAAAATCATTAAGGTGAGGTGTGTTGTGTTGCTAATGCCCCTAATGTTGTAGAAACTGAAATGGGGGGGTTGCTGTAAAGGCAAGGGTTACTGGATCCGCTGTCAAGGGAGAAGGCTGTGGTATGCGGCCTTCAAAGCAAGAAATTCTCCAATAATAAAACATAATGGGTCAGCGGGTCACTTCCAAACCAAACGAGCCTTTCTTTTGTACTCCGTAGAATCGAAACCTAATGCAGTGTTTAGTCTGAAGATGCATGTCTTGTGGTCTTATTACTGTATTTGTTTTCTTTTGTTTTTTTCTGACCAGGGACGGGATCCCTCCGTACAAGCTGGGCACGAAGAAACAGCTACAGCGGGAGATGCACCGGAGCGTCAAGATCAACGGACAAGTTTCGCTCCCCCACTTTCCCGTAAGCTTCTTTCCCTCTTTCCCCTCTTTCCTCTGAGATCCAGTGACTCCCGCCGCTGGCAGCTGGGTCCTCTCCCCCAAGTGGGAGCACTGTTTTTATTTCTCCAAGCTCGTGTTTTGACAGAATATTATATTCTTCCGCTCATTTTCATATAAAAGGCTACAAATGAAAGTCTGAATTAGCATATGCATCCCCCCCCCCTCTTTCAACCCCCCTCGTGTATCTCCATAGAAATAACGCTCTCGTATCCCTGCTGCTGTTTGAAGATAAAGATAAAGGTTGCGTTCGGATTTTAGATCCGCATTCCGGTTTTAAGAAGATATGATGCAACCAAAGGATGGGAAGAGGAGGAAGGGCGGGGCGCAGGGGTCAAGTGGTCAGGATCTGGAAGTGAGAGCAGGAGTCGATTCTCAGCACCCTTTGATCAGAGGCTGAATGCAGGCAGGCGGCTTGTGTGGCTTCTTTGGTGACAACCTCCAGCCGAGAACCAAACCCCAACCCCCCGCCTTTCTACTCCGTGTGTTTCTGTCGCAGTAAACCTCCCCCTCTTTCCACCCCTCCACCACCCTTCTCCTCTCTCTGATCTCCCCATGGTGTAGGGGCTCAGCAGGGTGTGTTGGATAGTAGGAGGTGTTGAGGGGGTGTTTCAGAGACTTGAGTTTGGGGTTGAGTGTTCAGTAAAGTCATAGGTTACAGTGGCATTTTAAAAAAAAAAAGAAAAAAATTTCCTTGATTTTGGACAGTGATGCATGGCGCCCCCAAGCAGGAGGCAAAAGTTCAGTCGGAAACTTCGACGCTCTTTCTTCTTCACGCATTTAAAAAAAAAAAAAAAAAAAAAAACAGGAAGTGGGGCAAAACTATTTAAAAATCCTCTCCGAGTCTGGGACAACTGTCCTGATGTGGCTTATTCACGGTCAGGAAATAGATTACTACTTCTCTCTCTGATCTCCTACAGCCCCCACTCTCCATCCTCATCCCTCACTCCATCTCTCTCTCGGCCCTCTTCCTCTCTTTTTTCTCCTCTTCTTTTAATTTTGTCCCCCTGCTCTTTTTTCTGTCTATCTGGCTTTTATTCCGGGATTTAAAAGCCTGTGTCGTCCCCCGTTCCCCCCCCTCGCCCCCACTCCTTGCATGTGTTTGATGTTTGACAAGGGTTCTTTGAAGCTGGCTGACTTCAGAGCCTCCATGCTGATGGCATGGGTGGTGGGTGTGTGTGTGTGTGTGCATGCGCGTGCTCACGCGCGTGCATTTGTGTGTGTGTGTGTGTTGGTCCAGTTCTCCTGCCCAAGGCTGGCAGTACTTTTGGCAGTTGGCATTAAAGTAAGAAGAGGAGAAGTGAGAGATGAAGGGTATTTGAGGATTTAGGGTCAGGTCAATAGCGTAAGATGGAAATCTAAAGAAGAGTGTATACTGTATAGGGATGTAACACATCAGACACATTCAATTTCTCATTTTGTTGTTATTGCATTGCATCTTACACAGTGATGGTGAGCAGCTCACCCTAACTCGCTCTTTCTCGTCTCACCTGTAGAGGACGCAGCGATTGCCGAGAGAGATGGCTCCGGTGAAGCCATCTGCGTTTGCCGCAGAGCTGATCGCACGTCTGGAGAAACTGAAACGTGAGCAGGACACGCTCAACTCTCTGGAGGAGAGGTTGCAGCAGATACAGGAGGTTAGTAACAACCAGGGTTTTCCAGTATGGATTGCATTTTTTTAAATATAGGCATGTGATCAAATGCAGTCAGGCTAGAAAAACAGTCGCAGCAGTCTTGCTGGATAAGTCTCTCCATGCCTGATCCTTCGTCCTGAGCACACAGCCACAACCTCATCACACTCAATTTTCGCTAGATGAAAAGCCTCTTTTGAGACAGGACCTCAGGGCAGCTCTTCTCCAAAGTGCCTCTTAAACCATGTGACCTCTGATCTTTGAACTGTGTGACCTTTTGGCACATTATTGGCCTTATTAGTTGTGCCTGTGGTACTGACAAAAAGTGAGAGCCTTATATTATTAGATGATCAGACTTGCCTGATTGTCTCTGACTGACTCTGCAAATCTGACAATTTATTAAAGGAATATTCTAGTATTTTTTTAACTTGGTGATTATCATAGGCAAGAATTCGTTCTATTTGTATTTATTAAGAAAGGAATGAAAAACCGGAATGCAAGCCTCGGCACTGGAAAATGAGTACATTTTTCATGTCAGTCTGAAAAATGCCGGATTTTTCCTTTATGTAATGGCAGAAGCTGTTCAAGAACTCTCAAGCTCTCGATTTTCACTATTTCAAAAAATTCGAGTGTTTCCTGTTATGAAATAGTGAGACTTGTTTGACCTCTTTTGTACACAGACTGAAAGGATAATTTATCATTTTAATTTCTAAAAAAAATAGCAAGAATGTCAGCTAACTCACTTCCTTGTGCTCTGTGTGTGTGTGTGTGTGTGTGTGTGTGTGCTCTGTGTGTGTGTGTGTGTGTGTGTGTGCAGGAAGAAGAACGAGATGACAGTGAATTACCTGTAGTCGTCCCCCAGCAGCCTCCCGTCTCCCTCAGCCTCCTCTCCTCTGGATTGTGCGATGAAGACCCTCAGGCCATCCTGGATGAGCACCTCTCCAGGGTCCTAAAGACCCCAGGGTGCCAGTCCCCTGGCATTCCAGGCTACTCTCCTCGCTCTCGTTCCCCAGACCTTCACCTCCAGCAAGGCTCCGCCCCCAATCTCTTACCTAGCATGCACTGTTCTGTCCCGTCCAAGACGCCCGTTATGGCTCCCCAGCCCTCCACCAAGCACATCCATCACCACTACATCCACCACCATCACTCTGCTTCACCTAAAAGCCGGGAGGAAATGGAGGCCGAGGCGGCGCACCGAGTGGCGCAGTGTCTAGGCTCGTCCGGGTCAGATTACTGCTACCAGAGGTGCCACAACTCAGCCGATCTTCAACAAGGGTGAGTTCTGGAGGGTCCAATACATCAAACGGTACTTATACATGAAAATATAACCAAATACAGCTTAGCCTATTGGAGATCTCTTGGGCCTGATTTCCTTTTGCTATTGCGCTTGTCTAGGCGTACCAGCACGTTGTCTAAGCGTCCCAGTAACATTAGTGATGGAATGAGTGGTTGCAAGTCAAGCGAAGAAGAAAGCAGCTCACCTCTGCTCCCCAGAGATGGCATGGTCCGATCTCACAACGTCTGGCAGTGGATCCTGGAAAGTGAGAGGCAGAACAGGCACAAACCTCACAGGTGAGTCACGTGAGCACACTGTATAGCTATATACTTTGCAATATTATAGCATATCCACTCAGTGAAACAGGGAACGAGTCGGAATATTGGCACCAGACGACTGAGGATATTAAAAATACAGGAACTTAGAAGGCAAAGGATCAATGACGGTATACATGAAACAAGGATTGGAATTTCACACTGGGATACGACACCCAGTAAAATAAAGGACAGAGTACATCTGCTATAAAGCGTGAAGCACAGACGTTGGCCGAATAATTGAACATGTTAAAGCAAAACACAAAATGGTAAAACTAACAAAGGAATCTTCTCTACAGCTCTCAAGGCCTGAAGAAGACGCACCCAAGCGACCCGTCCTCCAAGACGCCCTTATGGGGTGGTGGAGGAGTAGGTGGTCATGCTCGAGCACATCACCCCGGTCACCCTTTCATCCAGGATCCCACTATGCCACCTCTATCCCCACCAAACACCCTCACCCAGCTCGAAGAAGCCTGCCGAAGACTGGAAGAAGCCTCCAAGCCCACTAAACAAAGGTATAGATTGAGCCGTAGAGATGTTTAATATCAACACGCCTCATAGAGATTCATTTCGGATCATGATTTTCGGAGATATGGGAAAAATTTGGGAAGCGTTTTCGGGAAAGCACTGATTTCTTTATTTCAGCGTGTATGCTGATAGCTGATAATTGCACTTGATGTAGTCATCCTGGTGTTGAATTTCTCAGCTGAAAATCAGAAAATGCTTCATATTGGATAGGTGCAACCCCCAGCAGACTTTCTATTAGTTTAGGCAGAAATATGTGTTTGTGAAGTGCAGCCGACCCAACGGAACATCGACACTTTCTTGCGACGTCGTCTAGGGTCCAGAAGTGAACAAATGTCAGGAATGATCCAGTTCACAGAAAAAGTCTGGTTCAGTGTTATTTGAAGCTCAGTTCTGTATTCTCGCCTAACGCATAACTCCATCTCTTAAACCCACAGACACTCAGCCTCCAGCCTGCAGAGAGAGAGAGTGCACCCGTCTCTTTTCTCCAACAGCAGCTCGCCTCTCATCAACCCTGCCCTGCAGATGGACGAGTACGTGTATTCATTTGATTTCATTTTTTTATTTAAGCAGGCTGGCCTAAAGGATGAGGAATCTGGGTGTTTCTAAACCCACATCAGGTTTTTTTTAGGTTTAACAATCCCTGAAATATTTTTGTCACTCATCTCAGTGTTCTGTGGCGATGTTTGATGTCCAGCCACAGCCACCTGACAGCCAGCGTATACACACACACACACACACATACACACACACACACTCTTCTGAGCTTTAATTGGCTGACCTTTAGCCAGCCAGCTGTCTCAGGGCGAACCATCGCCATCTGAAGCGGCGCTAACAAAGCCCTGGAAGTGAATGAAAAGCTTCACAGCTCTTTTGGGGGCTTGCCCTTTGGCCACCCCTGCAACACATGTTGGTCCAGGCCGGCCCTCTGAGCCTGCCACCGCACCACTGTGCACAGGTTGAGCTGGAGCGTCACGTTAGGATTTTGGGGGAAGGGAGGAGAAAGGCAGAATCGAAAGCCTGTCGGGGTCTCTTAGCGAGAGGTCAGATTAGTGAAAAGCCCAGACGCTGACACAAAGGCCCATCATCCATCAAACTCGGGAGGGCCCTCGCAGAGCCGTCTCGCGCTGCACAACAGCTCCCGCTGCCTTCAGACGCAACCTAATCACATGTTACGCTCGAGAAAAGGCTCCTCTCAGCCTCTGCTGGCTTGGCTTTCCTCATCAAGGACACACTTTCACAAGAGAAAACCCAACTCAGCATGAAAGTATATTTAAAAAACAAGATTATGTGAAGTTCTGAGCTTGAGTGGCTTTCGAGTTTGAGTGGGTTATATTTACTCCGGTTTTACCACTGGAAATTTAACCAATATTACAGTGCATTATCTACATAAAACATATAAAAATGTCATATACGATTATTTAATTACTTCTTAGGCTTAGCGGCGGATATCAGTGCCACCTTCGGAGCTTTAACCCATCTGTATTTCTTCTCCAAAGGTGGAAGGAGCAGCGGCGGCTGAGTGCCGGACACTCCAGCGCCCACTCTGGCTCGGAGCTGGTGGTCACCTACTTCTTCTGCGGCGAGGAGATCCCGTACCGCAGACTCATGAAGACCCACAGCCTCACTCTCGGCCATTTCAAAGAGCAGCTCCGCAAGAAAGGCAATTACAGGTAAATTCCGTTTCTTTGTTTCAACAGAAGCCTGTTTGCTCGGCGTGCACAGAGCTGGGAAAAAAACCCCTCTGTAATTAAGAGGAGTCGTCTGAGATGAGAAGCGCATCCCAATCAAAAGCATGGGGAGAAGTGGGGTAGGGTGAGGTGGGGTGGAGGGGCAGGTTGTGTTTGCGCACATGGATCTGGTCACATCAGCCCCCCGATTCCCACGCTAAGGCATTCTTAATAAGCATGGCTTTGCGGCCCAAACCCTATTATTTTCTGCCCACTGAGCTGCTGCGTTTGACAGCCTCTCAGATTCCTCCCAGGATTACATCAGCCGCAAGCCCTTCACAAACGCACATCTTCAGCATGGGCAGCGCTTTACAGGACCCAGGGTGCCTTTGAACTTGGACGCTAAACCTGAACGATCTCAAACAGAGGCTTAGGACATGTCTAGACAACGGTTGAAAATGCTTTACTTGCATGCTTTGGTTTCTAAATGTCCTAACACAAACGGCACTCAAACGCAACGATCAGTTAATTAGGAGGAACTATCTGCATATTTCCTGGACAAAAAACCAGATGAATTTGCAATTCATATTTAAAAACATCAAGTGAGTTAACACGTAAATTGGAATTGCAATATCAGTTACATTATCATAATAATAATTATCAGTTCATCCTACTTCGAAACAAAAACAGTACAGAAATTGCAGCGCTGAATTGTTGAAGTTTTTGCTTTATCAGGCGATATGACACAAAGCAAATCACCAGCGCAGCAAAATTTAAAGGGTTACTTCATACTCAGTGTGATTTACAGCCTGCAAATGTGTAATCTGTTGATTTACTACGCACCGATACCGTCATTCGCCAAAGCCATAAAAGCAGAAATCTATATTTCATGTACTTCATTTATTTCTATAGCTCTGCAAAACCGGCTCGCCAGATGATAGAGACCAGATGCGACGACAAACACGTTAAACGGTTTTTTTTGTTTTGTTTGTTTTTTTTTACTCTCGCCTTTTCTTTTTGCTTCTTCGTAGCTCTTACTTTCTCACTTCATCTTCGTTCTGATTCACTTTGCTCTGCTTAGCTTGGGAGGGTGTTTAATTCCCTCTGAGATGTGAGGATATGAAGGATAGGAAGCAGAACAGTGTGGTAGGAATGTAGAATAAAATGCTTATCTGTGCCAAGGTTACACAGTGATAATCCTAATCGAGGCGTGCACACGGTACGTACAGAATCCAGGATAGAATAGAAATCCAAACTACATCAGACTGAGCAAAGTGAGAGAAGTAAAAAAAAAAAGGGGGGGGGGGGTTTATACACATGCTGTTTGTGAGTTAGTCAGCTTTCACCCATAAACCCGAGCAGGCTGTGGAATTCCAGCGCTGCCCCACACATGGTGCGAGTCAGGCATTTTTCCATTACAAAGCCAATCATTAAATCTTCCCCGCTGATCCCTGCTCCTTTTTAAAGAGACCTCAGATCATTAGGGGCTCAGTATAGAATAGGACCCCAACTGAACCTTCAGTGCTGTCTTTGTGCCAGGGTTATGTCACCTTTGACCTTTAGAACACCCTTGAGGTCACCGTGAAGCTCCCTGGGTTTACTGTCAAAAGGCCAAGGCTGCAGCGTGCGTTGCTCCAAACAGAGACTCCAACTCCAGAAACGTCCGGCGGCGTTTTTTTTTTTTTTTTTTTTTTTTTTTGCCATATTACAATTCTAGTTATGTCATCTGGAACTTGAGAGGTTTACCCAACCTGGAGATCGCGTGTTCGTCTTTGTATGTCTAGTCAGACCCTGCCTTATTAACTTGTGAGCTTAAAGGTTCCACAATGGCATCGGGACTAACTGGAAATAAAAGATTGAGAATGTATATTCACCAGGCATTTTTTTTTTTCTTCTTCTTTTTTCGTCACAGGTACTACTTTAAGAAGGCCAGCGATGAGTTCGAGTGCGGTGCCGTGTTCGAGGAGATCTGGGAGGACGGCACGGTGTTGCCTATGTACGAGGGGAAGATCCTGGGAAAGGTCGAGCGCATGGACTGAGCACATCCAGCCATCCGGCGATCCAATTAATGTACGCCTTTTACCAGTTACCAAGCACCAGGACAACAAAGGAACTTCCACTATCCAAACACGCTGCCACCAGGAACTTCAGAAACAAGGCGAACAGACTGCTTTGGCACGAACGTGTGCCTTTTTTAAAGCTACCTAGAGTTAATATATTTGAAACAAATAAAAGACCAACTGGGATGTGATTGAAGGAACAATGATAACCAATGAAGATGAGCAGAAGATCACTTTTTCCTAACCACTCCGCCTTAGAAAACAATTTTGAGCCATTGCTCAGAAAGAAAAACCATTGAAGGTGCAGGTTAGTTCACTACACTGCAGTGGACGGCGCTTATAGCGCATCATCTGCTTTATCTATTGAACTCTGAAATGTCTATACATGCATATATACATACAAGCCTATGTGTATATATACATGTGTCCTTGGAAGATGTTTTTATGATCTTTTTTTAAAGTATTTATTGAACTATATTGTCCCAATTTTCCTGACTCTCACGTCCACAGAAAGGACACGCTGCTTGAAACCATCGTTTCAGTTCATTTTTATTAGTAACGCAACACACACACACACACACACACACACACACACTTCCCATTTCTCTTAAAATATGTTTCTGATCATAATTTGCTGCAGCGAAAGCTGCCTGTGCAGTAACTACTTCTTAAGAATTTCATTACTAGCCATTCGTAGGTTCTCATTGCCACTAAATTTCTATCAGTAAGTCACTGTTGTAGCTCTCACCTTTAGCTGCTGAACTGTCCATAACGCATCGTCCTGCCTCTACTGAACGCCTCTAGTATTAGTCAGGCAAGGCTTGTGATAGGATACCGAACATCGTAAAAAGGTCCAATCACAACCTTCATGACCGAAATTATAGACGTATGGCCATCAATTCCAGAAAGCTCTTGTTGTGGTGCCTTTGTTTGTTGGAGGTTTTTTTTTTTTTGTGTGTGTGTGTGTGTGTGTGTGTGTCAAAAGGAATCGTAATTGTATTGGAAATTGTGATTGTATTCCAGTTTCGCAAATGCAATCCTAATTTAGGTTTTTAGAATATTGTTTCTATAATCTGAAATCACAATTGACATTGAAATTTTGTTACATTTGCAACTTGCTTGTTATGTTTCACAAATACATCTCTGGGATTGTTACTAACAGCAAGCTGAAGGCACCAAAAATTCAAAACAAAAGAAAAAAACCCTGCAAAATAGCTGGTATTGATGGCATTGCAATTGCCGTATGGATCACAACATCTATACACCATCAACGGTCAGTGCAAACCAAACAATGTGAAATATTATTTTCATATGGTAAGCATCTGAAATAATGTTACAAGCTACAAATGTCAGTGTTGTGTAATTCATAAAATTATGAGGATCCCTTTGCATAGTGTATGATTACTTTTGGCAGGAGTTGAACTCCATACATTGTAAAAATGTCTGCCACTTCATAGGTCACAATCACAGCTTATACTCATACCACATTTTAAAAGATAATCTCATAGGCTTATATTTTAGAATGATCCATTGTGAAGGGGGTAAGGGGGGGCACTAAAGTTTATTTGATATCAGTGCAGCACCTGTGCCTACATGGACCATACCATGTGCTACCCTGTTTCAGGGTGTTATATTCCCTTGGTTTTTAGAAGGGCTTTATGTTTTGAAACACTTTGTAAGCTTTTAAATAATATCATTTCCTTTGTTTTGTTTACTTCATTTTATCAAATCTGTAAATTATACATTATACAAAGAGTTTTCAGTTAAAGATTTTACTTTGAGCTATAATTATTGTAATTATTAAAAGATGTAGCCTTTATTATTAAAGTTTTATATTTTTCAAATTAAAGAAAAAGAATCGTCATGGCTTTCATTTACTTCTTCCAGACACATTGTATGTGGTGCTGCTTCTATCCTCATCTCAAAACTGTAACTGTTAAGAATGTCCCAAAAAATACATTATACATCATTGTGGTTCTGTGAACTGCCAGGGGCAATGGGGTATCACCAGGGTAACTGTATGTGCACATGTGTGACACACAGAACCTTGCTGTCACTGGTCACAAATGACAAGGAACCCTGGCAGGTATCTGGTGTTTATAGTATCACAGTTACCTACATAACTAGTGTTCTTTTTTACCCCTCTTCTAACCATTAGGGGTGGTCTGAATAACCCAGGTAACATATTCCATAGTGTCATGAGGAACACCTCAGGACTAATGGAAAGGATGTGTGGGGAGACAGGTGTGATGCTCTCACCACTGGAAATCTGGAGAAAGGGGATGGTGACGTCCAGGTAGCAGCGCCACCTGGTGTGGCATTCCACTATATAATGCTCATGAGAATGAGAAATTCCTCATAGTGTGGCATGTCACAACAGGGACTGGACGTCTAGCCCCTCTATAGGGCATGGTGATGATGTCCAGCAGCCAGTGGGCCAACCTCTGGTTAGACAGATGCCAATTTACAGAATATATTTGGAGTGCGTATGACAGTCTACAAATTCATGACATTATACAACTTCATATCAGCCATATCCCAGCCCTAGTTTTATATATATACATATATATATATATATATATATATATATAAACAAACATATAAACGAAGGCCTGTCCTTGGAGTTCAGATTGTATTTCCGCAAGCTGAGGTTTCGTTTTGGCCCTAAAAAAATAACTGCAATCTTATTCAATCAAGAGCAATTAAAAGACAGCTTAATTAAACGTAAATACACTACATTTTGTTGGGCATTATTCGATTTTTTTAAATAGTGAACCAAGCAGGCATGAATCTAGTACCTTATTGAATTTCTATTATATAACAACAAAACAACAACTAACGGTTCACAAAGAATATCAGACTTCATGCCCAGTCTGTTAATGCTTCTTTTCCAAGTAGGGGTTGCAGTGCAACAGACTTAAAAGCTCAGTCCAGACCTTTCCCCAGCCACAGATTCCAGATGTTCACAAGTCAACTGTGAGATGTAATATCTCCATTGGGTCATGGGTCTGCCATGGGGTCTCTGTCCAGTGGGACATGCCTGTTACAGCTCTACTGGGAACCGACCAGGGAATATCCTTGTAAGGTTCCCAAACCTCTCAGCCGCCTTCAATATGGAGGCGCAGCAAGCTCCAGATCATCCACAGAGCCGGCGTCTATGAACCGATTTGAGAATCTGATGCCCAATGTCTTGTCTAAACATTATCATAAGGTCCATACTGCATACCAAAAGGAACATGTTACAGGTTCATCATTGCAAGGTCAATGAACACAAAATTAGATGTGATGACCTTGGTGAGAGATTGCAAAATCAACCACAAAGTCACCCCAAAGCTATCTGGTTACTAAGGCATATAAAGTGAGTTTATCACTACAGCATGCAATTCCCAAATTTAGTAAAAAGGCACTTTACAGAGATACAAACTTTTGACATTCTACACAGAATCCCCCAAAAGGCCATAATAAGCCTCTTAGGCTACCAGATGGATGCCAGTCATGATGCTGTGGTGTGCTGCAATGGCTAACACTTACTGTACATCTTTAGCATAGCCACTTGCCACTATCTAGCAGTCCTTTATCTCCAGCATCAGGCATTACATCAGATCCAGTTGATGACGTGCATGCTGACCACAGAACTAGGCTCATGTGTAAGGCTAGGGGCTGTTGAGCACATTTGATTTCATGGGTGCGAGTATAATTTACCTCATAACTATCTTTCATTTGGCTTTTTGCAACACAGCAGTAATTTGGTTTCGGTGAGCTTGTATCATCATTTATGGCCGTCAATATGGACATGCAGTATCTTGTTAGTTAGCAAAGCTAATTTGTCTATAGCATTGAAGTTCTGAGCAGCTTCTACTTTGTGCTAGACCACCAGGCCCCCTCAACGAAGAGAGAGATGCGGAGTACTGAAACTGTTACAAGTAGAGAAAGGTGGAGAACATTGATTTAGAAGAAGGTGGAGTTTAACATGTGGTCTTTCTCCAGAACATCAGTTATTTCTTGAGTCCATTTAGCATAGTCATTGCAAACAGGCTAGCGTGAGCTGGTTTCCAGCATGCCTCCATCTCTCCCTCTCTCACACACACTCCTTGGGCTGCATGCACCCTGGTTGGCACAATTGTGCATTTGCACCTTTGTAGATTTTGTGGTCCTTAAATCAGGCCTTTCATCCCTGCTGTTCTCCATTAGCATATTTAATTGCCAGGTAAAAATCATTTGTTTACAATCCGTGTAATTATTTGATTGTACAGTAACCATGAGGAATCGGAAGAAGATAGCGAGAGCGGAAGAGGGATGAAACGAGGGAGTGCTGGAGAACGAGAAGAAAGAGGAGCTCAGCAGCCAAAACAACACATCAAAGCATGAGCCTTGATGCCGATTTCATATGGCATTAATGGTTCATGAAGGAAAGAGATTGCCTTTAGGAACAGCTCCCTCATAATCCCACCAACAATCTCAGTGCAGCATAAACATTAAAAGAGGGAATGGAAAAAAATTGAACCCATCTCTCCTAATCCTGTCAACAATCACCAATGAATGCATAAACATGGGAAACTTTTGCTGAAGAAAGAAAAGTAGAGAAAAGCAAAGAGACGGAAAAAGACAGAAGGGGGTTGGAGCTGCGTGTTTTAATAGTTATTAAAAATGACAGCTGTTATATAAATAACTCTTAAGTTTAGATTGTGGACATTTGCATCATTAGCAGAATACTAACCGCGTTGTCCTTTAACTTCATCACTCATTCGCCCATATACACTTGTGCCGCCACTGGTTTAGCGCATTCAGTGGGTCTCACTAGCTTCATGACGTTAGCCTTGTGGTTACATTTTTACGGCTTAGAATTACATTTATGGCTCCATCTCTACATAACGCTGCCCTTTTTTCATTTAAAAAGCTCACAATGCATAAATCAGAGGAGCCTACGGTGCCCAATTATGGTCTAGCAGTAGCATTTATGCGTTTGTACTCCTTCCTACAGCGACACAGGAGACACCTGAAAGCTAGACTTTACATGACATAACAAGGATAAAATCCATCCAGCAGAATGAAGGGAAAAAATTCAGGATGTGAAAGACGTGCATTTGCTTTCCACCACAAATTTGAACAATGCTGATGAATTGGTTTTTTACGTTTAAGTCTTTTGGGCCCATACTTAAAACTTATAGTTGAAAGCAGCTTATACTTGGTTCAGTTTTGACCCACAATGAAATAATGGACCTTTTTGTGCCTTAACTGAAGTATATTCACTGTAGTTCAACTATCTGCAAGTACCTTACCTACTGAACACAATGAAAGCTGGTGAGGCAGTATATATTGGTCTTTATTTACTCAGGAAATTTAAATGAGCTCATGTGAAAAAACAAAGCTCAGACACATCACTGAATCCAGCAGGTAAAATGTTACCAAGTTAAAGAAGTTTCAGTAAAGCTCTTTACACAGGCTGTATCATTAAGAGTCATTCGTATCATTCTTTGTATTATGGGATGTTTGGGGGGGATTTACTCTTTTCTGATTTTTTAAAAAGTGTATCATGTTAATATTAAATATCGATATTAGATAAATATTGACTGACTGACATTCAAACAGCTTTACCTTTAAGAGAAGGCTGCATTTAGCTAAAGCATCTAGTTCTCTCTCTCTCTCTCTCTGTCTGTCTGTCTGTCTGTCTGTCTGTCTCTGCTCTCATCTTTTTATTAAATTCTTCAGCTGTGTGTGTTTAGTAATCCAGAATATTTGTTCATTCATTCATCTTTAGCAACTGCTTTATCTTGGTCAGGGTTGCAGTGATGCGGAGCCCATCCAGTTGGATTAAAAAGACGTCTTGATTGAAACCGGCATGAAAACATTACTAGCCTGAGATTTGCGTATGTTGTGCACCTGATCATTTACTAGGTTTTCACTCTTGACTGTAAAAAATGTTAGCGTTTAATGTTTAATATCTTAAGTACAAAATACTATTGGCGTCACCAAGAAGATGAACTGCTTCCGGGTCAAAGCCATTCAAAATAATGGAACAAATGACATGTCTCATCTCATTTTTACTAACATGCACGATTATGTCGAGGCAAGCTTTTACATCATACTTTCATTTTGACTTTTATATTTTAAAATGCATGGATCTTTCCAGAAAACAATATTTCTTACTTGCTGCATATGGCTACGGATCAAAGCTTTGAATTTAACGCTGATATAAGATCTACGGTTACAGAAGCCAAACACCTATCTTGAATTACCTTCTTGGATCGAGATGAGATAAATGCGCTTCAATTAAATTTATTATTTTGGCCCGATTTTACGACTCATAACTGAGGCAAAATCAAATCTAAGACTACAGCAGAGCAGCCAAGGGGTAAGGATTTTGTTCAAGGGGGTCTTTCTGACTGTCCTGTGATAAGAACGCAGAACTTTATGGTCACTAGTACTGAATCTCAGATACCAATGCTTTGGAGAAGCATTAGTGCCGAAAATATGTCATATAAATTGCTATAAGCACTAGTGCAAGGATTTCACGTATCATTTGTGTAAATCCGGCATATAAGATCTGACACATTTGTCTGTACTGAAAGAAGAATAGAAAACCTATTTAATTGAAACTCACTTATAAATGAACCTAATGATGGTTGAAATCCATCCAGAATGCAAACGCGCTTTGGTATAAATCTATATAACTTCTTTCAGGGACTAATTTTTCAGAGTAAAGAGAATTTTTCGTTTTTTTATACAAAAATGTATTTTAAACATTCCATGTTAGTCGCATATGCACAACAGATCCTGCCCCGCGTACCGTTCCTCTCATAAATCTGTGAACATGATAAACATGACACCACTACCTATTCATCATCAGTGGTCCTTGTTTACCGAATCTATTTTTTGTTTTCTTCTGTATTCCATTTAAAAACCATCTTCCGAGCAATTGTTTCCTTTCTCAGCGTTTCTCTGTCTTCCCAGGCCAAATATGGAGTGGGTGTGCATTCTTCTATGATTATTTTCACAAAATGCCCCCTCCCCCCCCTCCAAGCAGGCTTGCGTACTCCCATCCCTGGCCGGATTTGGTCACTTTTTGCCTTAACCACCGTAAACAACAAGAACAATTTATCTGGCAGGAGACATGTTTACTGAAGCGGAGCCACAGCCATTTTTAGCCGCCTCTCTTCGTTCGGTTAGCGCGGCGTTCTCTGATCTCGGTATTATTGGATGTTCCCCTGTGGTTGCTGTGGGTTCTGCGTTCTTCCCCATTGTTCTCAAAGCAGCACGGATTCAGAGAATTTCGTCTTCGGCTTGTAGATTCGATAACAGGATTTTTATGGTGTAGAAAGTCCCACATTCCAGTCGGACCCGCAACACAGAGCGCTTTGTCACGAGATCGATGTGTTTGGCCTGGGCTGACATATACTTTCGCGTTCGATGCCCCAGTTATGGCTGGTTTTGGGTACTGCAAACTACAGAGGCCTTCGAATGGCAGTAATGCCGTCGTAAGACCACACAAACTCAGTGACTTCGGTGCTGGTCAGAGCTAGTTTGTGGTGCTGCTTCAGCAATTTCTGACCAGGCCTTTAAACTGCGAAGGGAATTTATACATGTTTTGTTTGACTTGCTTTTCTGCGTGTCCTCTTGTGCACCCCGTGATATGCAATGCACAATTTAGTTCTCCCCCCGAGCCAAGTATAACTTTCCGTAACACAAAAGCAGTTGCGTATTTTACAAATTCCTAACTTTGATGTGGTCAGGATGAAGTCTTCTTCTAAAATCCACCCCTTTCTGGATGACAGGCTGGGCGTTGGACCATTTGTGAGACATGTCCCTTGATAGATGAATCACGAAGCTTGCAGTCAATGCTGAACTATCGCTGTATTTCGCTTCTTTACCCAGGAGTCAATGAATGATCTAGACTCTATCTAGTCTCTTGCTTACTTTTTTAAAGAGATTTAACATGTATGGTGTGTCTCGTGTTGGGTGGCACCGTTTTGTGCATGCCTACTCCACCACAGAGTGGCTTCCCCAGGCAGCCATTGGGTCTGTGGTCTTACCACTCCTGGTCTGGCTTTCGGCCATACACCGCTCCTCAGCACGTACACACACATTCCCATTCAGACCACAGGTTGCTCGGGTAACCTACAAAACCTGCCCTTCTGAACCTTGTCTTATTTATCCAAGCTGTATATTATCTACGAATGCTACCATTTCCCTAATGATGTTTAATGGCAGGTGGGATGGAGGTTGCTCCTTCATGTAAGCCCCTAAAGCTTCTTTTATGAGCCACAATAAGTAAACTTCTGAGGTCACTGGTAAATGCTAAGAAAATATAAGTGCCTTTATTTGCACCATGGACCTCACAAGCGCTTGTGGCTTTAAGTTCGAAGTTAGCAACTGAGGGTGGTTAGCCTTATGGCCCAATCAAAAAATAAAAGCTGCAAAAGCCCACCTAGTATTGTCTTTAGTTTTGCTTGTCTATGCTTGCTAATCATAGGAAGAATTAGCATGGGGAACATAATGTTGAGGCATTGGTGAGCTCTGATGTCTATTGCGCAAACTGCATGGTTAATTATCACAGGTTTGCTTCAAAGAATGTTGATTAGCTCAGTATTATTATTTGTACATAAATAGGATCATATAATAGCAGATATAAGCTTCCTTTGTTGGTTACATTAGCCTTGTAGCTCCAGAGCAAAACTAAAGGTTCTAACTTCTAACACCAAACATGTCTTGGCTGATCGACTAAATTTGGTTACCAGCCGAGTTTCTGGGAACATTTTTGCTAATCCTGTAATCTATCACACTTAATTCAAACCATCAGCTAATTATCAGCAGGAACTTAGTGCTGGTTGCGGTTTGCTGAAACCCATGAAAACTGAACGCATATGAAATATCCAAACCTGAGACTGAGGCTTTATACATGCATAATTTTTGTGATCTTACTGTGTTCTTTGCCTGATCTTGCAACCAGACAGAAAACTAAGAAAGCCTGTGTGATAGAAGCCCAAGGTAGATTACACAGAAAGAGCTAAACATCACTGGCTAAAGTTTAGAACTTGTAATTAAATTAGAATCACTTTAAACTGACATTAAATGACGGATAATCACGCGGCTGAGACAGTTCATTGAGAAAAACATTTAAACAAAGACTTAAAGAGGCCTTTTGTTTATAGTTTCCAAAAATCTCCCCTGAGCACCTGGGTGTGAGAGCTTTTATGGGTTCCCAGCACTAACTCCGAACACACACGGACCTAAAGCACATCTTTATTTTACCAATTTTTTTATTTACCACAATCGCACCTGTTTGAAATTGGGCTTCACCAGAAAAAATAAAAGATCCAGCTGTAAGCCATTTCATCCAGCACCCATCAGCGATAAACGAATGTGAAAGCCCAGTGATTCAGCTAATGAATAATATATCTCACTTGCACTAAGTGCATTTTAATGGTGAGAAAGCCTACACTGCATGCTTACCCTGATGTGGAAGAGACACAATGTGTTGGTGTTGCGGTAAACAGAGGAGAAAGAGAACAGTCATAGCTGGAGGGAGAGAAACAGTTAGCCGCCAGAAATCGAATAATTCCATGCCAGAGTGGCCTCCTCTGTTTTAACTGCTGTTAAAGACTATTATTCAATCAGCCGATCATGTGGTAGCAATGCAATGCATAAAATCATGCAGATGCAAGTCAAGAGTTCAATTAATGTTCACGTCAAACATCAGAATGGGGGGAAAATGTCATCTCAGTGACTTGGTGGCATGGTGAAGAATGGTGCAAGAAAAACAAAATACATCCAGTGAGCAGCGGTTCTGCAGAGAATGCCCAGTCTGGATTGACCTAACAGTTTTAACCTTTGGAAACTTGAAAGGATTTACTGTAGTATATGTCTTTACCAGAAAAGAATCAGAAACTATTTTGATCGCAATCTGATATTGAAACACATTAATTTATTCACCGTTTCCACAGACGCTGTGCTATATTAAAGAAGCAAGACGGCCGCACCATCTAAATCCAATTCCAACCTCTGAACACACATTTGTTGTAGTTGTGCATTTAGAGATTATCGGCTCACGTATCATCTTTTGACATGCACATTAGTGTACCTGATGAAATGGCTACTAGGCCTATGAATTGATACAAGAATCATTTTACATTAAATGTACAGTATTAGTGGCTTTTAAAGGTCTTGCCATTTATAAGGTTCATTTCATTGCATTCGTTGTACTTTCAACAACAATAATTCTAAAATTTATTGGTTGTCTCATGTGACTGGATCAGGAAAAGAAGGAAAAATAAAGCTTCCACTTTCGTACTTTTGTTACACCACATGTGGCTCTGTGGTTCTTTATGATGATAATGGAAAAGTATGCTAAGCTCTAACAGGGACAACAAAACATTGAGCGAGAGGGAAAAGTGAGAGAAACAGAAAGGCATATGGTCCTGGTTTGGTGGTATGATTAGAGGCAGGCTTGCATGTTCTCTCTGACAAACAGGAAGTAAACACTCATAACTGTGTATGTTCCAGTTCCAGTGCACATGTTTGAGATATATATACAGTATATGTATGTATGTGTGTGTGTGATATATCTGTCTCTTATGTAAGCAAGTCCTACAAAATTCAAATAATCACATGCCTTTTGAAACTTTTGATCACTATAATTTCAGAACTCTCAGCTTCACGGTCTTTCACATTTTTGCTGTTTTGAGAATGTTAAATAGATAAAAAACTACACGTATGCGAAGAATCTTTTCCAAGCACTGATTTTGCCAAACAACAAGCGTCCCTGGGTGAAGACGTTATACAATCACTGCAAGCCATTCTTTTCACTTCTTTACTGCTTAACTTTAAATACTGGCTTTAGTTACACAATATAACAGTGAATGAACTGTAGCAATGCCAGTCAGCTAGCAAAAAAGCACCCACGTGTTAATGTTAGCCAGGTAATTAGTTTGTTTAGGTCCAGCAGTTGCTAGCTGATGTAGCCAGGTTTGCTAGCAAGCCAGCCAGTGTTAGGTGAGCTATTTTGTTGCGTAAACTAAACCTTGGTCAACATTCAGTGTTAGCATGTTCTGAAAGCCAGACCTGAGTTTGTTGGCAAACACACAAGATTAGCTCATTTGCACACCATGAAGTGGTTTACATAAACCTCTACAGTGACTGCATCTTACTCCAAACATTCATTGTGTCACAGAGAGTGAAAGCTTTTCCCAAAGAAAACCCAGCATGCAGAGCACAGCAACATTCCAGCTACAGCAGAGACTCACCTTGGTTAGTCAGAGATGACAATCACGATGGCACTGATGGTATAATTAGCATGAAAGTTGAAGCTTTAGGAGCTGATCTGTTTAACCAGAGTGTACAGATGAGATGGTAGAGAGAGGGTAGAACAGACTAAATGATTAAAGCACTGCTGCATCACTCTCTTCAGGTAGAGATGAAGTGTGGAGTGCCTGTGAGGTTACAAACTTCAACATTCTGAAGCTCGTGGCCAGAAAGGTGTACAAAAGATAACACTTTTTTTTTTATCCATGGGCAGAGCATCCATGGGCTCAGGCTACTTGCTAGCTAGCTACTGTTTGCATTGATTACCTGCAATTCTTTGTTCTGTTATTGCAGATATTTGTCTGATTTATTGTTTTCCATTTTGTTCCCCATTGCTGCACTCTGCTTCCTCTCCAAACTAATGACATGCCCTCTGATGTTGTAATGCTTCGCAGCGAAAAAAACAGCTATCTTTTGGTGCTAGCTGGGAACCAACTTTTCAAGTTCGGCACCAATTTATTTTTGTTCAAAATGCCCCAAATGGTTAAAAACTTGGTCCACGGTCTCGAACGGAACCCGGTTCTTGTTGGTGGAAAAGGTGAATCATAGACCTTTTATAAAGCATTAGGTTTTTGTTAACGGTTTCATACATTACCCACAATGCCATTCAACTGCCGGTGATAGTGGCACTAGTGGCACCAGTCTTTAGTTTGTCCAGTTTTCTCACTTCTTCACCTATACACTCCACACATACAGATCAGCTTCATCTTTCATGCTAATATCATTGTCGATGCCATTGTGCTTGTCATCTCAGAGATTGCTAACTAGTCAAGCACAAATATGTTATATAGCTGCATTGCATTCTGAAAGTCCACTGTTTGCTGTCTCCACTACTTACCAACAAATTAGCACCAGACACACAAAATACACCACAAATATTTCAGGACAAACGATTTTAATGTGTTTGGGTGGAGGTTTCCTTTAAAATCGGTAGCCAAATTGAACTATTACAGCATAATCAAGTTTATGAATGGCTGATCAATTGTAAGTGCTGTTCTTGCTGACCAAGTTACACCTGTCTCTCAGAAGAATCAAAATATTACTTAGCATTTGATGGTTTAGGGCCCTGCTTAAGATCCTAACTGACTCTCTGACAGTCCTCTGAGTCCACAATGCTAACATGGTTCGGAAGGGAACTTACTCTTACCGTGCTGTTTAATGGGAGAAGCTTTTTATAGAGTGTCTGGTAGTGTTTCCCCACCCACCCTGCTGTAGATGTCAACCCTCAGTGGGGTGATATGCACCATGGTCTCCACTTCTACAGCACAGTGCTGACGGCATTGTGGCTTTGTGATGCTGCAAAGATGAGAGAGACGATAAGGTCGCAGAAAGAAAGAAAGGCTTGAGTTGTCACGAAGGGCACTTTATTTGTCCTGTCTCAACTGTGAGTGTGCATGGAGAAATTCGAGGTACTCTCTCCCTCTCTCTCCCTCTCTCTCTCTCTCTCTCTCACTCTCTCTTTCTCTCTCTATGCCCCCACTGTGAAGCTCAGGCCCCTGAGCCATGTATTTGAACTTCAGTGAAAATGCACTCTTACTTGTGGGGACCTGAAATGGGAGTTTGGTGGGTGTCAGCGGGAAGCTTTCAGAAGTGTTCAGGCTTCTGCCAGTATAAAAAAAAGAAACAAACAAAAGTGGGTATATATAGGGGTGACCAAGGCTAGCTAATTCCCCTGTTGTCATTCTTATCTGTACGCATGCTAATAACTAAGCATATTTAGCTATCTATTTTTAGCTACTTCCATGACAACCCATAGATGTTAACACTGGCCAACTCTCTATACTTAAGACCATATTTACATTTTTATTTATTTATTTAACTATTTATATTTAGCTATTTATTTAGCTAGGCATTTATATTTAGCTAACATTCTCAAATGATGGCCTCTAGGTAGCTAATAGCAAGCTGATGCTAGCTAGCCTTAGCAAACCATGTGAATATTTTTCAATTTGTTTCTATCAGGCAAATAATTATGATAAATGCATGACACAGTGCAACTTTAATAACGGACCCTCGATATTGCAACAATATCGGATTCTGTATTATAATATCGGTTCACAAGAACACCACTTGCTACGGTGCACACACAGAAAATAATGATGCCAGCCATACTCAAATAGACCTTCTCAGATGCACATTCAGTCATCCCGTCTGTCTTTAGCCTGTATCAATGCCTTTATTAATAAACTAACTAATTAGTTTTTAACCACATCATGTAGGTTTTCAGGCAACTAAAACATGGGACTGACAAACACATTGTAGCTTTTACTTGCCTGGTGGTCTAGCTAATGAGTTTGTGATTTGCTGACCCCTGCAGAGTCAATGATTCCTTTCACGTGTTTATAGTCTTGAGGTCCAAAGCAAATAGAGGTTTTCCTCTGAGCAGATTTTATTGACAGCTGCCAGTATTACAAGAGCACTTTACATTTTCTGACTTTACGGATGCAGCTTTCGATATGAGGCGTGCTTATCAAGATATGTATGGTAAATACTTGAGCTATCAGGCATAGACAAGTTCCCTTGTGAATCCTTCTTTTTACAAGCTGTAATATGGAAAAAAAGAGTAGCTGATGTTGTTTGGGGCTGCAAATATGTTAATCGAGCATTTTTGCAAACATCTAAATTTGGTCCCGTTGGCCAAATACCTTTATTCTTGTGTTTAGTGGGTATAAGATATGACGAAAATTTGTATTTATTTTATTGGAGAAATGTAACCGTCACAGTAATGTGAGATGGTAGATACATTAATATAAATAAATTTAACAGTAGTACTGTAAATATGACAAAAATATGGGAAAATGACAGGAAATGGGCAAAAATGCCAAAGTATTTCAGAGTCCATTTGCATTTTTCTTTCAAAATTACAATCAAATCTATTTTAGCTATTAACCCTTTTATTTACTCTTCTCACTCCCTTTTTTTTACATTTTTATTTTATAGATTACTGTACGCTTTTAGGTTAACTTTTTTTAAAGCATTGTATGCGAAAAATTTAAATAAAGAGTTGAAAAATGGGTGTCCCTGAAAAAAGATGGCTGGTTCCACAGAGGTTATATAAATACAGGTAATAGTGTATTACCAAGTATTCAAGGCCGGTTCAGACATGTCACCTAAGCCAAAGATGCGGGAAAAGGTATTAACGTTCATGTACTACAGTGCCAAACTGGAGGCCATCTTCAACACGTGTCCATAGGAAAACATAAGCTGCATGGGAAAACAATTATCAAGTCATGTTTTTCATTATGCTGGAAGGCATTAAAAGTTTATAGATATTAAGAGCCCACATCATCGTAACATTATTAAGTTTCAGTATGGGAATAACTACAGCATGACCTATTTCCAGGAGCAAAACAAGCAGTAAAACGAGAGAGATGAACATATAAGGCTCTCGCAGTTGCCACAAGTAGAGACGTTTCTTTGATGTGCAGTGTATCAAAGGATTACCAATTTAGAACTGTTTGAACTCCGTCGTATCTTCTGTTCTCCTTCAGCGTGCTTTGTGAAACAAGCAAAGCATGAATTTCAGAAAGCGCTTGCTTTCTTCACAGATGCGAAGGCTCTATGTGATGTAGCATGCCACATCTTTCAGAAATGATTCATCTTCCTTTCTGAGCAAGCGTCGTCTTTTCATTAGCCTCGGCATCAAGCTTTGGAGTGAGTCCAAAAAGAAAGAAGAAACAACGTGGAACAATGGAGGACAAACGAAGCCAAAAGGCCAAACTAGCCTTCCCTCTTGAAAATGTTGAAATTAGCGTCTCAGATGGGTAAAGAAAATGAAAGGACTTTAAAAAAAGGCTTGAAATGTCGAGAATGGTGTAAAAAAAAATTTGCAGGAGATAAGAGATCAGAAGGCGACTTTGGTGCCACTTCAAAGCACTGGGTTTGAGAAACTGGGTTAGCCGGCGAGCTGATACACCGGAGTGGTGTGTTTTTAGCCAGCAAGTTTGAGAATTAGCAACACGCAAGGAGGTTAGTTCAGACAAAGGTTATTCAAGGCAATGGGTCAACGCCAAGCTAACTTTTTTGGGCCGTCTCCACATCTGACAAGGCGTTTCTCGCTCTTGATATGGCCGAACGATGGCCCGGCTTTGAAGTGAACGCTAGCCGCTAGAGCTGTGGGAGCTTCTTCTCTTTATTGGGGCCTGTCAGAGGCATGCTGCGCACCACAGCTAGCTTTAACTCATTAAAACCTAACACACACAGCACACACTGACAGAGCACACAGAGAGAGAAAGCACTGAGAGACAGATCTGTCATCTTGTCTCTAAACTGGTCAGGATTTAATATACCTGGGTGACTGCATGTGGGACGCTTTTTTTTTTTTTTGTGTAGTCACAAGCCAAAACTTTCCACCTATCATGTTGGTAACATCAGATATTTTCTAAGCTTTGTGTTACTTTCATTAATCTCTTAATCTATTAGTCAATTCATCCATGGATCAGTTATCAATATCAGTGTATATATATCAAAGTTAGATTTATTATGGAGTTTAATTGAATGGGTTTAATTCATGTCTCATTAATTTAAAAATAAGTCAGCTTACAAATAATGTCAACTTGGATGTAACATGTGTCAAAGGAATAAAAACAAAGCACTACGGCTCTAATAAATAGCCAGAAACATTATAAATTGTGCATATATATATATATATATATATATATATACGTTGAATTATAAAATAAACCTAACACGTGGTTTTTGCTTTGTTTTGTTTCCAAGTCCTGCAGTACGTCAATAACAAGAACATCAGCGATCAACATTATTATAAATAATAATTGAAAAAATTATATATGATAAATAATAAACTCCGCCGTTGGATTTGTCGCTGTCAGACTGGCACCATTTACATTTATGTCATTTGGCAGACACCCTTATCCAGAGCAACTTTCAGAAGTGCTTTGAAGTCTCTATCAATGAATACATCCTGATACTGGTTCACTAGGTCACAGACTAAGA
This sequence comes from Notoglanidium macrostoma, assembly GCA_030068235.1. Lineage (NCBI taxonomy): Eukaryota > Metazoa > Chordata > Actinopteri > Siluriformes > Auchenoglanididae > Notoglanidium > Notoglanidium macrostoma. The sequence continues at coordinate 24,463,741 of JAQQZR010000036.1, read as the reverse complement.
ATACAATTTAAAAAAAAAAGCAAGTTAAAGTGCTATTTAAAGTATATCAGCAAGAGGTAGGTTGTCAGGCGTTGTTTGAAGACAGACAGTGACTCAGCTGTTTTGGACAAGTAGAGGAAGTTCATTCCACCACCAGGTGCCAGAACAGAGAAGAGTCTTGATGCATGCCTTCCTTGTACCCTGAGAGATGGGGGGTCCTGTCAAGTGGTTCTAGAGGATTAGAGGGAGCGTGGTGTTGTTCGGGGTGTGATAAGTACTTTAAGGTGCTCACCACGTTTTGATTTGGCAGTAATGAAAGACGTGCCTTTACTTCTTGACAAGTGTGATCTTTGTTGGATGGACAGCCTAAAAATAACTAATCGTCTCTAACTGTTTCGGGGAAAAAAAACATTAACATTCCCTGCTTTCTTCCCATGTTTAATGGTTGGCCTGTACTTTTTTGAGGTTCCAGGAAGTTAAATAGACTCATTCCACTCAATAAGAGCATAAAAAAAAGCATACTGAATTTAAATTAAAAAAAAAGAATAAAAAGCATGAATGCATTCGAACGAGTACAGATAAGAAATGGAGCTTTTATCTCCGTCTATATCCAAGACGGAGTTTATCCTCAGTCCACCAAACTTCTCCAAAGATTTGTCTTCTTAATCTTTCAGGAAGTTTCGTCACAGTTTTGCCTGATCGGCGTCGCTTTTGTCACTGCATCAAGGCTGCAGCCATAAGAACAAAAACCTAAGTCCTTGTTTTAGAGCGAGTTGTGTGCCAAGGTCTTTGAGACAGAAGAAAGCAAGATTTGGGAGACAAACATGAGCGGAAAATGTTTGTTCAGCCTCTTTAATGAGGTCATAGGAAAAGCTACAAAGACTGTACGGCCAATTATTTCATTCTGTCTCTTTCTTTCTCTCGCTATTGCTTTGCTTTTTTTTTTTTTTTGGAATTCTAATCTCTAATCTCCCATTGTTCCGGAACAACACAAAGGCCTACGACATCAAAACAGACGACTATCAATCTATCAAATGCACACCACGCTTCCCTTATAGAGCGTACAAACTGGAGCGCAAGAGAGAGAATGGAAAAGAGAGGAAGAACGAGCAAGGCTGTGGAGTGAAGGAGAAAAGAAAGGGAAAGTTAGACGCCATGCCTCAGTCATAGAACAATTCCTTTGGCTTTGAACTTAAAAAAAACGTCACATCATCAAATGCGTCCTAAGCAATAAGCCACAAAGACACGTGAGACCTCGGATTCTTTGTTTTCATCCGTGCTCCACTGATAACCTTTATTAATCTTGAATTTTGGAGTCGCAACCCTTTCTTTGAAGCTCAGGCTGTTGCTTTCCTGTTGTTGTTTTTTCTTTTTTCTTTTTTTTTTTTTTGCACAGAACGCAGGTTGTGGTTGAGAGATAAAACACTTCTGAGCCATATTAAGACTTGAAAGTCCCTTGGCTATTCACTGGCGCACATTTGATGTTGTTCTTTGCTCCTCGGGCAAATTAGCATATCGTTTTCAAAAGCCGTCTGGTGAACACAATGCACAAGCATGGCACATTCGCTAAAAGTCGCCACTGATGTGATATCGTGTGGCAGAGTGAGACGTTAAAATTGTGATATGCAGATTGCTTATAAAAAATGGAATGCTTTTTTTTTTTTTGAAAGACGTGAGTGGGTCCTTTTCCCCAAAATGTCCCCATTCCTTTTCCCCATCACTCTCGTTTTCTCCTTTTTCTCTTACCGTCATCCTACTCCTGTCTCCTGCGTTCAGTTTCTTTGAATATTGAATGTGAACGCTCCTTAACTTTGTGTTTGCAATGCTGTCAGCCTTCATATCCACATAAACATTTTCCATTGACACAAGGGCCAAAATTTCTCCTTAGTTACCGGAGGCTTTCTTCTCATGAAGAATAGCAAAAGATGCATTGAAAGGCTGTGAGAAGCTCAGCACTAGCTCGGAGTCTGCGGATCTGTCATTGATCTATTATTAATTCCCTCATATCTGATTGCGGCTCAGTCAAACAAATTGTGCAGATGGTGCTTTCTAGACAAGCTATCAATCTCATTTCACCTACTTTGCCTCCTTGTTATTACTATTATTATTAGTTTCTTTATTTTTGGACACTTAGGCTGATGTGAAATTCATTTTGATGCTGATGGGTAACTCCAATGACAGATGGGTTTTGATCAGGTCATGGCGAAGTCCCCAAAATGGCCTTTTAATGTGTGTTTGGAGATGGGGGGTTATCGGAACAGATGAAAGACGCCCCAGGATGGGGCATCTGTGCGTTCCAACCCCTCATTATTAATGCTAATACATGGCGCTAGTGGCTTTGATGTCAAGTGCACAATAGTGTGTATGATGGACGTATAGTCTAGCCTGTGTGCATGTGTGTGTAGCAGGGCACAAGAGAGCAGTGGGATATCAGTGATCAATCATGGCCTATTTCTGATTAATGCAGAGACAAAGAAAGACAGAGAAATAGATACAAACAACCTTAATAGATAGGAGAACTAGAGCAAAACTAGACACAAAAAGACTAGACACTAGACTAGCAGGGGGGGGGAAATAAGCACACTAGAAGAACCATGAGAACAAGGACAAATTAGACAAAAAAAGTAGACACAAAGGTTGGTTGCAGAACTAGTGCAAATCTAAACACAAATGCACTAGAGACTAGGGAAAAAAACAGGAATCTAGGACAACAATGAGAACTAGTGGAAAATTAGAAATAAAAGGACTAGAGAGTAGCAAAAAACAATAACCACAAGGACACTATGGGAACTAATGCAAAACTAGACTCAAAGGAATAGAGACTAGTAAAACCACAAGAACGCAAGGGGAACTAGGAGAACTGGTGCAAACCCAGACACAAATTACAAACAAACAAGCATACTGTGAGAACCTGGAGAACTAGCGCTAAAGCGCTAGACGATAAAGGATTCAAGCGAAGCGAAACAAAAAGAAAACACAAGGACACTCGAAGAACTAATGCAAAACTAGACACTACAGTACTACAGTCTTAGGGGAAAAACAAGAACCCAAGGGTAACCAGGAGAACTGGCACAAAACTCATCAAATATACTTCAATGCTTCCTACTTAACACCGATTTAGCATGGATTATATTTCAGATTAAATAGTGTTGTGGAAATGCTAATCAAGTTTGCATTAAGCTTATTGGCTTTATAAATCCAATTGAAGGTAGAGGTCTAGGTCATTGAGTAACATCTGTCTGGCCGAAATGCTATTGTTCAGCTCTCACGTCTCCCATTTGCCCTATTAGCATATCAATGCTAACAGATGACACCTGTTTTTGCTGTACGAACAAACCACTACAACGAGACAAGAGGTCAGTCATCTTCCTGTCAAATCTGTCAACAGAAAGGTTTCTGAACAGCAATAAGCCGGGCGTCGGCTGGAGCAGTGTTGCGTTTAGCGTTGTTCAAGCATATGTTGCTAGTGCATCGTGTTGGGGGGGGGCGAGTTTCATATTCATTCACAGCTGGAGATGATGATCCTCCCCTTGGCTCCCTCACCGCTTTCGTCTCTCATATTCCAGAGAGGAAAGCAACAACGAAAGAGAAAATAAGAAAGAAAGAAGGAAAAAAAACACCAGAGTGCGCTTTTATCCACCTCAAAGCTAGAGGCCTTTTGAGCCAGCCTCAGATACTTAGCGCTTCTCTGCATTGTTCTATTTCGAGACGTCGCTTCTTTTCTGCTTGAGTACTGTATGAGGAACAAAGCGAAATCGCCCCTTCCATCACATTCTTCTGTCACTTCTTTCTTAGCTGGTGGGCGAAAAACATAACTTCCTCAGATGAGTTTTCTGTCTAACTTACTTCAGTAGCTCGTTTCTTAGTTTGGAAAAGAAGTAAAATTGATGTTTGGAGGAAACTAGAGGCCTACGGGCCTACTGTACTGCAGGAGGGATTGACTTGGGGCTGGGAATCAAAAAAAAAAAACATTAACACTGTTATCCCAGTTCTGACAAGTGTAAGCTCTTTGTGTCTGTTGTATGACTTCTCTTTCCACCGAGGGCACAGATATTTACAGGGGTTTAGCCTGGAGTGGAAATCAACACTCGTACCTATACACTTTCCACCCACCAAATCTCGGTAACATTTACCAACCACTTTAACTTCTGTCTTTCCTGAAAAAAACTGTGTGTTCGTAGGCTATTATAGAGAACACATTTGAATCATATTTTCGTGTTCTTAGCTTGCTCAATTCTCATGCCAGATTATATGAATTGTGAGTGTGCAGTTATAAGAAAACTGCCCCAAAGAATCGATAAGAGAAAAGATGCAGAACCAAGAAATGGAAGACTTCAAATCTTTAATGATAAGGTTTTAGACCACACCGCTGTTTAATACTCAAGTCTGATTGGTCAAATGGTGTTGATTAACATTCTATAACAGCATTAGAGGTCCACTATGTAGGATTCAGTTGATTGCAACCAAATAAATGCCCCTCCCTCACCCCTCCCCTTCTTAAGCACGAATTAAAACGTATTGTGGCTGTATGCTTCCCATCATGTACTTCCAAGTACTTACATTCACACTCCCTTGCTTTATCTGTGCTAAATAATAAGTATGATCCTTCATTTTTCAAACATTTGGGTTCTCAAACTTGTTAGCCAGCACCAGCAAACACTGATTCCTTTTCATTTCTTCTTCTTTGTGTTTCTTCCGGTCCTTCCTTCCAGATTCACGCTGCCACTTGTAATAACATGAAACATGGAAGACGCTGTCTTTTTTGGTTTGTCCATTTTGGTTTGGCTACTGTAGTGCCACAACATGGCGGCTCATTAGAAAAGGACCAGCTCCCTATGTAGCTATAAAGGACTCTTTCTAAGTTAATAAAAACACAATGACTTGTAGTTACAACTAATTATACATTAATCCAAACATACTTATGAATATTATATTCCATTTCTGCTAAAATCTTGCATAGTGCACCTTTAAACTGTATGTGCCAGTATTGGAAGTCTGCCAAATGGTATAAATGTAGTTCATTATATGATTTCGTGTCAACATGGCATGTCAACAGTAAATAAAATATCACTTTGTGACTTTAAATGAGTTTAGTAGTAGTACTTACTTTAGCTCAATGGTTAAATCTATAACACAAACCATACTGTTCACTGTTTTGAGAAAGTAAACACATCGTAAACTCACGATCTCTAATGTTAGCTGCATGGTTTTCATGAAGATGGTTTTCCACACTTTGTAGCTTGAGTTTGTAAATGACATAAATCACAGCATGTATGTGAACACATGACATAAGGCCACTGTGTAAATATCCTTTTTTTGGTTTGTTTTTGTTTTTTGTTTTTTTTTGGGAAAGTGCTTACCTGGTGAAGAGCAGCATAATTTTAATTGGGTTGCGCCTGCGATGTCCAATCAAAATTATCTCATGATATAGTTGGTTTATTCTAGTTTTGGGTTATAAGTATATATATGATAGATGTAAAATGTTTTGTGTGTGTGTGTTCTCCGTGTTAGTATTTTAGAGATAATGTGGGTGTTTTTTTGTTTTTTTAAACCCAACTGCCCACATACCCGCATTTTATTAAAGTATTATTCTGTGTCGTTATTTTATGTAGTATGTGTATTTTTTTCTGCTTCTGTCATCTTTTTCACCTTTAGGTGTGGGAAAGTGAGCGTTGTTATGGTTATGTTGGTCTGCAGGCCCAGCAGTGTGTGTGCAACCGTGGGAAAGACAAGAAAGCACAAGTCAGCCACTGCGTGCCGGGGTTCACAGCCATGCAGACATAAAAGGATCTGTGGGAGAAAAGGTCTGAGAGATACCAGATGAAAACTGAACACACACACACATATACACACAAGCAGCCACGTTCACACACATCAACACCAGCCTCCAGCTGTTCTCAGCAGCAGGTGCTCCAGTGTGTTTCTGTGTGTATGTGCAGACTAAAAACATGGGTGTATGGGTTTATAGTGTTTGTGTATAGGTAGTACAGGATGAGGTAGAGAAATACAGCATGCTGATGTGTGTAATAGATCAAATATTATGGGATAGAGATCCTAGTTGCTGTTTAACATCTGCTTTATCAGTGTGTCTAATTAACCTTTTTTTTTTTTTAATGCCATTCCTCCAGAACAGCTAAAATGGAAAATGCAACTTCAGTTAAAAACTTGCAAAGAGAGACAGAGGACTACAAAATTAATTATTCCAGCGGATTATTCTTTATTTTTTTTCCATATGACCTCGTTCAACATCAAGCATGTGCGAAGAAGCAAGAATCTTCCCGCTCTGTTGTAAACCCCAGCACATACAGTCATCCCCTCGGCCCTCATCACCAAGAGCAACGTCTATCTCATGCAAAGAACAACCAACTCTTGTTTATATATATATATATATATATATATAAAGAAATAATCAGATCTCATCCATCTTAAGATGTGATGTCTTAAAGACAAGCAGCTTGACAGACTGAAGGCATGCAGACACGGCGAGGCAAGCAGATCTCTGGCTTTGATGAGACGTAACGATAGCCAAATCCCCATCCAGTTTCTATTTAAGTTACTGAAGCCTGCTGGAAAAGAGGCAACTTTTCCAAAGTGTCTCAGAAGCCGGCGCTTTAGGTGAGCGCGAGGAGGAAAAAAAAAAAACGAGGATAATGTTTATGCATTAGAATTTCAAAGCGCTTCTTTTCTCAGCAAGAAAATTCAGATTCGAAAGGTTCTTCTTGTTAGAAGAAGATCTGAGGATTTTTTTCTTTCCTCCCTCCCTCCCTCCCATGCTATCTCTCTCTCTCTCTCTCTCTCTCTCTCTCTCTCTCTCTGCTGTTACCACAAGAGTGACAAAGCCTTATTCAGGCTCTGTATGGTGTGTGTGTGGATGAATCTTAAATTAAATTCAAAAGTTTTAATCCAGGACTCTCGTGGATTATGGGACACTGATAAGTAACCACTTTATTCTGTTCAGGGTCGCAGTGGATCGGGCACGTATCCTAGGAGCAGTGCAAGGCAAGGTAGTTCGTCCCAGTCCATCCCAACACTATTCACACCTATGGGGCAATTTAATATAACCATTCCACCTATCAGCTTGTTTTTTGGGAAGTCGGAGGAAACTGGAAAACATGGAGGAAACCCATGTGGACACAAGGAGAGTATGGGAAACTCCGTGCAGATAAAAACCCGAGGTAGTTAAAAAGTTGGAGAATGTTGCGTTAAAGAATATACAGTAGTTGTACGCTGTCTTCATGAAGGAAATTATTTAACTACATCAGCTGATATATTCCACGATTAGGGTGTCATTTGTTTATAGCTGATAACATTTCCAAGTATGCATGGAAAAGTAGGAGCTATTTTAAACAGATGCAAAGCGTCCTTCACAACAAGCTGTGTGAATGTTTCAGATAAATAACACTTTACTTTCAAATATAGATAATAAAATAGTTCAAAAACATTATATTGCCTTTTTGAAATATAATTTTACATGAGTCATCAATTATAAATACATTTTAGTTCCATGACATTCACTTCACTCTGTTACATGAAGACATGTAGCCATATTCCCAAAGTCATATGTTCAGCAGGAAGTTGCATCATGTGAATTTCCTTTAGGTCATGGATGTTTGTTAACCACATTTTGCATGTTTGCTAATTTTATGCTGAAACCCCCAACCCTGTTATTGATTTAAGAGCAAAATACAGCCAAAGAAACATACCAGAGAATGCCAGAGAAGGGTTAACACCATTTTCAATGTTGTCTTAGATTGATTATGAAATATTGTAAAGTTTAATTTTCTTTAGTTACTGTAGCAAAATGTTGTGGAATCCCTCATTTACAAGCTGCAATGATTCGACTGGGTAAAGGTTTATGACCTGAAATCACTGCACCATCCACTGTTTCTCCTGCATCAGCTCTTTAGTTATAATATTTACTGCTAAGTATTACGCTAAGTTGCTAACTCCCAGCTTATTTCGATTTTGAAAATGGTGTACTATGCATCCATTTTTCTACAGAATGCTCTTCACCATGAAATATCAATCTTTCTATGACATATGTTCAGATTATTAGACGTTTAGAAATTCTTGAGGTTCTTACATAAGCTGCATAAAGCATCGCTTGATTTATTAATACCTCCGCTGGCCTAATTCCTTCTTTCATGTCCTTTTCTTTATCTGGCAAAGCTTAAAAGGAGCAAGAAGGAGGAGTGAGCGATAGCGCACTAAGACGAGAAAGAGCTGAGCGCAGCACCCTAAAAGTGTGATTAGAAATTCGCATGCGTTTCGCCTTGAAATCTACGGGGGGCCTTTGAAGGTTCCTTAATGAGAACGAATCAGGAGTGGGGTGGAAGCAAAGTGGAAGCGGAGGAGAAGAAACGGGAGGAGAAAGCAAAGCGCGATCCTGGGCTTTGATGGCGGCGGATCTCGGCGGGGCGTAACGGGGAAGCGCAGGGGTCCAGGAGAAGGTGTGGGGGAGGTTTTTGGGGAGTGAGTTTGTAAGCTTTGCGAGTAAATCTATAGCAAGATGGTTTCCAGCCATCATTGTTTAGGCAAGTGTCACATGAGAGAGGGAGGAAACAAAGAGAGGCTTGATGAGAATGTGGTGAAAAAGCATAAAAGCGTTTACACGGCAAATGATCCCTGTAGATCCCAACTCCCAACTGGCGAGAAGTCCACTTTCTCAGCTATTAAATCTTGAAGCACTTAGAGAGTTTAATCACCCTTGCTATAACTAAAACAATGATTTGAGACGAGGACTGGTAGATGTTAGTTTTGCCTTTAGACACTTGAGGTGTTCCCCAAGGCTCAATTCTGGGTCCTTCTATTACCTTCTATTATTTAACTTACATATGCTTCCATCAACACACTCTCTGTCTCTCTCTCTCTCTCTCTCTCTCTCTCTCTCTCTT
>JAQQZR010000036.1:24427175-24442240 GCA_030068235.1 Notoglanidium macrostoma | reverse complement strand
ATATATATATATATTTGTGTGTGTGTGTGTGTGTGTGTGTGTGTGTGTGTGTGTGTGTGTGTGTGTGTGTGTGTGTGAGTGTGTGGTTGTGAATAACTCTAGGCAAGTTAGATCATTTGTAATGAAACATAAAAATTATATCTCCACTTAGGCACAGACAAAATACATTCATACGTTCATTAATTTTGTATCGTTGTGTTGGATCCAGAGTCTATCTACCTGCTGGCTTGTTTCGGAGAGTATCCAAAAACTACGAATCTTGCACTGCTACCTGTTGGATCGCTGTGCAGCCTACAAAAAGTACATCAAAATATATTTTTATACATGCACTCACAATCACACCTATGGGCAATTTAACGCAACCAGGTGCCCTAATCTGCATGTCTTCGGACTATGGGAGGAAACCAGAGCACCTGGAAGAAACCCACACAGGCACAGGGAGACCTATACAGAGCACTATAGTATATGATGGTATATACAGTATACTATAAATAGCAAGGCATACACGTTCACATGCTTACTCACATGAAGGGGGAATTTAGAATCATCAATCCACCTACTGGCATGCTTTTGGGAGGTGGGAGGCAACTGGGGAACCTGGAGGAAACTCACGCGCCCACGGGGAGAACGTTTGAAACTCCAAACAGAGCACTACACAAGCTCAGAATCGAACCAGGGAACCAAGGACTGTGCCATTCCTGTGATATATTTTACTTGTACACACAATATGTCTTATTTAATACTAAGAATTTTAGATTTGTGGTTATTATTGGGTGATATTATGTGGGTGGTAGAGCATTTAGATCACTAGTGTACAAAAGGCTACACAGTCATGACATCAGCGTCATGAGCTCCTGAGCCAGTGGCAATAAAAGAAGTGATAAGACGGCTCAAGGGGTCAGGAAACGAGGTCATCGTGGTTGCTAACCACAACCTCAGTGTACAAAGTGAAAAGGGGATTTGTTAATGTTAATTTGAAGGCTTCTCTTGACCTGTCATGAAACTATCACCATGAAAACAATGTTCATTCATTAGCATGTGTCTTTAAGACATCCTGTTTTTAGCACTTAACTTATATTTGGGGATTGCTGTCTAAAAATAACATGAAAAACGTCTTAGCACACAAATGACAGTTTTCTTTTCTTCATCCTTCACTCGTAACACCCACGCAAAACCTCTGTGTACGCATTACACACACACAGACGCATGCATGCACGCACACAAAGCCCACATTACAGCTAAAAATAACTGCACACAGGTGTTTGCTCGTTTTCACATTTGCTTAAACACATTTCAGGAAACAGAGCTGACATTTTTAAATCAGTTCCCTAAAGCCCGAAAGCAGATCATTGAACTGCATTACAATATTTATTAGTTAAAGAAAGCTACTCAAATTCATGGGCTCAATCTGAGAATGAATAAAAACAAAGTTTGGTATCATTCTTATACACACTGAGTTTCCAGTTTACTAGCAAATACAATAAGCACAATAATTATAACTTGTGACTCATTATATTATTAATAACTCAAAACCTGTTAGCAATAGAGGCATAATTTCTGGACACAAGGCCAATGAAATGACATCGCTTAAGAAAATGCATCATCTGTAATCATTAAAGATGTCTCCTATGGCCCACAATATGTCTCACTTTTGGAAATCTGCCACTTTTTTCCATATTCATGGCCCCATAAGAACACCACTAACTTCCCGTGGTGACTTCTGAGTATTTAGAATGTAAGAAACCATGGTTTTCCTGCTCTCCACCAGTTTTCATGAGGCTCATACTAATATTTCTATATCTAGCTATTATTAAATATTTCAGGGTTCTGAAAAAGTATGCAAATATTACAATTAAACTGAAATATTGCAGATACCAAATAACAAATACAAAATGTAGATATAGTGGTGTGATGCAGCTCATCATGGTGCATAGTTTTTACTACCACCCTGAGATCGACTGCTTTCCCAAAACGTCACGTCCTGAAGTGTTTTAATCCTGTATAGTACTTTTTATCCATTTATAGTTACAGTACATTTGAAGTGCTATATTGAACTGATATAGAAATGCTAACATATTAGAGCGATTAATATCAGCCCGAACTATTGTCAGTGCTGCTTTTATAGGAAATTAATATTACCAGTTAATATAATAATATATCAGTATATACATAATATATATATTAGTGTGGACATTTTGACAGTTAAAACGTCTATTTAAACCTTACAGACAACAGGAAGGAAAACAAACATGTGCAGCTTGTGGTGACCCAATACCTTTTTTTTTTTTTATTTGTCACCCGTCTGCATCTTTAAAGTGAATATGTGTAAAACTATAATGGATATACAGGATGCTGGGCTTCATATCTACTTCCTGCTGTGTCACTTTAACATCCTATGACGTCGAAATTTTTGCTCAACATTCTGCTTATATCGTATAGGCTTATGTTTTGAGTATGTGATGTGTCGACATATGTTGTTGAGTATATGTTCTCTCGCTGATTAAAATTAAACTTTTACACCAAATTAGTATAATCTGGACACCTCAACGCTAAACTCAAACCACAGCTTTAAAAGATTGATTATACATCTACAAAAGTTAATGTTGATTTCCAGCTCTCCCAAAACAGTTTCTGATTTTGATAATAGCTGACTCTTAGACTAACTGACGCCCTCTATCATAGTGTCTCGTGTGCATAGCTATCATTTGAGCTTTACTCTGTTTCAATTATTGTGCTTCCATTTGCAGGAGGGAAAAGAACTACAAGAGAGAAGGGACATGAGTCACGTTCACCTCTATTGTATTTAAAGGACAATTGTGTGGCATTTCGCTATAATAGACCTGTGGAAAGCCTGTGGGTTTGTTTTCTGTAGCTGAAAACAGGAGGGTGAGTGGGAAAGAGGAAGACTGCAGCGCTCTGAAGCTTTTAATGTGGTCGGCTGCACAAGGCCTACAGCGGTACTGAAGAAGCAACTTCAGGAAGTAGGAGTAGGCGTGCAAATATCCTGTTGTGTGTGTGTGTGTGTGTGTGTGTGTGCGCATGTCTAGGAGTATGTGAGAAAGCGTGCAGTGACACGCATTGTCATAACCTAGCTGAAGAATCAACGTGGAGGAGACATTATTGTGCTGTGTGTGCTGGATGGAAGTTTTTGATTCGGATTTCTGCAACAACAATGGATTTTATTCAACCTGTTTGAATGGATCATGTGTATAAATAAGAGCAGGAAAGGATAATCGCCTTATCGTTCCGAAGAAAGGTTTCATGCACCGGTAGCATCATGCCAGTCACGTTCGGAGAACTTAGCACCCTCACCACTCCACTTTCAGTGGCTCGTCTCTGCGCTTTGTTCTTCAGCTGCCTCACTTTCAGCCTCGCCTCCTCCAAGAGTTACGACCTCCAACTGTCCAACTTTATCTACCTTAACACCTTCTACACCTTCTGCATGGTTACATGGTGCCTCTTCTTTGTCCTCACCTTCCTTGTTGTGGTCATCCACTTCATCCAGTTCCATAACTTGTTACCCCTTTCCTGGAAGAACCTCACAGCCACTGTGGCAGCTCTTGGTGCTCTCATGACTTTTTCTGCCTCCTTCGCCTTCACATGGACGCTAGCAGGTAATTCTAATCACTCTAATCCCAGGTGGATAGCAGCTGCTGTGGGCTCCTGTCTCGCCTCGCTGGCTTACATCTCAGAGCTCCAGCTGATTCGATCCCAGAGTGATGGCCACCAGCGAGGCTACATGGCCACCGTCCCTGGACTTCTCAAGCTTCTGCAGGTTTTCGGAGGATGCATTGCACTGGTGTTGCTCAGTGTCCAATCCGAACCCCATTGGAGGACCTGTGTGTCAGCTGTAACCTACAGCATGTGCCTGCTTCCATCTGTGGGCACGGTCCTGGTGATGCTAATGGATTGTGCGGCTCGCAGCCCTGTGCCATTTGACAGGCTCCTCGCCAGCTTCTGTCTGCTGGGAGTGATCATGTACACCGTAGGCACGGTTGTTTGCTTCACACGAGCACTCGAGCAGCACAGTGACACTCAAACGCAAGAAACTGTTCTTATAATAAGTGAGACGGTGACGGCCTGCATCACTTTGCTGGCATACACGGTGGACCTGGCTTTCTCTGTTAAACTGCTGTGTGACCGAAATTAAGGAGGGACCCAGAGAAGTGGAGCACATGGCTTGTTAGTTAAAGCATGGGTGATGTTATTCATAATGCAGTACTATTTAAACAACAACAAGGTTATGTCTTTTTGTTATTATGATAAATTATCACAAAAGGTGATTGTTTCCGTGCTGTTTTCTGAGAAATACTATTTACACTTCATAATAAATAGACATACAGTATAGGTGTCAGACGTTTTTGATCACTTGGAGTTCCTTAACTTTAATTACATTTGTAGCATCAGTGCCATAGATTAAAAAGAGTAAGATGGGCAAGTAATTATGAAGCAATTCTAAACACGTCATTCACCATTTTTTAAACTTTCAGCTCTAACAGCACTTGAAATAGCTTTATTACATGTGTAAACCTGTTAAGACTGACGGTATTAATATGATTCCCATGGCAAATATACTGTATATTTGTGCTACAAGTGACTTATTAGAGTAATTAATGTCTAGGCTTGCTCCAGTTAGATCTAGATTGTTTCCAGTGAAATAAAAAGTCACCCATTTTTCTCAGCTCTTGCTCATTTGAAAGTATTTCACACAAGGCTGCTGCTTAATAATCAAAAAAGTTAATGCGTAGAGAATATAAGATTGTTCAAACCATAAGTAATGTGTTGATCAGGGACGCATCGATCTGTGTATCTAATTGAGTGATTTTGCCATGAACCTATGGATTGGTATCAGATTAGATCGGAATTGGGCGTATTTTTGAATCCGATCGCTGTCGTTCACTGAGGATCTTTATTTCCGAATCTCTTTACTAGCTGAAAGACAATAATGGCGATCATTAACTCATATCAGTACTGTATTGAAATGAAAAATGTGGGACTGATCCATCCAATTAACAGCTGAATATCTAGAAAGACAAAAAACATGCTTTTTGTTCATCTATTTTGTTCTGTGGAAAAGTAGAAGCCGAAAATGTCAGAGACAAAAAAATATATATATACAATAAAGAAACTGTACCCTAAATGTTCAGCCAAATGTTCTGAAGTAGTTTAGAGCCTCATAAACCACTTTAACTGAAGCAAAGGTGATGCTCACTGATGCTAATCTTGCCCTGGGTGCTTTCAGTTTATCTGCTGTCTTAAATTATCTACTGAGGGTTTCAACACTTTTGCAGTTTGAGGAGAACACACTGTTACTTTTGCGGCTCTCTCTTTCTCAGTGACCTCACAGTGCTGTTCAGATTGTTCGCACTACTTGTGACACTTGACAGTTGAGCACAAACGTGTTCACTAGATGGCAGTGCTTTCATTTGCGTGCTCAGTTCAGTGAGTTTCTTTCATTGTTATCTTGAGGGTCAGATGCCTTTCTTTCTTTTTCTTTTTGTGAGAAAAAGGACTCATTAGAAAACCGAACGTAACACCAATTACAATAAAGAGACTATTTCTGAACATTTCCTTAGCTTCTGTCATGGAGAAAAATAATGATAAATAATATAGATTAGTTTAACCTTGTTTCAAATTCCAGCTATGTACATATAAAGTATGCACAATATACGTATATTTACACACAAGCTTACAGTAATTATGAATTTTAAATTCACCCAACAGAAAATCTATTGTTGTACTACGCAGAGGATATGCCTCTACATGCTATATCTGTGATCAGTGTCTATCACATCTCAGCCTGATGGCGTGAACACTGATATAATCGCTACACACAACAAGGGCTGCCCTGACTATACCCTGAATTTGATTAGTTTCCAAGAACAGCAGGTCCCAAAGTGTTTTATTCTCTTTATAACCATAACAATTTGCCCAAATTACAATTTGTTTCTTAATTAAAGAGTGACATGTCATACTTATTATCAGTTAATTTATTGTTACATGTGGAACATCCACAAAACAGCCACTTCTTCATCAGCCTCTTTTTTTTCCTTTCACTGGAGTTAGTAAGACAAAAAAATATTGACTTGTTGCTGGGAATGCAGAAAGTGCAAACGCCTCTGTTCTGGAGATTTGTCTCCGTCAGAACATTGCATTTCATGCCATATACAGTTGTATGCGAAATTTTCAGCACCCCACCCAAATTTGCACCATCTGCTTGCACATTTTCCTGCAAAGGTTAGTGCACAGTTTCTTTGTATGTGAAACCCTTAAAAATAGGAAAACAAATAGTGGCATGTGCAAAACCCTTCCAGTGGTAAAATCAAGAATTCCAGAAGAAGAAGTGCTAACACTCTATAACCATGGTCTAAAGTATGCATAACAATATCAAGATAACCCAGATGCATTTTGGAAATAAGTGCATCCGTATTATTTCAATAAATAGAAGCAAATTCTGGAAGCATACCTCAAAAATCCAAGGTGAATTACTTCAAGAAATACAAACTGAAGCTTTTGAAAAGGCCATCATAGTCCCATTTACATTTATGTAATTTGGCGGACACCCTTATCCAGAGCGACTTACATACATCTTATACAAGTTATGTATAACTTACATATACTTATAAGTACTTACATCTGTATACAAGTGAGCATTGAGGTTAAGGGTCTTGCTCAAAGGCACAGCAGTGGCAGCTTGGGATGCTGGGATTTGAACTCACGACTCACGAGCACTAGTCCAGCGTCTTAACCACTGAGCTACCACAGGTTACACTACAATCTACATGCAAGACGGCCAACGAATATCTCAGAACTAGAAGTGTTTTGCAAGGAAGCGTGTGTGAAAATTTATTATACAAGGATAGAAAGACACCTAGTTGGCCGTTTGTCAAAATTGGTGTTAGTACTGAATTAGCACATGCCACAAAGTTTTCCTTTTTGTAAATCCAACAAATATAAAGTGACTGCACATTAACATTTGCAGAAAAAAAATTAATTAGTTGCTACAGAGGTTGTTTTTATGTCTTTTTACTTCAAAAATCAATAAAATGCATACTTTGACTAGGGGTTCCCAAATTTGTTTTGCATACAACTGAATATCATCTGTTCAACAAATGTTAATTTTTATAAAGTCCTCATTCATAACAACTTCATATATTTTAATTTATATTTATATTAAAATACTAATGACCTCTTTGTGACTGTTGATTAAAAGATCTTTCTATTGTGACTAAAGATTTTTAAAATGTGGTCAAAATGGTCAAAATGGGAACTGTAACACATGATTATAGAAGTGGGGAGGAGCAATGAAAAGGACAGGACAATTATGCTGCATTCAACTTCCTTTGTCAATGGCAATTCGCATTTCGACATAATTTCATTTTTGACCTCTGATATAGGCCTATTGACAGACGGAAATCTTTTCAGACGTTATCTTTTCTTTCTTGTCTTTTTTAACAGCAAGCTAGTCAGCTAACTGATATGACTGATGTATTTTTCCACATATACAGTGAACTGTTTAGTCACTGTTTTAGATTCAACAAGCAAATATGTCTTTGTTGATTGATCTAAAGCTAATACTTGTAGATACAGCATATTGGTTACTTTGTTTACGTCTGATGCTGGGAGCGGCCATGTTGATTTGACGTCGCTCTGTAAAATGAGGATCGTTTTGGCCACTTTGGTTGGCGGTTGGGAATTACAAGTTGATGACCATGATTAAGCGCAACATTAATGACTGGGCTAGTTTAAAAATGCCTCCAACATCTTGTTCTATAGCCAATAATGGGAATTAAATCTAATACATTTCCACAAACAACACTTACAAGCAAAGTGTACATGAACTGTTTCTCTTGTAAGATATACTGCGAAGATCGGGATATGGAAAGTGGGTTACGGAGTGGATAATGTTCATATACCTCAGAAATTCATGTGCCTCACAGTGATATGGTTTCTTACGGGAAGAAGTAAAAAATGTGTCCCATCTTTTCTAATACCCAATATTTGTACTAGTTTTATGTCCATTGTGTGTGGGTTGTTTTTTTTTGTTTTTTTTTAGATGTAGCTGGGCTGGACATTTTGCTGAAACCTTTCAACCATGCTTAATGCCATTAGCTGTTCTGTGTGAAATTCAGCAGCTGTATGGAACAAAGGTGCATCTAAAACCATTCAAAATGAGGTGCTTGTTTATTGAGTAAATGTATGGCTGTTCTCTGCACAGGAAGCTAAGTAAACAATGGAGGTTTATGAAATATTCAAGATATGCACTTTGCTAACACTTTATGAGCTGGGAACGTTTTCAATGCCATATGTTTGTACTGCCATATCAATATGGCTGAATACGTGAATGTAAACAAAATCATTTTTAAAACTTCATTGGATTGCTTCAAAATTTAAACATAGTTAAAATACACCTAAAATGAACTTAAATCCTACATACAACTATTTTTGGCAAAAACCCGGTCTGATTTAATTTACTTCACGCCCCAACAACTCAATCAATTATCGAGAAGTTCTCGAAAACTACTTTCGATTAGTTTTGCCTGAAGAGGAATCAATCCGCGTTGTTTCCTCTCAACAGAAACTCTTGTCAGTTATATTCCCACAAATCCCGCCTCCTTGGTTACAATTGGCTAGACGTGGTCAGCTCTGGCGCTCGATTGGATAAACAGGGCGTACGTACGATCAACTTGCTAATTGGACAGCTTCGACGTCATTCAGGTTACTGACGCGACCCAAGAGCACAAAAGCAGGCGCGAGTTCAACGTCCCAGCCAATCATAGCTCAGGAGGCGGGGTTTATTGGAATATGGGTGGGAAGAATACAAATTAACGCCTCTTGTCAGCAGGCTGAGACAGAAAGACGGGGGAAAAAAAGCTTTGACAACGGCGCGTGAAGGATAATACACATTCAGGAGTTATTGTTTGTGTTGCTAAGCGTACAAACACGACTCTTTCAGCACAAAAGTGGTTTTTAGGTGTTGTGAAAGGATAATGAGGACGGTAAGATGATTAATTAGTTCTTTGTGTGATTTTTTTAGATTTAAAAAAGCCTGGTTTATGGGTTAGTTTGAAGCACAGTCATGCTGACTCCTAAGCCTGAGGTTTATTTACTCAGTAGAGCAATGCAAATGTGACTTTTCTTTCTTCTTTTTTTTTGGAATATTTAGTTACACATAAACATTTCAGGAATTTGAATAGAAGTCAATATTACAGCTGTCATTTCAGTTATTTGCCTCCTTTTCAACCTGCTCAGCAATCTTTCCATTAAAACACAACGTTATGGTGGTTATTAAAGTGGTCACGTGATCTATAATAATAATAACAACTTTTATTTTCAGATGGCACAATGCATTGCACTGGTTCAATCACACTAGCTTACTTATTATAAATTGTCTTAAACCTCTTTAAAGTGTTGTGTCGTGTGTGAGTTTAGTCAATGACTTGGCATTTCACTGATCATTATTCATGGCATAGCTATGTGAAGGTGTGTGTGTGTGTGTGTGTGTGTGTGTGTGTGTGTGTGTGTGTGTGTGTGTGTGTACGCACACCAGGACTACCAGAGTCTCTACACTATTAGTTTATGATCTTGAGCTCTGTTTGCAGGACGTACCTGATATCACCTATCCTTGGATGGACGCTGGAGAAGGACAGGAGTAAATGGCGCTGAGCTCCAGGTAAGAGTTCTAACAATCTTTGTGTGTCTAGTTTCCCCAAACTGAAGCTTCTGCAAGGTTCCCGGGACAGCATGTAAAGGCACTTGGTAAAGCAGGGGAAGGTTTTGGGAAGAGGGACATTCTTTTGTGGACTAAAGATGCTTTAGATCTATTTCTCTTTTCACTGTAATCCAGCATTCCTAATCCACATCACATTTTATATCTTCTTTTTGGTGAATACCGTTAATGGCCTCTAACATCATGATCTTTTTTTTTTTTTTTTTTTGAGAATGTGGTAATGTGGGAAAACCTACATAGCCTGTATGAAAAATGGGCAGAGTATCAGCACTAACAAGTGAAGCCACCAGAGGACTAGCGCCCCTACTGGCTGGCTGCAGTACTGTTTTTAGCCCTGCCCATCCCCATGTGTTTCAATGACAACTTTCCAGGTCACTTTTTTTGCCTCAACTGTCTTTCCAGGACATTTTTATCCTCCACAGAAATTAGTTTTTAAAACGTTATTCTTCTATAAAGTAAGGCGGCGTGGGAATTAAGTGATTGACAGCTTTCCTGGAAGAGATCAGCTAGGAAAAGGCGACTTTAATCATGCTAGTTAAATTGCACTAGTTCATATAGGCGCATTGACAGCCATATTATTTCAGTATTGACGACGTCCAGCCAGGCAGCTATTGAAATTCCGAAACGCAAAAGCCGTTTGTTCGTCAGTGAACACGTACACGATCGATAATGTTAGGAAGGGCTATATACAGTATGTAGGTGACCCATATAATGAGTTTGTAACTTCCTTTGCTGCGGTCTAATCTAGCTGCTCTTTCTGACGCCATAGTTAATCTGTCTGCAATGGTGTGGTGACGTAACATGGGTTTTCCCAGGCCACCGCTTATATGCATAACCACATAATATTAATGCTAACACGGATACTTCAAAATCTCATAACGTTTCATTCCCACGTTCCTGTCCCATTTTGGTTGGAAGCATAATGACTTCCTGTTCCGAAGTGCATAGCTTTCTCAGCGAAGTGAATTCCATAAATTCCGTAATTCCATTCACGTGAAGACGAACGTGAAGCTGTAGTTGTTTTTTTTTTTTAATTTATTTATTTATTTATTTATTTTTTAATTTATTTTTTTTCCTTTTTCTGATATTTGTTTTCTTTAGCCTCTATAGAAACTTCAGAATAGATGATTTAGTTACAGGTCTGTTGCTAACATGAAGCTGTTTTAAAGTAAAGTGGTGGTGAGATCCTGTAGAAAATTATGTTTTATACGAGCGTAATATGTTAATATGTCATTAAAGATGAGGAATTTTTGTATCGCACGTCTAGTCAGCACTCCGGTGTGATCATACAGCAGGTTTGCAGCTGAACATGGCCGCAGCCGTACTGTTAGCTACAGGCCATTTACAATTCAAAACCAGTGTGGCCTAATGAAACCGTTACCTCGGAAGTGCCACGTTGGTTCCTGCTGCCGCCGCCTCCTTTTCTAGAGGAAATGTCACGGTACAATTGGGGTTTGTGTAAGCCACGGAGAATTTATGGGAAATGGATGTGGTACGGATGAATCATGCAGTTAATCTTTGGCCACCTGTTCAGTGGAACAGTGAGCTCACCTATACTGCCCAGGACACGCAGTCCTGAGCCTCACACCTGCCCACAGCTAATGACTGTAGATACAGGGTGCTATTTTTACTCTTTAGAAAGCGTGGGTGGATTTTTATGGTATATTTTACGACCACAAAAATGTAGTCGCGTCCATAATTAGCGCTGCGTTATTGTACGACATCAGTAGATAATGTAATTATTAACGGAATACCGTTGGGTTTATTGTCCAATCAATAATTTTTACAGACCGCTTGTGCGTACGTAGCAAGATTAAGTTGTGTTTTACAATGCCCAGGTAAAATAATATGCCATCTGAAATTTATTTATGTGTCCAAATGTTTGTGGACACCTGAGTATTATTGTGGTCGAAAGTATTCTATGTTATTTGGTATGGCAGAAGGGTACTGGTCAAATGAAGTTGCTGGTGCGTGACAACAGACGGTTCAACAGCTGTATGAACAATGGGATTATTTGGAACGGGAGGTGAATGACTGAAATAGTCACCATTGGACATCCAGTCACTCATCCAGTTGGGTAAAATGTCACTGCTGGAATCCTCACAGGTTTGGCGCTGTTATTAACGGGAGCATTTGTGTAACCAGGTTTTAGGGAAGAAATGACACGTAATGGCGCAATTGTTTTTGTTCACAAAGCATGAAATCTTCAGCCATTGTGGTCTTGTAGGAGTGTTCATGGATGAGTGACTTATGGTGGTGCAGTTGGTAGTGTTTCTGTCTCAGCTCCAGGGTTCTGGGTTCAATCCTGAGCTTGGGTTACTGTCTGTGGAGTCTTATATGTACTCTTCATGGGTTTCCTCTGTCAAACCTCCATGCTAGTAGGGGGATTGGTTATGCTAAAGGGCTGGCATCTGACCTATGGTCTATTCATGATTGGGATAGATTCAGGATCCACCATGACCCTGACCTGGATAAAGGAGTATCGTTACTAGGAGTATACCTGGAGTGTCGTTGCAATTAGATTTGAGAACTCCTTACACTTATGATAAACATGTTCTCTGATTCATCACAAAAAGTGTTAATGCATCGTCAGATCACCCACAACTGAGAAGTGGTTTTTGGTCCTCAGCGAAGGCGATGCTGCAGGATGCCGAACATTCCTGCTGCACACGCGTGTTTTGTGCACTGCCAGGTTTGTCAGCATTAATTATTCATTCTTTTATTTTTCCAGATTAAAACTCTCTCTGCAGTGCCAACCTTCGGAGCACATTAGCGTTCTGTGACGGGCAAATTTGTAACGCTTTTAGCCGCAGACATCAGGTGCGTAGAGTTGGCTTACACGCCACGTGGATGATGCTTCCAGGTTGGAAAATGTATCTCTTCGCCAACTAGATTCTAGTCAAAGAATTGTGACGTAGCACGGTGCTAAACTCTGGGAGGGCCGGTGTGTTGGGGCTAATCCATGGCGGTAGAGATTGTGCTCAGCTTTTTGAGTTTAAATCGCATGGCTGTCTGAGAGCCAGGGCTTTAACTTTCAACTGGTGAAATGTTTTGTGGCTCGACTGTCTAATGCTAAAAAATACGGCACGTGCGGAGTTGAGAATGCAGACGTAACAAAAAGATACGAAAAGTCATATCTGCGTCGTCGTTGTGTCTGCATTTTAAGCCCAGTCTGGTCTGTGTGCGTGGCCATTTGTGCTGCTTCAGTGGGAACTCGAGCATCGCTTAGTTACAGCTTTCTATCTCAGTCCTGCGGCAAACCTGCACATTTTCTACCAATTAATCAATGTAAGAAGTTAAGTAATGTAAAAAAAATTCAGCAAGTTTGAATCTGGCTCTCTTCACTGACTCTCCCTTTTCTACTTACTTCCACCTCTTGTACCAATCTTTTACCTCTTAATTTAATTCCAGGGTTTTTAAGAGAGTTAATATCGAGTGCCGTTACTCCGGTATCAGGTTAGGTCTGCATCTCCATTTTATCAGTGCTGCTCCGTCTCAGAGCTTTCCAGATGTCTGCGTCTGTCTTCTGCTTTCGCTTCTGCTTGATGAAGGAAATCGGGGGTATTGCAATCTGTTCCTCCAGATGGGGAAAATGGAAGTTTTGTAAACAGACTTTTTGTCTTTCATGCACCAAATGAATGTTTCCCAGTATACGTTGCATTAGATTTTTATTCGCAGAAGTAGGCTGTTTTTATGATATGTAGCTGTATTTAAAAGGTAACGCGATGCCGCGCTACTGCAGAATCTGGTGATTTTTCGAGTGATTTTTTTAATACATGGATTTAATTAGAACGCTGACATGACTTACGATCATCTGAAAGCTTTTTATGTGGAAACAAACAGAAGCAGTAATAAAACGTGGAACTGAGTTTTTACAGATAGGTTTATTTGACTGCTTACGAATCGGTTTGTGCTTGATGTGTGTGACGTAAACAATAGTATCGGTTTTCTTGTGATTCTTTTAGACTGTTGGGTTACGCGTTTTATTTCTTCGCTTGTTTGATTCACTGTTGGATGCTAACCGGACTTGAATCAAGCGATACGAGGACGAAATTGTTGCCTTTTCTGACTTTTTGTCGAGGATGCAAACGCTATATCTACATGAAAAACTTTGTTAGAGGAAGATGATGATCATATCATTTTCTTTTATTCTGTATTAATGCTCTTGACAGTCTAACTAGCTCGGCATTCATTGTTACATTTTGTTAGCAATCAATTGTTAATCTAGCTAGAGAAACAAAGTAGCTCAGTAAAATAGCTAATCTCTGATCTGCCCACCCTGGCTCATGTACATTTGCAATTTAAACTGAGGTTTCGATTCCTTGATCATTTTGTTCTCCAGATCAGATCAGATCTTGTTCGTATGTCATTAGGGCAGTAGGTTCCTCAACGTGACAAAAGCAGGCCTCGCGTCATGGTTCAATATATATTTATATAGTCACCATCTGTAATGGAAGAAGACCTTAGCGATAAGGTGTGTTATTACATTTTATTATGTGAACATGTTACAGTAGACTCTGAGGGCTGGTTACCAGGCTGGTCAGCAGTCTGTGCTTCTGCTCTGGTATTTGTAAATCAGGTGTGACCGGTGTGCTTTGTTCCTGACTGACTGGCATGCATTTCCTGCTAAACTACTCCAGCTGAATAAAAAAGAAAGACCCAATATGCGGGTGAAGTATGTGCAGAAAAAAAAACAAAAAAAAAAACATTTCGTGTCCATCCATTGTGTTATTTTGCCATTGCTGTAAATCCATGCTCTGTTTGTTTCTCCTGTCATCAGCAGGTTTATTAAGCAAATCGAGGAAAGTAAGAGGAGACACCTGTACCGAGCGGCTTGCGAAATTTCTGGCCTCCTGCCAGGACTAATCTCAAGTTACTCTGACTTGCCACTTAAATGCATTTACTGCACTGGATCCGGACATGGAATATGGTCTGAGCTGGGTTTTTATATGATACGTTTGTTAGAAATATATCATGTATCAAGGATTTTACAGCCGTGGTTTAGTGAAACAGAACCAAACCCATCGCTTTTGTACATGAATTTACTATACGCCGCCATTTACTGCATTGCCTAACGTTGACAAGTTAACATGTACTGCAGCGTCACGCCATAAGCGAGGCAGAATACGGCTCCTTTCCCCCGACTCCGTACAGGTCCTGGCTCAGTTATGTAATCAAACATCAAAGTAAAATTTTTCAGCACCTGCACAATGCATAGAAGCACCGCCATGAGCAAAAAACGTTTCCGGAGCTGCACGAAGTCGGTTACCATTAGGATCAACAGTGTAGCTTCCATTCAGTAAGAGGGTTGTAAGCTTTCTTAGATCACTCAGTA
>JAQQZR010000036.1:24417038-24427075 GCA_030068235.1 Notoglanidium macrostoma | reverse complement strand
AAGTCGGTTACCATTAGGATCAACAGTGTAGCTTCCATTCAGTAAGAGGGTTGTAAGCTTTCTTAGATCACTCAGTACTTCAACTTATTTTAGGTGGGGTTGTTACCATGGCGACCAAAATGAAGCCTCTACCATGCTGCAAGTTGCATTTGAGTTCCAAACCAAACCACAGCAAGTCATTTTCATTGGTCCACTGTTCAGTTCCTTTTCCGGTTCCTTTTCCATGATGAAGAACTTGGCTCTCGGTTATATTTTGGATATTCTGGGAAAAGGATTAATTCAAAACTATGGATGTGCATGCCTTCTTGGACCATCGTGGTACATCATGGAGCACTAAACTCGTTCTATTTAGTATTAGCTCATTAATTATAAATGAAATGCATTAGCTGGCTACACTATATGGCTGAAGGTTTATGGACACCTGACCATCACGCCCATATGTGTTTGGCGATTAGTCACTTCTTTGGTGTAAAAGTAAGCTCCAATATATAATGTGTGCTTCCAGGTTTGTCCGCAGTTTGGGGGAAATCCTCTATCGGCCTGATGGTCAATTGTCCATCGACCGATATTGCTGATCATATAGAACATCATTCTAGATAAGAGCTGTTATTTTTAACCCCCCTGACATCCTCTGTAGACATCTTTTGCACACCTTCCTTCACTCCAGTGTCGATTTCCGTCGCATGGTGCCAGTATCGAACAACTTGTGTTGAGTTTTCTATTAAAGACATTTGATTTTTACTTGGCAGGAAGATGCCATCCTCTTGATATTTTCACCCAGCAGGCTGCATTGCTTTGCCTACCATCATTAACCGGAACATTTCACCTGAGGTAACATTCACTAGGGTTTTGTCACATAGTATGACCGATGTATCAGATGTTGCTATCAGTATCTGTATCTATGCATTCTTATTTATGACGCTTGAAAGAAGTGTTGCTTGAGGGCAGAATAGCAAGAATAATTGTGAATGTACGTCTATGAGGAAACATGCCTTTTTTTTTTTTTTTTTTTCCTTTGGCAATGGATTTTGTATTATTTCAACACTAGGGTTATCTGTACAGCCAGCCAGCCAAACCTTGCCTTGATGTTCCAGACCAACAGGATTTTTGCGCTGGAATGAGTCCCTCCTGCCAACTCTTTTGCACTGGAAAAACGCAAACTGTTAAAGGTTATTTGTCATTTGCCTTGGCAGTGGAAAAGAGCCTGAAGTTTCCATGAAACAAGAAGAACGGAGCACAGAGAGCGGTACAACAAGATGAGTGAGTGAATGTTGAAACTGCAGGCTTTGTACCTGTAATGAGTAAGCGGAGTGTCTTGTTACTGCAGGTGCCAGTCTAACAGGCGACCAGCTATAAATATGAGCACGAGGTGCGATGGCGTAAACTATACTGCCTAACCTGTGTAACCTGTAAGTAAGAGAGTATCTTTTCTTGTGTCTTGTTTTCATTATTAAGTTGTTCACTCGTGTCAGACAAGTGAAAAAGTGTTGCGTGTTTGTTGTCCCGAGTTTTGTATGTAATGACGGATGAAATATCATTTGGCTTCTGGGAAACTGGTTATGAATATTACACATCTCAGAATACAAGGCACCCCTTTCTCTTTTTCTCTTTCTAGTCACCAGTACTGCATTTTTTTTCACAGCCGTTAAGTCTTAAGTTTCATAGAATGTTTTTTTTTTTTTAATAACCGAATGTCTTTTTTTTTTTTTTTAATTCCACGGTGGATCAAAAGTTCTATTCCTCACTCGTAATTATTTACCTTTCCTATTAGTACTGAACAATTCACAGACGTTACCGAGTCGTATGATTTTAGAACAAATGAATGAAAACCAGGTGAGTTTAAGTGAGTCCTTTACCGCAGTCCTGCAGTTGTCCGTTCTTTAGAGTTGTCGTCAGATCGAGAACATTTATATCAGAAGCTCAAATCTGCTTATTCAGTGTAAGGCAAATTATGTAAGAGCATTTATTTCAATTTTGATTTATTAAATATTTGCATTAATTCTAAATTGAGGTAATGATTTTTTTTTTTTTTTTTAATAAATTTAGTTGTAATAATTCTGACGCATTCTGAATATTTTTTTTGTTAAGGGTTCAGTTTACTTCAGTTAAAGCTTAGATTTCGGTTTTTCAGTGTGGTAATAAGTTAATTTCCAGAGATTTTTCATAACGTTTTTACCAAGGGTGCCAAGACTTCTGGAGCCGACTGTCCTTTGGCTTTAAAGTAAAATATTAGTCCGGGCCGACAGTACCAAAACAAAAATCCGATACGAATATCAATATGCATGTTGAAAATCCCAGAACAGGCCTGTCGTGAGCGATTATCAGCACCCTGATGATGAGTAAGCGTAGGTGAAGGAATGCTCTTTACTCTGCTCGGTTGGAAACCTTGTTGACATGGAGATTTGTTTTCAGCATTAAAGACTCTTGTGTATTCCTGTTTCTGACAGTTGTGTCTCCGTGAACTTTAAGGAGGAATTCGCTGTCTCTGAGACGGTTGCGGCGTCTGAAACAAAGAGAAAAAAAAATGCCACAATATTTACTCTCTCTCTCTTGGGCCGTAGTTGCTATAAAAGCTCCGGGCTGAAATGCCAAAGAATAAAAAAAGTTATTGTTCAAGACATTTGCTTTCATTTTCAATCCATAGTTCTGTCATGCTGAACTGACTGACTGCTTACCGTGTGACTCTCTGTTTATACAAGTCTTGCTTAATCTGGGTTACTTCTCTGTTTCAAAAGGTTGCTGGAAGCCCAGCTGACTGGGACTGATGGTTGAGATTGCAGCCTTAAGTTCGAAGGTTACATCCGTATTTACACTGGGAAAGTTACTCGTATTCAGAGTTGGGTTATGCACCTGCTTAAGTCAGTTTTCTAGGCTCTCCATTCAGATCATGCAGATTACCTGTGTGTAGTTTATTCCTCCCAGGTTTCCAGATCATTCTCGAGTCGACACGTACAAGACAACATTCAAGGATAATGGGACATATGAGTGAAAAGATGGAATCATTTGACATAAACATCTAATAATTGTCTCGCAGGGCTGTCCCGAACACCATCTTTTTGGGCTCCAGAACTTCTTTAGTAATCAACAGCGGATATTCGAAGCTTTGGGCCCGTTGAGGGTTATGCTGGGCACGTGTTTGTGTTTGTGTGCACGTGAAACTGGTGCTAGAAGATGCGAGACAACAGGAACAGTGATGCAGAGTGTGAGGTGAAACCCGGATCTTGAATCCGAGCAGCTCATTTTCCCCCCAAGACATCTATCTATCTATCTATCTATCTATCTACGTGTTGCCACTCATGCAGAAGCGTTAAGGTCCTTTCAACTTGCTCGAGTGTTTTTGCTTCGTCATCAGATTGCTGGTTAATGAACAGAAACCTGACTCGAGGCTGGATTTCCACATGGCTTTTCACAGGAGCCCACCTGCTCCTTCACTAGGCAACGCACTCTAATGGGAAAAGCAGGATGCAAGGGTTCAACAAAGCAAGCGGTCTCGTCATGATGAGAAGATCTGATACTGTGTTAATGCTTTACGTGAAGTTAATGCATGCTAATTGATGCTAGCCTGAGGCGTTCCTTGTGAGCACCGGTTAAATCGGAGTCGGCATCAGAACAAGTCTAATGGGAAATGCACATTAGTGACAACCTACACGTCTTTATGTTTTTATTGTATGAGCTCGGACATGTTAATGGGATCAAAATTAATCATATTTCTTGTATTATCTAATATGTATGAGGGGATAAATAGTTCCATAATACAGGAAATGTGTTCTTTATGAATTGAGAGTTGTCACATCAGGGTAAATAAGGAGTCCGTCTTGCTAAGCGACTTCTCCAACTGTAAGAGAGTTTTTCCAGTTCTTTCTGAAAGGGTTTGAAAGCCGTGTTGTGTGCTGTTGACTGACCACTGTGGTGTGACCACTGTGATTAAGCTGTTGTGGAGCAGGAGTTTGTTTAAAACCCAAGTCTACTGGGTGTTTCACTTTGAAGATCATTATCAGGGAAATTCTTCATGATGCTGATCAACTGGTTCCAAGATCTGTCCTGAGATCAGACACCTGTGCGACATGCTGAAAACAAAGATTTGCATTTACCGGAGTGTAAGGTTGTAAAGCATATCTTGCAGGAAAGAAATTATACGCTTGAATTTTATTATCAAGCTCCATTTCTCAGTTAACAACAGGAATCTGAGGCTACAGAGTGCACAGACTCCTGGAAACTGGCGAGCTGAAGATTTGAAAAAGTCATCATCCGCTGAAGAATGCGATATTCTGCTGCTGGAGCTCTAGGTTCGACATGTTTCGCGTTCTGAGATGTTTTTCTTCTCACCACAGTTGTAAAGACTGGTTATTAGTAGTAATTCAAATAACTACCTCTATGATGAACAAACTTCTGCTCACTGGACGTTTTTTGTTTTTCGCATCATTCTGTGAAAACGCTAGAGATTGTTGCTGTATGAAAATCCCCTTAGGTCAGCAGTTTCTGAAACGCTCAAATAAAACCTGTGATTGCATGCTGCCTAATGATTGGCTGCCTGGATAATTGCGTGAATGAGCAGGTGTACAGTTGTTCCTATGAAAGTGACTGGTGCGATCAAACATTTAGCAGTTGCCACATTTGTGATCTAAATCTAATGGTATGTTCCATTTGTACTGGGAAGTTGGGATTTCCAAGTTCTTATTCTGAAAACTGGAACACACTGTGAAGCTCGGAAAGTCGGAACCTCACCAACCCTGACCTTGTATTAAGTGAAAGCTGTAATAATACTCACATAAAAGCTGCACGTGCTACTCCTGAGATGCCAGTGATCCTGACCCCATCTGCTTTCCGGACCTGCCTGATCCGTCCTGGTGTCCCACTTCTGGTTAGTCATCACTTGGAAACCACTTCCTCCTGTTGAGGATGGCACCAAATGAACTGCGTCAACATACACCTAGAACTGTGTAGATGGCGTTGGACTGCTGTTGACGAGAGCGGTTCTGCTACAATGGCATAGGACTCGAATTACCACGAACGGTCTTGCACTCAAATCCCTGTTACAGCTCACTATTGACCCTATTACAGAAGTCTGTTAGTTGTAATCACGCTATCACGCACACCGTGCGACCCAAATGAGGATGGGTTCCCTTTTGGGTCTGGTTCCTCTCGCGGGTTTCTTCCTCTTGCGTCTCAGGGAGTTTTTCCTTGCCACCGTCGCCACAGGTTTGCTCATTAGGGATATATAGGGAGCTGTATATATTGCTAACTTGGCTCGAACTTGTATTGCTAATCGTTGGTATTGGTTTTCCAACTTGCTGTGTTGGAGCTCGGGTGTGACGTCATTCCCACATCCGACTCCTGAGGTAAATGGAACGCAGCATAAACTTCAACCTGTACTGTCATCAGCATGTTCCAAAGAGCAGCCATCTGTAGTTTGGTTAAAATCCATTTCAGTTAAACAGGCTGAACACTTGTTCATTAGAAGCCCTTTCTATCGTCTCCAATCCTCTTTTCCTGATCCACATAACTGTAGCGATTATAACCCCGGGTTTTATACTCGCGTCTGGTTGTTGGCAGGGCAGTGACTTGCTTTATTACCAATTTGCCCTGTACTACGTGATGTCCTTTACAAAAGGGCCTGTGTGGGCACCGTGGGAGCCTGGAGACACTTCCTCAGCTTTCTCAGACCAGCTATCCCAGTTGTGTGTTCTAAAGTGTTTTTAGGTGCTAAAATAATCAGTGTAGGTTTCTACAGTCTATCCATCAAACTATAGAAGGCTTTAACCTTAAATCAGACGAGTGTCCATTTTTCGCCACATTCACCTCTATTTTCTTAGTCAAACTGGCTTTTTAAAATTAGCTGATTAACAATGAACAACAAAATGCTAATATTTATGTAACTCTGACTAAAAATAAAGGAAACTTGGCACGAGTGTTACAAATTCATACAGTGGCTTGATGATGAATCATAAAAAAATAAATTATATGTACATTCTCATTACCCTGATAAAAGTATGTCAGTGGTATGGTCATTTTTTCTTTCTTTCTTTCTTTCTTTGCTTGTTTGATCGTGGATAAACCTTTTCCTTTCGAGAACCGAAAACCAGTTGCCCTTTGCTGTTGCCTTGTGCCGCATTATGACTCACAATAACCATAGAACCACAGATAGCTAGCCTAGGGGCTATGAGTTTTTTTATTTACAGTCTCCTGGTGGACAAGCAGGTTCAGCACCACTGCTTTTTGTCCAACACCCAGAGAAAGAAAAACCACTACTCCATGTACTGAACCACTACTCATCTGGTATTTATTTATTTTTTTAATGCAAAAAAAAAGTGGTTCCTGTATTTCTTAATGGCTTGGTGTGCGCTGTTCGTTGACGAATCCCACCGCCTGCCGCCTTACATATGCAAATTGAATAAGTGGTGGTGGTGGTGTTTTAAATCTTTCTTGAATACTTTTAAATCATATACCCGCCTGCTCCTGAAGGAATTCTGACCAATCCCACCCACTCCTGATGAAATTCCAGCCAATCCCACCCATTTATTATCTGCACATGCCAGTAAGGATTTCTGCTAAATTTGCTGGCTCTGTTCGTCAACATATAAACAAATTTGTCGTTTAAACCACCGTAAACCTGACCAGGATAAAGCACCACAACAAGAATTGAAAACCCACCTTTGTTGTACTGATGCATCCTCTAATGTGGTCTGACTATTAGTAAGAACTTTTTTGTGTTAGGCATATTAATTAGCTTGAACAAACCTATTCAGGAATATGAAGGGATGTGGAAACGGTGACTAAACTGTCCCAAAGCTGTTATATAACTCAATGTTAGCACAGAGAGTCTGACGCTATTCATGCTCAAATAACGTCTTCACATGTGACTTTCTGGATGGATGTGAACACAATGCTTCATTACCAGAGACCTCATCAGGCAAGCATAAATACTGGCCACTTGAAATGTCCCGGCCGGACATTCAAGTCCTCACTTATTTTCCCTTGACTGTATTAATGCACATAATTAACTAATCATATGTTTGAGTTAAATTACACTGAAATGTTTTTGAATGGTTAATCGGGCTCCAGACAGCAAAACATGGGACTGGTGAAACCCCTGAATTCACAGTAATCTCAAATATGATATCACATGCAATCAAGATATTGAGGTATTAGCAACATTCTGAACATATTTGCTTGGATCTGACTCCTGCCTAAGCAGCTTTGGAGAAATCTGGGTCATGGGCAAGATGATGAAGCAATACAATGGCAACAGTGGAAATAACAGCTTTTGAAGCTTTTGGATAACAGCTTTTTTTCTTGGTGCACTTGAGAAATAAAAATGCAGTTGAGGTGGGTAAGAAGATATGACTGCTCCATTTTGTGATCGTCAAAGCCAATGTTTTTTTTTTTTTTTTAAGACTGTGTTCGCTTCTTAATCCCACTCTTCCTTTACTGGGACTGACCGGCATTACAGCGTGAGGAAAACCTGATCTATTTTCCTTATGGGAATCACCACAGCCTATCATAGCAGTGCATCAGTAAATATTACTAGACTAGCGTACCATTTCAGAAAGGTAAATCTTTGCACATGTCTTTCACATGATTGCACATTTTCTTTTTCTCCAGGTAATTATCAGAGTATGTGTGGTGGTGCATGAGACTGTTCTTGAGAGCCACGGCATTAGAGTAAACTCCACCTGATCCTCTCCCACTCGGTAGCTTGATAAACATCGGCCCAAGCGAATGGGATTACAGCGGCTCAGCCAGGTTAAGTCTTCAATCCTGAGTGGGAACGCCGGTGTTGATGGTTGTGACTCGAATCCCTGCTGAACCGCTTCACTTTCCAGCTCAGACTGGCTTCCTGTGGATGACTTTCACTGTCACTTTCTCTCATTTTCACATTTTTTTTATGATTGTTGCTTGGGATCCTTACATGATTATGGCTTTGTGAATGAAAATAGAGGTCCAGAAAATAGACACAAGAAAATCCTTTTCACTAGGCTGTATCTGAAACGATCATAAACCAGTAATTTTACTCTTAAAGTAGTCCAACACCCAGAGAAAGAAAAACTCTACATCATGAGATGGCCATACCTTTTATTGCTGACACGTACCACTCTTTTCTGAGCACAAAAAAAATGGGGTGCAAAGAAAAGTTCTGTTGCGATTTAATGGCCTCCCATAGGCTGTCTAGAAGCTATGAACGGTGTACAACGACAACATGTTTCCTAATTTTGAACACCGTTCTTTAACCTTATGCATTGTTTTGCACCTTCATGACCGGGTGAATATGATATCGGGACACTAAAGATTTCCACTTTAAATGTCTGTAAAGATCTTTTCACCCCGACCTAAACAGTTCTGAATGTCTTCTACAGAACTCATAAGGAAATGGCAGATTACCTCTTAAGTCGTTGCCAAGATTTCACCATATCCTAACCTTTTGTTTAGCACATTTCCCCCAAATCAAAAGCTGTGAAACAGTTGGTCAAGTGACCGATTATCTTTTAGCTAGAGATTGGTTCATTAAAACCTGTTCGCTGTGCAGATCAATAGGTTAGACATGTGTTCGTCAACAAATACATTAGAGTAGCTTTCATAGATAGCTAAAGATTTGTATTTAAATCACATTTGGTTAAAACTTAAATAACATGGTGTACTAATAAGCTTTAGTGTGCGTGCGTGCGTGTGTGTGTGTGTGTATTTGTACATGGATGGATAGATAGATGGATAGAATGTATGCTTTAAATCCCATGAGGTCTAATTTTCATTATCCAAGTTTAATTCCTAAATGTGGCTTTAGGGTCATATTGATGACCATGAATATGTACATACAGACTAGACAAAATTTACAGTGTGTGTGTGTGTGTGTGTGTGTGTGTGTGTGTGTGTGTGGAATGCAATGGAAATGGGGGGAAAAGAGTTGCAGTGCACACATCATATCCTGAGGAATCACACGGTCTAGTCGTTCGGATTTGTCATACCTTTCATGCGTCATCCCTAATTTGCATAAAGTTGAGAATCTCAACTGTCATGTCCCTTGTCATGCTGTCGCGTTGTTGCTCGTCACGGCTCCATAACCGCGCACGTACAAAGAATGTGAACGTTCACCTTTTGCTTTGTCGCACGCTGCCTTTACTAACAACGTGCATTTCCTCGGTCAGGCTCATCACACGTACGCATGAATACATATTGGCTTATTCACTCTCGCGCTTGGCACAATGTCTCCTTTCACTACTGTATGGCCAAAGGTTTGTGGACACCTAACCATCACAGCCTTGTGTGCTTGAACATCCCATTCAAGATTGAATCCCTCTTTTCTGGTATAATAAGCTCCACTCTTTTGCAAAGTCTTTCCACCAGATTTGGGAACGTGGCTGTGGGGATTTGTGTTCATTCAGCTACAAGAGCAATCGTGAGCTCAGGCACTGATGTTTGAGGAGGCCTGGGGTGCAGTCAGCATTCCAGGTGTTCATTGGGTGCTTCGAAGTTTATGGAAACAGTTTGGGGAAGAACCACATGTGGGTTTGATGGTTGTGTGTCCACATACTTTTGGCTATATAGTGTACTTCTTGGCTGCTGTTGCACTGGTGGCGCAGATGAAACGGCGTGGATTGGAAGGACTCCTCTGGACCATGGGCGTCGCCGCCATTAAAGCTGAGGGGGGCGTGTCCCCCTCACATCTCATAATTATTCGTTTGGACCCCCCACATTTAACATAAAATATGAGTTCACCCAGTGCCGTTTCTATTGCTTTGCGAAAGAATCCATTCCACTTGATGGATATGAGAACACACACAACTCTGAAATTCCACTCCGTTTCCCAGGTTACCTACAACAACAAACCACAAAGTGAGTCGGTACAGCCATAGATAGTAAACATGCAGGCTGCTTGGTACTGCAGGAGGTAACGTCAGCCCCATTGCCATCTCACAATGTCCAACTTTTGCTAAAACCTTTTTCTTTTGCTATATGCCCTCAAATTGAACCCTAGGCCACGTTAAATTAATGTTCAACTAAACAATTAAATATTAGGAGTAGCCTAAGCTTTGCCTTATTTA
>JAQQZR010000036.1:24398661-24412127 GCA_030068235.1 Notoglanidium macrostoma | reverse complement strand
AACAGGCTGATGAATATGGACTAGTTGAATGAGGACTTATTGTTGAGTCTCTAAAATAGTCGTTGAATTAAGTGACTCTTGTAGGTAAAATTAGGTGTTTAACAACCTGTTAAAAATACACCAGAATGCATGAAATGGCATCTAATTCATTAAAAAACTTTTGAACCCCCCTGCCAGTGTCCCCTCCCCCCACATTCAAAATGCTTCTGACGCCCCTGCTCTGGACCCATACATGGTGCGATTTAAAACTGCTCCACATTGAGCATTTCTGGTATTCGTGACCTACGGGAGAGTTTAGTTTTTTTGCAGGCCCTGACTTTGCATGCGTTTCACTATACGAGTTGTTCTACAAACCTGTTAGATCTCAGATAAGGGGAACCAAATGTCATTCTTGTCATTTCTTCTACTATCCTACAATGCTTTTTGTCTGGAACTCAAACCTGTTGGTGTTGATCACCAGGCAAAAATGCTGTATGGTCAGCTGTAACGTTATCTGATGTCATTAGTACACATTAGATTCCACTTGCTTTGTTTACATGATTGTATCATCTGTTAACTCATCAGTCTGTTTCGATATCACGGGGCTCGCGCGCATGTGTAGAGCGAATGGTGGCGGTTTATCAATTTTCCCTCAAAATGAAATGAGTTCAGTAGGTTAACACAGTGTATTAATTAGAATGACCCTGCCATTTAAGGCATGCAGAACGAATATATCAAGTTTAGTATGATATAAAGTTCATTACACTACAGTGATGTGAATTCTTGATGCTGATTGGTCAGATTAATCTTCTGTTACCGTGTCGCTTGCGGTAGTGCTCAATAATGTTGAAACAGAAAATGTTTA
This sequence comes from Notoglanidium macrostoma, assembly GCA_030068235.1. Lineage (NCBI taxonomy): Eukaryota > Metazoa > Chordata > Actinopteri > Siluriformes > Auchenoglanididae > Notoglanidium > Notoglanidium macrostoma. Next base: position 24,411,283 of record JAQQZR010000036.1, on the reverse strand, counting down.
TCTTCTATACTTCCATTGTGTGTGTTTGCAAGTAAATGGTATTTTTCCAAACGTAGATAAGGTTATGCAGTCCCCTTCGAAAGTATTGGAACGGCAATGCCGGTTCTTTTGTGAACGAAATATTAATGAGACTGTGGATCAGAGTTTCTATAGAAGTGTTAACTTGAAACAAAGCACTTTTTGTTTGAACTCGGAGTTACCTCGTTATTAATACTTGATGTGTTCAATTTGTGTTTGTTTGTGTGCACTTGGAGACAGACAGGATTAAGGCCAGCTCCGACTGTAACAGTGTGTGAAAACAAAGCCGTGCTTTGGCGGCTTGTGGGGGTTTATAGCTGAAGAATAGTGTCATTGTACTCGTGACCCACAGCTCCCTCTATCATGTGATCATGCTGAAGTGAATTTGCTTTTGTCAGTCTGGTTAAAGGATGATTAGGACCTTTGGGAGTGTGTTGGCCTGGCACTCAGGAACCATGGTACGAGTCATGCAGTCTTACCCCGATGTCCAACGCATGATGAATTCACACTGAAACGAATAATGAGTGCGATTTCTTTAATAAGTGTGGTGGAAATGTATTAAGGCTTACATTGCAGCAATGGTTATTCTACAGAAACGTTGCTGCTTCTTCCTGTTTGGAAAAGTCTGATTTTGCAAATCATTCATCATCAGTCCTCATAAATTGTGAACTGGCAAAACGCATTATGACTATGTAACTTGCACGCACACACAAACTATACAAACTGAGTGCAAACCAAGAAAACTTGACCGTTCTTGCAAAGCATGTCCTAGTCCACCCTAGAAGCCAACACAAGACGAGAAATATTGAACACGTCCCATCCATAACACTCAAAATTTAATCAGTTTAAAGTTCCATAATAAGCACATTATGCAAATAAAGTTTAGAAACCACGCCCCCACATTAGTATGGTGCATACACTATTCATTTCGACTGTATTACGGTTTTTTCCTTTGTATGTTGCTCCTGACACAGAATGCGTACGGCACCGAGGCAAGATCATGATTTTATTCTGGTCGGCGTGTGTGGATTTGGCATGTGGGCCTATATTGGAGAGTCAGTGGGATGTAAACGGAATCTGTAGTGAGAGATTATACGTTTTTCACATACTGGACACAAGGTCATTTAAAAAAAAATAAATAAAAAATGGGTGAGGATTTCTACGCTGCGCTATTTCTTTTAAGATTATTACTTCAGATCACCATCAAATGGACCGCTTCGATAACGCACTGTATGATCCTCCTTGTCAAATTATCTGATCAAGATTCTCTGTGATTAAACTGCTTTCTGCCTGACTATTAAACAATGTGGTCCAGGCTCATACAGACGATGGGCTTCCATAAACAGAACCGTTTTGTGAGTGTGAGGTAATCAGGTTCTTTCTCTGCCCATTAGCATGTTTCGCCATTACCTCTAATCATTTGTTATCCATGTGATGATGAACGATGGGTGTAGTCATTTCGGCATGCAGTTTGCTCAGAGCTAAACTGGGGTATATAAGCTTCCCTTCCTTATCAGCTTTGTAGTTCCAGTCCAGTAAAGAAGCGTCAGTCTTGGATAATTGATTACATTTGTGGTAAGAGTAATGTTTAATGTGTAAATTTCTTTTTTGGCAGGTGCGATGGATTTGTACAGGCAAATTGTCCTGACCTAATACACTTACTAAACCTGGTCTGTAAGTGATGCGTTAAATGAGGATCACAACAAGGCTCTTTAATTTAAGTAATTGGTTTAACGTTTGTAGTCAACACGAGAGCCCTTGGACACGTGACCTGAACCCAGGTGCTTTAATTGTAATGACTCTTGGCATCTAAAGCTGAAAGATTTTTCCGCCTGAACGATATTGGAGGCTAATCAGGTGTTTTTAGTTTTGAGCACAAATATAATGTGAATACATTTAAAGCCGAGTCGGTTCTGTGCTCTGGAAAATGAATCAAATGTTATTTTTCTGTCCGCTGTGGGCGATCTAGTTTCAGGTGCATGTCAGATCTTGATGCATTTGATTTCTACTCATTAAATAGTGAAAAATAATAAAAAGACAGATGGCTAAAAAAGGGGTTAATGAAAGAAAAGTCTAAATTTATGCTTCAGTGGTCAGATCAGAGATCAGGGTATTGTATAAAGGGGGCTGGGATTCTTTGATTGGTTTAATATTGTTTGTGAAGGGTTTTATTTGTTTTTTTTCCAAGTTTGATTGATCTGTTAAGGACTTTTAAGGAATTTAACTTTATTTTTATCTGTTAAGGATGGACTTTTTTGGAAATAGTTAGCGATGATATAAAAGATTTAAGATGTTCAGGTTAGACTACAATATTCAATCTAAATCCATGGTTGGTTTTGTGGTGGTTTGTCTGCGTGTAAAGTAATTTGTGTGATTAATGACTCTGAATCTCTGTGTGATACCAGTGGACCACTAGGGCCATTGGAAAAAAGGAAGATGATAAAATACAAAGACAGTATGCTCTGAGTTTATAGTATCTATGTTGTGGTTCATAAGTGTTGTGAAGAACGTTTGCCATCCGCATGTGGGATTTAGGAGTGTGGGAAGATGATTAAAAGGCAGAGGTCACAGTGTCACTATGGAAATTACAGCTGGGGATTCTTCTTAATCCCAGTAACTCACAAACGGCTGTTTGTCCCCACATGTTCATAGAAGTCAAGCCATTTCTCTATTGTGCTTTAGCTTGGTCCAAAATGGCACAGTCTTCTGACCTCAGGATTGATTTCAGTGCAATACGATCTGAAAATTGCCAGTAAGTGGACTCAAGATCGATACACCGAGCCTGGTTTAAGTGGCGTTAATTCTCGAGTCAGTCTATAAGGATGACTATTGGCTTTATTCGACCATGCTGCTTTTTACCAAATAACAAACCTATGTCAAATAATTGGAATTGCTGTATTAGAATAGCTGTAACCTTTTAAAATATCAACATTTTAAATGTTATCTGCCCAAAAGGATACACTGTATGACTTGTATATTAAAGCAATATATGTATTTTTGTTAACTAGACTTGATTTCTTCTGACCCACGTTTTGCTTCTTGTCTCTCAGTACTGTGCAGGCTCTGAGACTACAGGAGCACCGTGATGGCTAGCAATCAGGGTGGTCATGTTGATCGACCTTTGCTCTCATCCTTGAGGTCATCTTCTGCTCCGAAACTAAATGTGCAGCGCTCGCAATCCCGAGAGACCATCACCATCCATTTCTCTGCAATGGGCAAGGAAGAGGATCAGGAGGAAGAGGACGTATATGGACCATTAGGCCAGCCGGACGACACGATGGCAAATAGTCAAGGAGTAGTAACAGCTTTGGAAGCAAGCGAAGACCTTGTTCTTGAAGGAGATACGGAGATTAAGTCTGTCAGTAGTGTTGATGTAGTTGAGTCTCTTTCAGCCATGTCCGGTCAACAGGACACTAATAAGCAGGAACACAGTTTTACTGCTTCTGCTGAGCCTACAAAGGGGACAGGATCCTCATCAGGCTCCACTAACTCCTCACCTTCCAAATCGGTCTCCCTTCCCTCAATGGACAAGGCCTTTCTCAACCTCATGAAGTCTTTGTCAACAGATTTGGAGCCCCGGGAAGGAGTCCCGGCTCCTCCTTCTTTGCGCCATCGGCAGCTGATGAAGAATCTGGTCAAGTCTTTGTCTACAGACACAGCCCAGGATCCCACAGGGTCAAACCGCTCTTCAGACTCCCGCCTCAACCTGCATCTCTTCAAACAGTTTACCCAACCCCGAGCCACTGCAACTGCAGGAGACTCCAGAACTGCCCCGTCATCTCCTCTAACCTCGCCTGACAACCGCACCTTCTCCTTCAAGGTGTCGGAGGTGGAGGCACGCATTGAAGACACAAAACGGCGTCTTTCAGAAGCCATCTCCGATCCTTTGCACTTGATTAGCAAGTTCATTGGAGACGACGCTTCCAGTATTTACAGGCCTAAACCTCTTTCGTCCAGTGCCACAGAATTGACAAGTTTTTCCAATCTAAATGGCCATCTTGAAAGCAACAATAATTACAGTATCAAGGAAGAAGAAGGGGACCTGGATGGTGAAGGTGTTACCCCTGAGGCAACTGAGCTGGCCTCAGCTGCTGAAAGCAAGACTGCCAAACCTTGTCCGTCCTCTCTGGGACTAGACAAGTGCTCCATGTCTGCACTGGCCAAGCAGGACGACGAAGAGTTCTGTGAACTTTACAGTGACGACTTTGAGTTCTCAGTGGATTCAGAGGTGCAGGTCGACCATACTGAGGACACGAAGACAGGAAGCGGTGCTTCCAAGCCTGCTAGCCAGAGCACTAACACTTTTAGTGAAGATGAGACAGAGTTGGTTCCAGCATGTAGTATTCCACATAAGACTTTGTTAGCTCTGACCCTCATTACCTATGGATACTTTATTCTACCTTTGCCCACTTACCTTGGAGGACTGCTGCTGGGTGTAGCACTAGGATTCATGCTAGCCATTGGTGTAGTGTGGCTAACAGGCCCGAAGCTACCAGGAATTAGACGTTTAAGAGCGCCGAGGGATCTGTGGAACGTTGCACACTTGGATATCAAAGAGCCAGACATCTTCAAGGTAGGTGTTGCCTCTAAAAGGTAGTTTATTGTTTAGGAAAGAAAGGATTAGCTTGACACATGGTTTATTTCACTATTAGGAAACAGAAGATTCCTGAATGACAGAAAAAGGCCCCAGATAGTTATCCTCATGAAATAGGGGGTTGTTTTTGACTCTTGCTTCAGGATTAGAAAGAGCAACTGAGCAAATATGTAATGCGACTGTTGTACTGCGATATAAGCTCCCCAGACATGTTATTTCTTTCTTAATACTTGGATAGACCTTAATAATAGCACCAATCCTGTCTAATAAGTGCCTATTTTGTTGTTCCAACTATTCCCCACAAGTTTTCTTTACGATTGAGGTCTAATGAATTTGCATGCTAAAGTGTCCCATGCTTGTCATGCTCGTTGCACAAATTACATATCGCTATGCTATGCATCTTGCAGTCATCCTGGAATGTGGGAGAGTCAGTTTTGTGTTCTGCTTGGACATGAATCACAAAAGGCAACCATACTTCCAGTTTTACATGAAACAGTTTTATTCTTGCTTGTGTGCAGCCTGTTGACATTGTACAATTAGGTCCATGGTATTGGTTGATGTTCTGGATTTCTTTTGTCTGGGGAGCTTAGTTGATCTAGCAAATTACTAAATTATGTAACGTCAAAGGCTTTACTACTTGGTGCTTAGATATCATTATATTATATATGTTTTATAGATCTATTATTTAGCACATTGGATTGAAAGTGTATTTGGCTAAGAGTTGTTTTGTGTAAGACTGTAAAAACACTTGCGCTTACAAATGTGTAAAGCATCATGAAAATGTGGCCATACTGGTTTTCCCAAGGTGCTCTTGGGTGCTTCTTATCTTCAACCCAAGGCCAACCAAGAAAAACCAAACAAACAAGAAAACCAACAAAACACAAACGAATCATAGCGTAGCCTATTCCAAAGAAGGCGGCCTGGCGACCCAGCCTGCTGATCGATCGAGAACGTTTTTGCTGTGATTGGTCGGATAATGCGGGCATGAAAGAAAAGTCTCTCAACCTGCCACGTGATGAATAAACACACACACACACACACACACACACACACACACACACACACACACACACACACACACACACACACACACACAGCTGATTCAAGTCGTTACCACTTATTTTTATTTATTTATTTATTTATTTTATGGCACATTGTAAGAGATCAAGAATGCCATAAAGTGTTTCCAGACAGCAGTGAAATGAAAATACGAATAATCAATAAAGTAATAAAAAAGCATTAAAACCGCAAACAAAAAGACAGGACAAAACAGAAGACTTGATACTACAGACTTGATCACCTAGGGTCTTAAGAATGTTTGTTTGTTTTTAAATGGGATTTAAAAATGTCTACCTTGAGGGATGTGTTTATTAAAAAGGGTAGACTTGTCCATCATTTCAGCTGCAAAAGAAAAACCCCAAGCACCTTAAATTCTGGTTAGAGTCTGTGGAATGGTTAAAAACAGCTGGTTAGAGCTTAAATTTCTGCATTTATATATATATAGAGGACAATTAAAGAGAGACTATATTTAAGAGGATTTGTCAGAGAAGTGACACTTCCCAGGTTTTGAGGTAAGTTATCGAGTTCCTAGTCCTAAACGTACAACAGGCCATTATCATAAAGGTCAAAACTCATTTTGTGTTAATATCAAGTGTACATGGAACACACAGAACTGTGTGACAACTAGACTGTCTCACCCCTGTTATTTACACAGCGATTGTTTATTCTCCATGAATCAATTGTAATAACTACAGAAGTCCTCTAGCAACATTCCTTAACATAACAGGCATTTTGGCAATTTGATCCTGTCCAAATAGTACAATTGTCTCTTATCGTCTTTTACAACACATGCTCTAGACAGTTCCAGAGAAATACAGTGCGTCATAAAAGACTGGAGCGAATTGTTAAATGAATTATTCTGTAGGCGTTCGCGTACCATTCATCCGTTACCGTTTTTGGATGACCACTACACCCTCGATCATACACGCTTCCTGTTTCTCTGAGACGTTCGAACACTTTTCTAACAGTCAAGCATTCTTCTATTGAATTCAGTAGCAGCAACTCTGTGTAAAGAGTCCTGTCTTGCGTACACGTCAATGCGACCTTCTATTGTTGGTTCCGAAGCCATCTTTGATCAGGTAAAAAAAGAAAAATATTAAATTTCATATAAAGAAAAATGCCTATAGATCCAGACTTTTGGCACCCCCTGTATATTTCTGCACGAGGGTTGGTACGGTTTTACAGGTTAGTCAGAGTGTACGATCAGACCATTTCCTCACCTTGCTTTATGCCATAAATCTGACTAAATTCATGACATGGTGCCGTAAAATCTGAGCTCCAGATTCGCATACGTGTTTAATGTTTTAATGCCGTTTACCTGAATGAAATGTGAAATTTGCTGCAGGGTTGGATGAACGAGATTCCGAACTACAACCCAGAAACCTACCATGCAACGCTGACCCACTCCGTGTTCGTGCGCTTGGAAGGCTCGGCTTTGCGGATCTCCAAGCCCAACAAGAACATCGCCCGGGGAGCCAGTTACAGCGAACCCAAACCAGACGTCACATACATCAGCCAGAAAATCTACGACCTTACAGACAGCAAGGTGCGTGTGGAATGAAGCTTTAAACGTCTCCTCTGTTAAATATTGTTTAGAATATCAAATCTGATATGATTATAAAGCCATTTTCAATTAACTACATTAATGTGTGGTGGGGTTTTTTTGTTTTGTTTTGTTTTGTTTTGTTTTTTTGAAAAAGAACGTGACAGGATTTCCGCCAAATGGAAATAGCAATGGGAAGTGTTAAAATTTTGAAATGCAGGGTTTGCCTGGGTTGTTTTTTCCTGCCCCAGGTCATTATGCCGGTCTAATTTTAACCAGTTCGCTTCTCCTGTCCAGGTGTCCCTGGTGCCTCAGAATCTTGCCAGGAAGCGTGTGTGGAACAAGAAGTACCCGATATGCATTGAGCTGGCCAAGCAGGATGACTTCATGTCTAAGGCAGGAGCAGACCGAGCCTCCGAAGAGAAAGAGAATCAAGACATTACGGGCTCACAGGAAGGAGGACGGGTGGGTTCAGAACGTGAACTGCCCACCATCTACTTGTTTGGAAGAACAGGAAGGGAAAAAGAGGAGTGGTTCCGGAGAATACTTTTAGCCTCGAAACTCAAATCTGAAGCTGCTACGAAGATGGCGAACTTGCCAACTAGCAAGAGTGGTGAGTGCGTGAGCTGCTTTCCCTCTGTCAGTATTATTATTAATATGAATATCAATATAGATGCGTATAGTGAGCCACGTGAATCTAGAATGCGCGTTCTCTCCGTTGAAATCAATTCAGTGTGGATGGCTTATGGCTCTCTTTATGACAGAAAAAAATTAGTCGCATCCATTTTGGATTTTGCGCATTTTGACAATTGCAAAACTTTTTTAAAAAACTCCTTCATGGGGATTTACCAGATCCCTGTTATTGTTTGTAGGCTTGCACTTTTGTGCACTTGCACACTATGTATAGCTACTATATATATATATATATATAGTATAGCTATATGTTCATACTTGCATACAAGCTCGAGGCATCGGCGACGGAAGTATGATTTTTGAATGAACGATGATTTTTACTCCACAAACAGGAAATAGTCACTAATTGCAGGTAGGAAGTAGAGTTGTAAGTGGCGTACTGAATAAATGTCAGACCAGGATTTGTCACAAGAATCGAATGTTGTCATCTTGTCACTTGCTGAAGTCACTGAAATCACGGCTATATGAAAAAATTGGTCTCGTGTCACTTTTTTTAGTTGTCCGTGTAAACGCGGTGTAAGTGTTTACCTGCCATGCCTCCTTCACTGGAGGCCACTTATTAAAGGAAGACATTGGCATGGCATTAGTTGTAGCTGACAGTTGAAGTGCATGTTGTGTGTGTGTGTTGTGTGTAGCTCCTGCGCTGTCCCATAGCCGCAGCAGTAGCAGAGGCAGTCTGGATGAGGTCCTGTCATCCCAGGCAGCCAAGAAAGAGTCGAGTGTAAGTGCCAAACAGAGGTCTCTGTTGGAATACAGTGTCTACATGGCCAACTACATCGGCCCTTCTAAAGTGACCAGTGCCAACACCAGTCCTGAAGAAAGCCCCCACAGCAGCCCCGGGGTAGGCAAAAAGGTACCAATTATGAAAAAGTGTATGCGTATTTGTGTCTTGGTTTGCTTGTGACTGTTCATGCATTTTAGTTTATAGTTTATATAGTTTATTTTTGCCACCATTTTTAATAAAAACAAGAATTTTATTTTGCAGAAACATTTTTTTTTAGATTATGATTATATATCCCCCCCCCCACCCCACCCCAAATCAAAATAAATAAATAAATGAAGGTCACATGATGGTAAGAGGTCACATGAGTGTTTGGAGTCCGTGCATGAGTGTGAGATCATGTGTGTTTCGGCTTATTTGTGCCTTTTCTTCAAATATGACACTTATCTTATAGAGCGATCACATGCATCCAGACACATGTATTGATTCTGGTCTCTGCCTGTGAATCAGTTGCCAAGCAGCCAAGTTAAAGAAAAAGAGGAGGTGCCTGTGAGCTGGCTGAACGCTCTGATTGGCCGGATCGCGTGGGACTTCTTCAGGGAGCAGCACTGGTCTGAATGGGTGTCCAGGAAGATCCAGATGAAGCTCAGTAAAATCAGGGTGAGGTTGTTGCGAAATCTTATGCTCTTGCATTCATTAGACTTTTTTGGCCAGTTAGAAGTTTCTACTGCTTTGTATACTGTATATGTTGTAATTTCCAATTTATCCTTTTGGTAATATTTTGTTAGCATGTATGGTAGGTGACACTACAGTACTGTACTGTAAGTTCTGATTGAATTGCATTAAAAGATCCCAGTCGTGCTAATTGCAAGGTTACAAAATTAAACATCGGTGTATACTGATGGATATTTTCCATGCTGGACAGAGGTATTAAGCTCTGAATTGCAACAAAACTCCTGTTGAGGAAACATTGAAGTTCTGGCGCATAGCAACACTAAGTATATTATCAGTGTTTTTCCTCACCCAAATCTCATACATTGGTTGCTAATGGCTGTTGCATGGATTCCTTGGTAGTGCATAGCTAGCACAATGTCTTATGTTTTCACTCAGATGATCTTTCTTTTTGTGCAAATCAGCATCACATTCATTTATCAACAATGTAATGAAGTGCTACAATTTCCTAGATCTTGACTAGGAACAAATATGTGCAACCAGAAAGACATAAGGTTTAACAGTACAGGCAGTAAATTAAATTAATGATTCCATGCCAGTGCAGGTCCTTAAAATGTCTTATAGAGGCAGTGAAATTGAAATACGTGGTGAATTTATATGAATTTTGTATGAGAACGTTGCATAGAATGTATTGACAAGTGTGAGGTTATAAACGTAGGAAAGGAGAACGGAGGTGTGGGGGGGGGGGGTGGATCTATTCAATATCTGGTTGGGATTAAATAGTATATCATTGTAGTTTTTGTTAGTAAGCTTTTGTTATAAATGTCCAGCTGCTTATCTTCCCCTGATTTTGCCAAGTATGTTTTGAGTAAGTTCTATAATAACACAAGGAACTAGTCCACAGCGGTTGTAGTATGGTGGAGACGGAGCAGATGTAAAGTAAATGCGCTTGACGCCGCTCTCCCCGAGACCCCATGAGACCTGAAACAATGCCACAAACCATTTTCCGCTTCAGACTTTTTTTACAGCAAGCATGGTTCGCTCTTGCAGATCTGAAAGCTAGATTTTATACCACAGCGCTGTTGAACTCTCGATTCTGATTGGCCAGCACTGACAATAGTGCTCACTTCACATAATAGAAGACTAAACAGGTTTAAAAATGTTTCCGTACATTTTTCAGTGGCCATAATACAGGCCATGCTGTTATTGGAAAATAATCACCAATGATTGATGTTTTGTTGTTGCTGTTGTTGTGCTTCTTCAGTTGCCTTACTTCATGAACGAGCTGACGCTGACTGAGCTCGACATGGGCGTGTGCACTCCCAGAATCCTTCGGGCCTCTCAACCCTCAGTGGATCATCAAGGTGAGGCAGGGATTTTATATATATATATCTTCCAAAGTTTATAATGATGTTAATGAGGTTATTTGGGGTCAGAATTAGTGTTTACAGTTATTGTCATGGATATTGAGTATTCAGAATACATCTGTATATTTAGATATATATATATATATATATATATATATATATATATATCAAATAAAATATTATTACTACTGTTTTAACTATGCAACAGTTAACACTAACCCTTGCTCCAGTTTAAAGAAAAAACACTGAAGAAGTAAACTACAGACACTGAATATCTGGATAAAGGGAAATGTTTGTGGTTGAACTGTTCCCTTAGTAATGTTGTATTATCAAGGCATGATTACTGGTAGGCATGACAACGTGGGTCAGTCATTTTTCAGATTTCATAAACAAAACTCCATTACCGAGTCGTATGGTAAAAGAAACTTCCTCATCTCCCCTCAGTTATTCAAGTGGTTCCTGATTAACTATGGCGTGATCAAGCCCATGTGTGTGTGTGTGTGTGACACTAGAGCCACAATCCTGTCATCTGATTTTCAGTGATGTCATGTGATTGTCTCATTGTCAGCTTCAGTAATGACTTGACTGTTAATTTGCTTTGACACGTGTAAGAGGCAGTCCAGTCATTTATAACTGCTCACTCACTTTCACACCACACACACACACTCAGACACACACACTGTGTTCCATTATGAAGCAGCCTGTCATATTAGACCTGCTTGGCTGTTGCTCAGAAGTATAGATGTCTTCGTGTGACCTGTCTCTGGCCTCCTTTCGCTATGACTAATGCGATTGCGAAACGCGGAGTGTCCCACTATGACTACTGTAATACATTTAACCCTGCAGTGACACTACAATAACAGTGGCAGATATGTCAGGGTTATTTCATTTATTCTAATAGAAAGTGTCTTTTCTTTGACTGCACTCAAGTTTGGTTCCTTGAGTTTGATTCAGCAAGTTATAACATTATAAATGCATGAAATACAGCACATACTGCTGATACTGATATATACGTGTGTGTGTGTGTGTGTGTATGTATAAGATATAGATGATTACAGCAGACCTTTTTTATAAGTTTTCTTTTTGACACCAACATTATGATAAAATAATTTCAATACTTTTCCATTCTCTCGCTCGCTTTCTCTCACTCACACACGCGCGCGCACACACACTCTTCCTGCTGATAAGGACCCACCTCTGTTTACAAGGAAGTTCATAAATCCATGTCTGCCTGTTTCCTCCTTCACATAGGCTTCACTCTCTCTTTGGCGGTGAGAGGTTTTCCACTAAAAGATTTCCGATCACAAATTCCGAACCCTAAGTGTATCCGAAACCTCCGACTGAGTCTGATCATCAGTGATCATTAAGCTGCATGTAAACATCTGTCTTTCAGGTCTGTGGTTTGATGTGGAAGTCTCCTACAAAGGTTCCTTCCTCATGACTCTGGAGACGAAGATGAACCTGTCACGATTAGGGAAGGAGGGCGAGGCCGTCGGCGAGTTTGGAAAAGACGGGTAAGAGCAGCGCATGAGAGTCAAGCTCAATAATGTCGTTCTCCAAGCAGTAGATTAACACGTATTCAAATTGTTCATCTTTTTAACAACACCTGATTGAGGCAAGTCAAGCTATATTAATAGCATACATCTGTAGCGCTGTGTCTTTATTAGCTCGTCGGTTCTTACTAATAGTCCTGACAGCCAATCGGAGACTCTCCTGTCTGACAATCATTTAATAATGATGAAGTCTCACTGTGGGTTATACACCAGGGTTAATTATAATTTAAATTATACTGTTGCTGTTTAATAACCAGTGTGCTGCTTTTTCTCTCTCTCTCTGGACTTGCTGTCTGTCTGTCTGTGTGTCTGTTTCTTTCTCGGTGAGTAACTCTGCATCTTTTCTGAGAACTGATTTAGCACGTAATGTTTCTTCAAGGGAAGCAGAAGCACCAGATTATA
>JAQQZR010000036.1:24360762-24381242 GCA_030068235.1 Notoglanidium macrostoma | reverse complement strand
CGCCCTCTCTCTCTCTTTCTGTCTCTCTCTCTCTCTCCCCCCCTCCCTCTCTCTCTTCCTCCCCCCTTCCCCCTCTCTCGCCACCCTTTTGTTTATGCTCTCTTGCTGGTCCACCATTACTCTCAGCATCTCGGTGGACGTGTTTATCTTAGAATGTCATTTGGCCAATATAAATGGGACACATTCACAACATAACCTTCTTACACGTATTTACAGTATTCTAGCTATTCTTTCCTCTCTCTTTGAAAGTAATATTTCATCAGTGCTGTGTATATTTATATATACGGTCACTGTCCAATAGGAGCACCCGCTCATTTATGCAGCTCACTCAGTGTTTTTTGTTTTTCGCACCGTTCTGTGTAAACGCTAAAGGCTGTTGTGTGTGAAATCCCAGGAGATCAGCACTTTATGAAACCAGCCCATCTGGCACCAACAACCGTGCCATAGTTACAGTCACCCAGATCACATATTTTGCCCATTCTGATGTTTGATGTGAAGATCACCAGCTGACCTTAAAGAGCAGGACTGTTTAATTTGATCATTTCTTTAGCATTCCTGGTTACTGTTCAAACAGATGCTTCCTGCTTCCTCGCTTCCACTCTGGGCTTAAACGCTGCCAGACTCCCAGCGAGGCAACGCGGCTCTCCTTTAACCCACAGCAGCTGGAGCTCGCCGTCCTGCTCCCGTGGCTGGCTTTGACGTCAGCAAGAGTCGATGAATAATAACATTGCTAATGGAAAACAGTGGAGGAATGCTGTGAACACTTTTTTCCCTTCCTCTCGTTCGTCTGATTGTTTCAAATCACTGATTAAAAGATTGGAAATAAAAAGGGTAAAATTCTTAACCTTGATTTTAATTAGAGCACTGATTGTTCTCTCTCACAGCTCAGATATAAACACTAGATGTGTGATTGATATATTATATAACTGCACCGCACAGTATTGTTTTGCAACACACCTCGATATGTTGTGTTTTGCCACAGGACGGAAAACTGAATTGCGAACACATAAGCTAAAAGAATAGTAGTTTGCGTTACGGCTCTGAGTGTCACGCTTGATCCGTTTCGTTTGTTGTGGTCACTTTCGGTGCCTTTCAGTCAGTTTACACAGTTTCTTTACAGGGTGTGTATTCTAGGCTGAGCTTCAAAGCTGCCCTTCTCAAACACAGATGGACTCGTTTTGTCTGAGCCTCAGTCTTTGATGATCAGAAAGTTTTGGCCGGGAAAAAAAAAAAAAAGAAGGGAGGGCGATAAAGTGTGTTTCAAATTTAACCTGGTCTCCGGTCAGCTATCGCCTTTCATGTTGCAGCGTGTGTGTTCCCAAAGTTTTTCACTTCATGACACTGGTTGAGGCTGAATAAGAGTACCAGATACGGTACAAAATTGTGATGCAAAAATGCAGGTTTTTCTGGTTTTCGTTCTATTTTGTGACATCAGCAGAACCCTCATTTGATCAGTCAGGTCCCATGTGAAATTTCGCAACAAGCAAAACGGATCCAAATGTATTTTTCCTCGCACCAAATTTCGTTCTTTCATTCCAAATTCCCCAGAGAAAGAATTTACCGCCGTGGAAATTGTCACAGCGCTGCTGAATTCTCCATCCTGACTGGTCAGAAGGTGATGAATAATTTTTTTATAGCAGCAGTGCTGACAGTCGTTCAGAATGCAAGGTTTACATCAGTGCACAAGGGCTAATACGAAGCTGTAAGTAAGTTCTGACTGTTTGTAGGTGCAGTAACATAAGTATAATAGTGTTTCGTGGATGTCCGACGATGTTAAACGTAACGTGAATGGATAAAAAATGAAACCACACACTCCAGGGCATGTTGTTACAGGAAAATAATCAACGTCAGGGTGGTAACAGTCACACGACGGCGTTGTGGATTATGTTCCTATAACCGCTCTCCTCGTCAATTGTACAATTGTACAGCATTTATATTGTGCAGAAACTACTGTTCTAATAAGCAGCTCTGTTAATCCCCGTGGTTCTTGATTCATCCGATCCATGATGACATTTTGTAGGTCGAGAACATGACGGGAGCCATTTCTTAAGGTTCCTAAATAGTCTGAGCACTAGCTGTTTCTCCTGTTTTCTGCAAGAAAACTTTATTTACTTATCCATCCATCCATTATCTATACCGCTTTATCCATCTGGGTCGCGGGGAAGCTGGAGCCAATCCCAGCATCTTGGGGCAAGAGGCGGGGTACACCCTGGGCAGGTCGCCAGTCCACCACAGGGCCTAGAGACTATTATATGTGAAAATCCCAGGAGATCAGGTGTTTTTGAAATACTCAAACTGGTATTTTTTCCCTGAGGTCACTGGGATCACATTCTAATGTTCGATGTGAATGTTAACTGAACCTCATAAGCTGTATCTGCATTATTTTTATGCACTGAACTGCTGCTGTGAATGAGCAGGGTTATTGTGAATGTGCATCACTTGCATTAACAAAACACACTAACGCGCTTGTGCATGAATGTTTTCACAGCCGAAATATTTGAATACAGCGTCGACTTCTGGATGGTGCTGCTTTCAGAAATGCAAAAGCCAAAACCTATGACCGTTTCATACTCTGTGGTCAGTTTCCAGATGTGGTTTGTGGTTTAAATGTCTCGGTCCTGCGTCATGTCCGCAGACCGTGGACAGATACTGTGTCTCTTATTTTGCTGAATAAATATTTATCTCTCGTATCCTGCAGCTTGTAGCCAACAACTACTCTGTGGTGTTTCAAACATAGAATACATGTTCACTTTTAAGGAGCTTGACTGACTGTTTACGAGCTGCGTTTTCCAAAAAAAAAAAAAAAACCTGGGTGGAAACCAAACAGATGGTAAACATATCTTCCACTTTTATGAATTGTTTGACTTTGGAAAGTGGATCTAGGCATTGCGTGGCGCCTGTGTTTGACGGTGGAGGCATTGAGAGGGGCAACTCAGACCAAATCATGTTACATGTAAGCAACCTGATAGGAGACTAGTTAAATATGCACCGTGGGTGGGTATGTGAACCTCCGCAAAACTTACTGTAACCATGTTAAAGAGAAATCTCCCTGTGACTACTGAGACGGACACTAAGGCCTAGACGAGTAACAATTTTGTCCATGAAACATGCATTTTTTTTTTTTGAGGCTACACTCCAATGAAAGGGCACGACTTGGAGGAAAATTGCTTTCCGCTAAAGCAGAGTCATCAGAGAAGCTGAAGGTCAGATGTTTAAGTAGACAGGGGGAGCCCTTGAAGCTCCCTTGTCCTCCTGAAGGATGTTACTCCCACTTCCTGGATGATGTTGAGTAGTATTTCCTGACATGACTTTCCATTGAAATGACATTCCAGCACACTTCAGTGTCTGCTGCCTACAGACTTCTAAACCTCTCTGATGCATGCCCCTGTGCATCATTACAGATTGATTGATGGCTGTACAGACTGATAGGTGGACGGTGTTGGGCCTACATCTTGTGGCACTTATCTAAGGGGCTTCCACCATTAAATGAATCTCCTGAAGCCACTTGAGTGAGTGTCATATTGTCAATATGAAGAAAAACCTGTCCAGTCGCCAAAACTTACTACTACATGACATCGGCCAATGCACATCCTTTTGATGATTGTAACTTCTCTAGCGTTTGGAACGCACCCAAGTTCACCTCAGATGAGACGAGGCTGCTTGTGGAAATCTTCATCATATTGCTCTGTGCCTGGTCACAGGAGCATACGACAGCTTTCACACGATAAACGGAAGGATGCAAAACACCAACGAAAGTGTGAATTTTTCACTCATGTTTACGTCAGTCACTATGTACCAGTGGGACAACTCCGCTACTTAGCAACTCATTTAGCAGTTAATGTCTTTCATAATACCATTCTCGCCGTAACACTGCTCTGAGGCTGATAAAGTCTCTGCCATGTGCAACAGAGGAAGAGAAAAGGAGAAAGAACGGAAATGCATTAGATGGATGGGTGGATGAGTAAATGGATGGATGGACGTGCTGACAGGGGGATGGATGGATGGATGGATGGATGGACAGACATAGGTGGGTGCCTACAGGGGCATGCAGATTTGGATGAATGGATGAACGTGCAGGCAGATAGACAATGGACAGACTACCTGATTGAAGATGGACAGACTGATGGATACATAGACGGATGGACAGGCTGTCGGATACAGTACTTTGCAAAAGTCTTGAGCCACCCCTCACCCCTCATTTCTTTATATTTTGCTAGGAAGATGAGACCGTAGATGCAGTGACCTACTGCAACATGTGCATACGCATATACATATACATGTAAATACAATATGCAACACAAAGAGAGTTTGTATAACTCTAACATGCTTTAAAGTCAGTATTTAGTATTGGTATTTGGACCACTGTTATTCTTTAACACAGCCTGAACTCTCTTAGGCAAGCTTTCTTGTAATTTCTTTAATTAGTCTTCAGGAATAGTTCTCCAGGCTTCTTGAAGGACATTCCAAATCATCTCGGTCAAGATGATCCCACACTGCTTCCTTAAAGAAATGAGGGCTCGATCAAGACCTTCGTACAGTACTGTAGCTGGACAGACAGGTAGATAAATTCATGGCTAGATATGTAGTTGATAGATGGATGGACAAACAGACAAATAGATGGTTTAACTGATTGACAGGCAGGCAGATGGATGCACTAATTCACCGCCAAATGGATGGACTTACAGAAATATGGATATAAGAATGGAGGCATAGACAGACAAATGGATGGACAGATTGGTGGTCTGTCTAGACAAATAGACAGATAATTGAACAGACAGGCAGAGATGGACAGGTTGAGATGGATGGACAGATGGACCCACAGATTTATGGGACAAGAGGAATAACCAGACCCAGGAAAGGTTTCTCCAGATCTCTCCATGAGTCTCTCTCTCTCATTCACTCTCTCTCTCTCTCTCTCTCTCTCTCTCTCTCTCTCCTTCTCCTTCTCTTCCAAACTACCAGTGGTGTCCAAAATAGTCATCACATTTATAGCACCCTCAATATGTTAATTAATGTAACTGCGTTATTATAACCAGGTCCACAGCTGCAGAAACTCAGGACATGGTCCAACATGCCTTTTGAATGTAAATAGTAATAACAGCTGTCCATAAATAATGGGTTTTCCCAGAGGCAGAAAGCTAATTTGTCAGAGCAAACTGTCTAATCGAATGCACAGTTTTGGCTCAGTAGTGTCTTCTTTTTGTCCTGAGTTGTGTGCTATATTCGGGTACCTTTGGCTTCATTTCTGAAGAAGGACCGGAAGAATGCTAGTCATTAAATCAACAAAGACCTGAAGACGCAAATCTAATTAGAGACCATGTATACTCACAAGCCACTTTATAAAGAACACTTGCACATCTGTTCATTCATGCAATTAGCGACGCGGCCAGTGATGTGGCATCTGCACAATATTCAAAATGGTGCGAAAAACAAAAAACATCCAGGGAGCAGCAGTAAACACCTCGTTGATGAGAAAGGACAGAGGAGAATGGCCGGACTGGTTTGATGGGACAGGAAGGCTACGGTAACTCTTTATAACCTAGGGTTAAAGCATCTCAAAAAGCAGAAGACACCAAACCTTGAGGCGGACGTGCTACAACAGCCGAAGACCACATCGGGTTTCAATCCTGTCAGCCTGTACAGTGGGTACAGGCGCACTTGAAACATGACGGTTGAAGATTGGGGCAAAAAAACATCGCCTGGTCTTTTATCAGTTTGGAAGGCAGCGTTATGGGTCTTGCTCATGGACCCAACCATGACAGCTAGGATTTGCTTCCAGTCAATAGCCCAAAGCCTTCAACACTGAGCTACCATTTCTCCTGGTTTGTTGCCTGTTCTGAGTTTCTATCAGTGAATAACTGAATTGCCTTTGACAACCCTGACCCTGCGGTGTGTACACAAAGCCTGTGATCTGAGGAAGGAGGAAATTCAATTTAACTGAATGTCTGAATGTAGTGAAAATGCACACTCATTCCAGGTTCGCCATTACCTCCATGATTCTGCAGTCACTCAAGGCCATTGAATCACATTATATTGCTTGGAGTTGTGTTGTCTTGAGTAATTGGTTATCTTGGAATGCTGCTTTGATATCTGAAGACCAAGATCGGACAAAAACTCTACTGCATTACTGTCTTGGACAGATCGAGATGAAGCAAGGGCGAGATCCCACTCAGCACGTAGCCGGAAGATCATCACGCGAAACCATTAACTGTCATCACAAAATAAATCTGGAGCAACGCTGAAGGCCACATATTAATTATAAACGTTAAAATACAAGTTGCTCAGCGTCGACTTTTTCTTTAAGGACATCTAGAGGAGGAAATAAACTGCTGGACTGAAATGACTCTTTAATTAAACCTTGATCCAACCATGGATGTGTATTTTGCCTTGTTGCAGAGACTGAAAAGAGAAACCACTTGAACTCAGTTTATTTGACAAAAAGGTCAGAAGTGTTTAAAGAGGAGGAAAGGCGGGTGTGCGTCGCATCTGCTTTTAATATCACAGAACGCAGGATTCAGTTCATTTGATTTGTGCATCATAGGTGCTATTTTTGGGCCAGCCCTGATTCTGAGTTTCTCTCTGTGTGCTGAACTGTGCAGATGTGTACTTTACCCCAGTTTCCCTTCCATATATAAATAGGTTTCAACTCCTGCTGGGTTCATGTCATGATACTTGCACAAATTGCCTTTGGCACATGTTAATTAAGCTTCCTTTATAGGAGATAAATTGGTTCCAATAGTGACATGTCTTGAATGATCATATATTCAGTCTGTGTAGTCCGAAAGGGAGAGGATGGAGTGATGGATTGCACAGAGGGTGCCGGAATCATCTTTCTGATCAGGTCCCCCTCTGCGCCGTCTTTAGCTCAGTGAACCGACCGCTTAGAATCAACATTGCCGTGTAAACACAGTGTTTTGAGGCCAGGGGTAGTGAAATCAGTAACGCGCAGCTGGATGACAAATTAAAGGAAAAACTGGTGTCTCCACTACCTGGGGGGCATGTATTTATTTTTCTTGCATTGGTTTGGCTCGACTTGTTCCCTTAGAGGCATCCGTCAACCAATAAATTTCTGGCGACTTGACGTTTTTATCCTACAGTGAAACATTGCTATCCTGATGGGCGTGGCCATCTTCTTATAGGCTGACCCCATTATACAACAAACAGTACAGTAGTTTAAGAGCAAGACTGCGAGACGAGGAAAGACGAAATTCCTGATTGTAGCGTTTCACAGCGTTTTATTAACTTTCCATCACAGCACAGCCATCTAAAAAAAGCAACCCTAATCTGTATTGTTAACACACACTAAGACTACAGACATCCCCATGGTTACGATCACCCAGTGGCAGCGTTATTGCCGAGGCTCTGCCTAGCATTTTCGGAAGAAAACGCATTCCTGGAAAACCACTAGCTGTCACCCAACAGCAATTACGTGATGGGCACACAAAGGCGTGGGAGAGGCAGAGCGGGACCACGTAAAGCACCCGTTTAGCAGTTCGACACAGACACTCAACCTGACTTGGGGATGTGTAGAGAGGGTTTAGGTCACACTCTCAGACGCTGCCACTTATTACATATCTGACACAGTGCTGAATAACTGAACACTTCACCACATTTCTTTTTCATCGGCATGAAACAGCACTGACTCTAGCTGGGTAGAAAAAAAAGACGCAAAACGACATATAAACGAGCACTCGGATGAATGAGTCAGTGTAATCCGTGCAAATGTCAACCTTTTGCTGTAAAAATAAGGAAGAAATCACTTCTTGCCCACTCAAAGTAATGCTTAGGCTTTTTTCATGAACTGATTACCACAGACTGGAATTCAACAGCTGCTTTTTCTCAGTAATGGAAATTCCTTTTATCTGAGCTCTGCGTTTCGGTTAAACTTATTTGTAAATAAAGTTCTGAATCTTTTTAGATGTTCAAGACAGTCTGTATAACATCATGTTTTTTTTGTTTTTTTTAAAACAAGGCAAGAATTTCCGACATTTCTAGACGTGTGGGTCTGACCACACATGGGTACCACAAAACATCTGGAACTATTTAAGTACGTGGAATTACTTTGTAATGCCTCGCCCCAGGGTAGGGAATGAGAACAGCACTGGCAGGGCGTTCTCTCACGTCCCATGTCCAAGAGCTTGTCTTGTACGCTCGTGTATTTTAGGTCTGTGCCTGGTGACGGTTAACCGAGTTGCCATGGTGACGGCCCCAGTGACGGTAAAAACTTGTTTGCCGCTGGTAAAAAGGAAAAAAAGGGAGGGAGAGAGAGACGGTTGATGCGATATCCTGGATTAATAGCATGCCGAGAGCTCAGCTTTTCACTTCACTTCAGCGAGCACTGAGACACGGTCTACACCAGAGACCAGGCAGTGCTTTGATGTTATTGGGCTTGATTCAAGGTGCGTTTTCATTCGCACTACAAATAACAACGTGGCCACACGAATCCCAAACTACCGCCACAAGCGGTCCGAGTAATGTTTCGAACCCCGTGTACACCTGTATTTAGCTCTGTCCGCTTGTGATCAGATCACCCGAGACGGATGTCCAAAGGGACCTCAGGCATGGTGTCCATTTCACCTGCAGCCTGGGGTTTATTTCCACGACTCATCTGTTTTTGCGGCGAGTGCATCACACCCCCACTTTTCCCACATCCACTGCGCTCTAAAGAAAGACGTCGCACGGTGACGTCAAGGGGATCCAAACACAGTCCTGTTCAATTCTAACACACCACACGCACCCCCTTCTCCGTTTCCTGCCTCCTTTTTCCCTTTTCCATCTCTTCCCTTGTCATTTCCTCACACTCAATCCTTCTCATTCTCTCACCCTTTCCCTTTCCTGCATTTTCACACATTCTCTTTCTTTTATTCTCCTCCCTCCTTTTGCTGTTTTTCCCCCCTACTTCCCTCACTCCTCCTCTCTCTCCCTGCCTCTCATCTCCTATCTGTCCTTTTTTACGTCGCTCACCCCCGTCCATCCTCGCCTCATTGACATGCAGGATGTGTATTTCTGCAGTTAACCTGTCTATCTCTCCCCTCTTCGGAGTACAGTTGCATTTCACGTCCCATTCGCTGTGACGTTCATGCCGATGGAAAACGATGTCGTCACGTCTACTACACTGGGAATGGAAGGAATTTGGCATGGCCGTGTGACCGCGCTTCCTGCGTTTTGTGTGTGTGTGTGTGTGTGTGTGTGTGTGTGTGTGATGACCAGAGATATGGGTCAGCATGTGACAGCATGTTACACACACATCTTTGTCCTGTCACTGGTTTAAACATTTAAAGCTTGATATAAATAAATGGCTATATAAAAATACATATGGAGAAGATTTTCAGTGACTTCCATTACTTATCTAATTTAGCCTTGTAGCTCCAGGACAAGGCTACATTTACAGTGGAAGAATTGTGTCCACTTTTTTTTTTTTCCAGTATTCCAGAGTATTCCATATCATCTTAAATATCATCTAAAGCCAGTGACTTTAGCATCTGTCCAGCAGTGTACACTAATCTCTCACACAGTTGATTAAAAAATCTGTTTAATTAAGCGCTGTTGGTTTTTCCTGTTGCCTCATCTTACCTCGCCGTGCCAGTGAAAGCGTTTGCAGGACGAGCGACAATAATGGCCTGTTTTATAAGGACCAGATTTGGCCTGAGGACACAGCGTGGGGTAGATTGGGTTTTTTGCACTAAATTACATGCCATAAAATGCTTGCCTGAGCCTAATGTTCATTGCTGGATGATTTATCATGCAAGTATCATTGTCTCTACATAAATCCATGTTGTTTTTCTGTCATCCTGGGTTCGCGCTTCCTTCCTCCTTTTTTCTGTTTGAAACGGCGTCCCTTAATACTAGTTTTAATGCTGTCAAAAAATACGATAAACACTTCTGAATTACATTCTGATATATATATATATATATACATTTATACAGGATATGACAAATAAAGCTCATCTCTGGGAACACCAATGTCTCCCGTTTCATCTTTAATTTAATTGCCAGACTTCCTCTTAGTTTTACACGCCATAGAGGTCATGTGACATTATCTTATAGTGCATTGCGTATCAGATTGGTTGGTGCGTGTGAGGAAATTGAGCGGAGTGAGTCTTGTGACTGGTACGGCCACCGTGTGATAGTGAATTGCTTTCTGGCTATAAATAACCTGGGCCTGCTGACCTCACTCTGGTCCTCTTTATCTCGCTCAGATACACACGCGCGGTCCCGCGCTCCGCTCTGCCTCAGCTGTAGTGATTCCCAGTAATCATGCGTGAACTTTTTTCTGTTATGTAACAGAAAAGAAAAGCCCAGAATAAGCGAGAGGTAGGATACGACGGAAGGCAGGAGAGAGAAACGTTTGAGTGGGTGGAAGATGGAGCCAAATAGGAAACAAGGTGAGAGAGGGAATGTTGGTGGAGACAGAAGCAGAGGATAATCTGGGTGTCTAGTTCACTGCGAGAGACAATTTAGATTTAGATATGTTCGATAAATATATAATTTGATGTGTTATGTAATGTGTTTTTCCATGCTTAGCCTTGCCTTCAGGGAGTCTCTGTTTCTCTCTCTCTCTCTCTCATTCACTCACTCACTCACTCACATGCACAGCATTTCTCTTGCTAGTTTACACTTTGCCCTTTGCATGTACCAATAATGAATCATACACTATACAGTGACGGAAAAAAATATTCTTAACACAAAAATAAAATATAAAATCATGAGCTCTACGTTCCATTCAAGACATGGCTGCCTAGGTAGGCTGAATTTTTAAGCAAACGTTGTGCTCCCAAACTGTCTCATTTGGAAGGCAGTATTACAATTGTCTGCGATTTCTTATTTTGGCCTAATGTGAAGGTTATTTCTCATCTTCTCCTTCATTGTGGAGCGTCCAGCATTCACGTCTCTCTGAATGAGCTGCTACCGTCGACAGAGATGGCCCGTTAAAAGGATCGCCCTGTTTTTTTGCAGTCATAGAAAACGACTCATCTTCTGACCAATCAGAATTGAGACCTCAACAGCGCTGCGATATAAGATAAATATGCACATGCTTCCTCTGAGACAAGTCAAGCTCCAAATCACATCTTTTCAAACTGCTGCTCATTCTCATTCTGTGCCATAGGGCAGCATAGAGGAAAGCCTTATCCAGCCCCTTCCACATACGTAAGCTTTCGATTGACTAGTGTCGCTCCGATTGACCGAGAGTCAGTCAGCAAGCCATCTATGGCGCACGGCCACATTTACTCTCTTGGGCCAAGATCCGAGGGCAGAAATCATGGTACGACTGGGTTCACGTGTGATTCATGAAACGTTCGTATCTCGCCAATCACACTGCAAGAATGAGCGTGCGTAGACGAATATGGTTTAGTGACCTCACCCCTAGACAAGATATGGAGAGGCGTAACGTGGTCAAGAAGAGAAACTTCTCCGCCTTGAAATAGACAATTTCACAAATTATTTCTATTCGGCAGCCTGAAAAGTAGCTTTATAGGAAGTGCGGTACAGAAAGAAATTACACGCCGTTTCGGTCAACAGTCGAGCTCCGGCTGACATTCAAGTATTTTATTTGTACGTCCATGATATGTATAGCATCTATACTGTATATAGTAGTAATGTAATAGCTTATATCGGAGGTGAGGGAAAAATGGTCAGATCTCAAACTCGCCACCAAAAAGCAGATTGGAGCCATGTAGCCCCTCAGAGCCATGCAAGTGCACGCTGAGAAAGAGAGCGCGAGAGCGTTGATCTCCGCCCCCTGCGCTGGCACACCACGACCCTGAATTCCTTGGGAGGCGAAAACAACTTAATAGCCACTCGTCATCCTCCAAAAAAATTCCCTGCCATCCTGGAACCCGTACAGATGTGCAGATGTCTTCTGACAGAGCCAGATGTGCCATTAGCGAGATTTGATGATATGACCGAATAAACGTCTAATCTACTCCTGATGATGTCGAGATTTGATCCAGCGATTCCCCAACACTAGCACTAACACTTTTTGTTGCGTCAATCAGGAGCATCACTGGATTTTTTTTTTTTAACATGGCTGCACATGTAACCATACAGAGCAGCTAAAGTTACATAGAGGATAGCTGTAAGTGTTGAAAGCCAGTTCCTGACACACACAATGCAGGATGAGGCTCTTCCAGACTCTTGGTCATGGACAGCTGTGGCATCATTGGCAAAGTCATGATTTCATGAGCCTGGAAATTTTATCTGAAATGTAATCTAGACCAG
This sequence comes from Notoglanidium macrostoma, assembly GCA_030068235.1. Lineage (NCBI taxonomy): Eukaryota > Metazoa > Chordata > Actinopteri > Siluriformes > Auchenoglanididae > Notoglanidium > Notoglanidium macrostoma. The sequence continues at coordinate 24,369,023 of JAQQZR010000036.1, read as the reverse complement.
GAGGACCAAAATAACCATGATAGCTCTGCGGAGGCAAGAAAATGGAACCTTGTAGAACAACATTGAAGAATCTGGATATTACATTTATTTCCCCGCGTATCTGTCCATCTGTATGGAGCTATTGTGAGCGTTACAGACATTGCCAACCTGTCGAGCTCTCTTCACTGCTCTCTCTCTCTCTCTCGGTCTCAAAAGGCAGTACTTGAATTCGAAACCAAATTATGAGCACAGCTATATTACGCAGTGTTGATAAAGTCGATCAGATTTCCATTACCCCGTCTTTATCTCTCTGACTGTGATGCCAGAAGGCTAAACTGATCTAGATTAATGCTGTCATCTACACAGAAGCCACTGTTAGTCTTCTGGTGTTTCCTAGACCAATTTACACACATTGAAAGAACAGTAAGCCGTTTTTGTACTTGGAATGGAAAGGCAGCAGGAGCCTTTGTGGAAAGGATGTTGATCTATTTCAAACTGACAGACGTTTCATGGCATCGCTTAGAGAACTGCAAGGACTCGTCTGAGAGGTTCGGGGATGGCGTTACGCCATGGTTTGGTTTAGACTAGAGCGGGCCCGGAACTGACATCTTCAAGTGTGTCGTGATTTGTCGTCCGTTCTGTTCGGAGCCCAGCAGGAATACACCATCACAAAATCACCACTATTCTTTGTGTCCTTAAGTTGCTGTCCGTATTCAAGAACAGAAAAGCCTGCCCAGGAGGCAGAATCCTAGCAGATGGAACGCAGCCGTAACAAAGGTGTTTTATCCACGATCACGATAAGTATCTTGTGATTAAGTACAATTCTAATCGCAGCTGCTCAAACCAAAATATATATGGACAGCATGCTCTTCACTGGACAGTCTCAGAAGTCAGATATCTGATTGTTGTTTTTTTTTTTTTTCCATTAATGCAGTTAGCATTGTTTCAGTTATATCATGGTTTATAAATCATATTATGCTCTCATTTCCTTCGATTACATTGGCCCTGCAAGTCCGTGTAAGCACCGAGGAGCATCATTTGCGTCTTTCGAAATGTCACATCATGTCATGGAAGTCTCAGTCAAGAATTACCCAGGCAACAAGGCATTAAAGACAGAGTAAAGCTTTTGAAGTTGTGCTCCTTTTTCTCGCTTATCACCACACTGCAGTCACATTCAGGGACCAAGCGAAGTCAGTCTTCGCACCTCTTTACTGCTGACCACAATGGAAAAAAGACCTGAGCAAGTGGCAGGCGTGACGGCTCTGGCGTCATGTGGTTTTGTAGCTTGTCCTCCTTTGTGTGTCGTGCTTTCAATCTTCTCTCGGCGTCTGCTTTTAGGCATGCAGCACATCATCTCCAACTCAGAAAAAAAGTGTGTAGAGGTAAGAAGTGGAAAATTGCCTTTGTCAGCTTTTTTTTTTTTTTTAAATAGTGAATCATATTTATCTTAGTGGGTGCAGTTCCAGGTGCAATCCTCATCACCGAGAATGCAGTGCTGGGCACAATAACTGTGCACTAGTGAATTATCTCGAGAGGTTTGAAGAATTTTAACGGTGCTCAATATCCTTAAATTGTCTTAGTTTGTTAACATGTAAGTTGTTTGATTTGGGGTAGTCAGTTAGCAGGTCTTGTACAACAAAGCTACATATTAATACCAGACAGGACCCCTTTTCAATACTGCCTCAATTCTTTGTAGCATCTAATCCATAAATGTCATGCTGGGAATCCACATCCCAATTGGATTCAGATCTGGAGACTGGAAAAACCACTGAAGAACAATGAATTATGTCATTTTCATGGAACCAGTTTGAGATGACTTGTGCTTTGTGGCATGGTGCATTATCATGCTGGATGTATCCATTAGAAAGTGGGTAACTTGTGGTTATAAAGGGATGCACATAGTAGGCATCAGTACACAGAGACATGGTGTTAAGTGGTCCAATGTGTGCCAAGAAAACACTCCCCACACCATTACATCACCACCACCGACCTGAACTGTTAACACAAGGCAGGTTGGGTCCATGACTTAATGCTGCTAAAGCCTGTTCTGACCCCCTGCATCAGGTGATGTTTTTCCTGATGTGGTCTTCTGCTATCGTAACCCACCTGCCTCAAGGTTCGACACGCATTCCGAGATGCTTTTCTGCTCATCACAGTTGTACAGAGTGGTTATCTGGGTTTAGGTAACCTTCCTGTGAGCTCGAAACCAGTCTGGCCGTTCTCGTCTGCAAGACGTTTCCACCCACGGAACAGCCGCTCACTGGGATGTCTTTTGTTTTCCGCACCACTCTGTGTAAACTCTACCGTCGCGTCTGAAAATCCCAGGAAGTCAGCAACGTCACCGAGAGCGACTGTTTCTCGCGCTGTTTTTCTATTTCGACTTTAAACGCAGTAAACAATTTCAACCATTACAAGTGAAACCGCGCTCAAAAGCAGAAACTTACATGCAGTTCTGCAGGAGAAGATCTTCGACCGTACGCCAGCGTATGCTGTAGCTGCCATATAAATAATAATTAATAAGACATGTATGCTGAAGTAAACCGACTATTTTGTTCAGTAGATGCGGCTAATTTACGTACCACACTAATTTCAATATGCTTAGCTTTTGGTACTTTCCAGCACAGAATAACTCAATTATTCATGGAGAGGGCTTTCATGTAGCTGTGTTGGGATTATTTCCTAACCCTGGTCCTTTTATTTAGGATCTTACTGAGAGCTGGCTCGGAGTGTGGTGTGTGTGAATGGTTTTGAATAGAGACTGCGCCTACCATCTGCGCACCAACACCACCATCTCACAGCTTGCAATTAAGCGGGCCTTTACATTCTCTTGAAACTCCTCGTATGGTCTTTCCAAGCAAATCCCGCTTGCACCCCATCGTCACCGCAGACGCTAATGGTGTCCCATTAACTCGGAAGTACTCAGGGTCAAGGCTGGAAGGAAATGAGTACACTAGCACACAGGAATGTTGGTTTTTGTGGATATGCAAGAACAGTGTGTGGCTCCTTTTGGGAAGGTTTCATGCAGAGTCCGGCATCTCTGATTCGCCGTTACTGTGGATTCCTGTATTTAGAAGAAGAGAAAAAAAAAGCCTGACTCGCTGCCTGGTTCGGTTTCTCACACTAGCCTTGAATAAAAGCTAGCAGTTGTAATAGAATGGCTGAGGATTTATACCCGAACCTTGTTTTCCCCCCCATTTAATCCCAAATCACTTCGTGATACGCCGTTGTGCTCCACTCCAGTGGAGAAAATCCTGAAGGTTAAAAAAGGCCAATTTGTAATAATACAAACGAGCAGCGGTGGTGATAATGGAATAATATCAGTAAGCTTGAGAAATACAGCTCACGTGATGAAAGAGAAGAGCCTGGGAAAACCCTTCATGGTGAAATACATGGTGTGATTTCTGAGAATTACAGACTTTCTTGTTTTTTTTTTTTCTCCTGTATCTCAATCGTAAGTAAAGGTCTACCATTTTAAAGTTCCAAAAGCGACCGCCGAGAAAATCAAGGTTTCATTCCAGTTTCACTGAAAGCAATGAAAGCTTACATACAGTATGTAATATATAAAACCTAGAAATAATTATTCTGAACATTTATAATTGAAAATGAGCTTCATGTTTCTGATCATTATCCACATGAGTGTGTCTCTAGTATCAGTCGCTCATTAGATGGAACATGAGCCTCGTCTTCATTCTCGTGCTTTAATAATCGCTGATTAAATCCGAGAGTTTTATCAGCATTCAAAAATGATTCATTCAGAAAGCTTGATTGAAGCCTGACATCGCATAACTGAATCACACTCGGCTAACCATTAAAACATGTACTGCAGGCAGACTGTCCATTTTTACCACCACATTTGTTCAGCTGGCTCCTTATTTGCTCAAAATCTGATTTTACACATCTTTCTCATCCAACATCAAAAAGTGTTGCAGTCAGCATTTACTAATCTGCTGGAGCACTGAGATTTCATCTGCAGATATTGACATCCTTCCCTTTCATGGTGTGACATATTTTATAACTTTGCTTTCCTCTTTCACTTAGCATCGTTGTCTTCATGTAGTAAACGCACATGTCCTGTCTCTTCCTGCGTTAATAGGAGAGCTCGTTAGCAAAATCGACCGCCGAGAGATCGAGCAAATACCGCCAGAATTATTGGGTAAAGGTTAAGAGAAATATGTGGTTGTGGTTAAATAGCTTGATCTCTGGGTCATCACTGGATTTATCAAGCAGGACGTTACAAATCCACACAAAAAGGGGTTCATTCAAGCTTTTGGCATGTCAGTCTCAGCCTGTTGAAAACCTGTGGCGTGAGCTGAAGAAAAGAATCAGCAAGGGAGAGCCTGGATGTGCTCCTTATTCTCCAAACTCATTGTCGGAGAAGTCTCAGTGCTGCTATGTTGACAAAGGGAGAAGTACTAAACACAGGGGTGCCAATAATTGTGAAACAAGCGATTAATATATACGGGGGGGGGGTTTTCAGCTTTTCTTTTTCCATCTTCAGTTTGTGCCCAATAGCCTCAGATTCCTCTTTTTGGCTTGAAGAAGTGGAACTCGATTGGCATGTTGTGCATTTTGAGATGCTTTTCAGCTCATCACGGTTGAAAAGAGTTGGGGTTTTTTTGTTGTTATTGTTGTTGTTTTTTTGAGTTGCCGTAGCCTTTCCGCCAGCTCGAACTAGCCTGGCCATTCTCCACTCACTGCTTTCATCAACCCCTCACTTGATATTTTTTTGGAAGGTGATTGGATATTTGAGAAGAGTTTTTTTGGTGCGTGTGTAATTCAAATGTTAGTTTATTAGATCTCTTTAGTATTTTCAGAGCTGGCTAATTAACCTTTGTTCTTTTTTTTTTTAATCCATTTTTAGCAAAGGTGAAAATAATTCTGGCGCTGACGGCGCCTCTCGCAGTAGGCGAACTCTTGATGAATCCGATGATCCAGTTACAGATACGGCTATTTAGATCATCGCTGCTGGGAATTATATCATACAAAGCGATGAAGCTTCCGAGCTTTTTGAGGCAGCGAGTCCCTGCTGTACCTACAGTGTGCAAGCGCGTGCCGTATATAGCCGTGCAAAACTAATAACTGTCTAGAGTCTTCACTTGCAGGCAGGCTATTTTTAGCAGCTGCTGTTCCACCCACCCACACGTCCGCACTTGGCGCTGCAAAAACATATCGATTCTCAGCCGTTACCGCGGAATTAGCTGTTGCACTAATGGTATTGCAGAAGTATGCAAACGAGCACTGGAAACCACGCGACGTGTCTTGTGAGCATCGCGATCAGTCTCCTGTAGGTGTTTTTGAAAAGCACAGGCTGTTTATTTTGTTTTATGTATTTCATGCATAGCATTCTGCTCTGGTGCACACACGGGCAAAATTCAGACCGCTTGATGATGCGAGAGCTGGAAGTGCAGCACACATGCAGAGAGCAGAACGCGGATGCAGAAGATGATCACCAGGTCACAAATTAACCCATTTCTTTTCTAAATCTCTTTGAGTCTGGCCATACCCTTGATTCCTGACCATTTTGCTTGGTTTGTGTCTCATGGGAAAAACTGACTTTGGACTGTATTTCTAAAACTAGATTCCTCACACACACACACACACACACACACACACACACACACACACACACACGTCCAGACCAGGGACGAAGGGACCCTCGCTCCAGCTTCTGCTCCACTTCTCATCAAAGTAACCCTCATTTCAATGTCATCCCAAAATACCAGGTTTCCATGAACTGCTACGTAGACGAACGTTGACGCAGCTGAAAAGACTCAGACCGGATGAAGTGCCTGGCAGGGCGTGGTCGTCTTTCTTCTTCCTTGTTTTGTTTTGGTTTTTTCCTTCCAGGCACTTCTTATGATCTGGAATATGATGATTAGGAGTGTGTGTTGCAGTGTCATGGCTGAATTTCGGTCCACAAATAGCGTGATGTCAGTGAGAGTGTCATATCCGCGTCTCATCAGCGTGAATCATGCTGCTCCCGGCCTTGTCACGGGGGTTCGGGAGCGAGGATTTATGCAAGACTTTATTTTAGGGTGACAGCTCGAGACAGGGTACGTCTAACGAATTGTGACAATGACGACAGCATCACTGGCAGAGAGGGAGCGAGGGACAGCACCGTGTCCTAAAAACCGTCTTGCTCATTGTATGTAGATTTGTTTCTCAGTGTATGACAGATTAATGAACTGATTAGGCTTAGGCATGCAGGAAAGGCGCAGCATATACGGGAAAGAAATGGACCGAGCGGGCCGATTAAGCAGCGTGACGAATGAATGCAATATTAGTCACAAAGAGAACTTCGCTACAGGACATAGCTGTAGCAATGAAATGCTGTTTACATTAATTCACTCTAATAGGGAAATGCCTGAACATTATCTTCCTGAATCTTTCTCATCTACATAAAGGGGGGCACAAAGCTAATCACGTTTCACACGCAAGATCTAAAGATACGAAACGACTGCGTGCATTGATGTGCGTCTCGTGTCTTGAACGCTTGAAGCTACGGTTATTGATTTTTAGGAGAACATGGAATTTAGTGAGCTTTAATTTCAGTAAAGAGCGGAGCGGAGCGGGCAGAACCAATCATAAAGCTCGAACGAGACGCATCGCACAACATGGCTTAACTTTCAGACTTCAGGTTCCTGCCTCAGATCTGTCCGTTTTAAAATGAGCGCTGCTTGGAGGAGCGGCTCTGAAACGCTCAATCCGGGTCAGTATGATGATTAGCCCAGTGTTACCGTGCAACGTATTGTGCAAACTAGTCAGCTTTTTTTTTTTTTTTTTTTTTTTGGCGCTACCATGGCAACCAAAAGTAAACTCGGTGAATGGAGGGTGATTCAATAAGCTCTTCATTTTGCTGAGCTTTCTCTTTCCTTCAGCTCCAAATAACCTTTTTGAGGTTTTTTTTAATTATTTACCTTCACCAGGAAATCCAAGTTATGTGCGATGATAATGTAATATGCCCCCAAATCATACCAACCCAAACACACACACACGTTTATATACACCCACTCCTGACCTACGTTTGCATGTAGGAACTGGATTGACTGTTATATTTAATGACCTGGCTAAGACTAGCGGTGATCCATGTGAGATGTGACCGAAGGTTTTTACTTGTGTTCAGGTGCGAGATATGAAGCTCACAGGACAAATACCACATGACCGTGTGGCAGTTCTTAACTTCCTGGTTGCGATTGCGGAGGTTTAAACATCCACTGTGTCGGATTCAGTTGATTGCAGCCGGCTGAATGCCCCTCCCTTACCCACTAACTAGGTTCTAACACACATCAGTCCACAAAATCAGATCAGTTCTCTTGCACGAGGTAGATCATGAACATCATGATTTTTGGAAATGGTGCTTATGTAATTTTGTTGATTTTTGTTCCTGAGGTCGTGTCGTGTCCTTGCATGAAAGTCGGCCGAAGGGATTGGGAATAGACCTGGGCAATCATTGCCATGGACCCCTCAATGTCATCTCTCTCTCTCTCTCTTTCTCTCTCTCTCTGTCTCTCCTCAGAGCAGAGGACATCTGACATTGAACATGAGAGGTCGTTACACCCCTGGAAAACTCAGCAGACATGCAGATCTAGCATTAGTAACCCATCTTGCATGTCTAGTCTGATTTATTCTCTTAATTGCACACTTCATATACTAAATTGTTCTACGTTCCTTACCTCAGCATGTAAAGAACTGTACAGTGTTGCATGTGTATTTTTAGATCTAAACCACAACAGCAAAAATGGAAAGAGCATTGATTTCTTCCAGCCTCAGGATTTCATGGTCATGGGTGAAATGCAGGAGCCGTAGAACAGCAGGCAGGGACGCAGAGTTAAGCTGATGAGCTCGGTGCGAACGCCTCTTCCAATACCGTCTTCATTATTATAACAATCACCCGCAGGCCGAGTCTGATTTTAATCATGCATCCTCTTCTCATCTGTACTCACTCTCGCTCTCTTTCACCCTGTCCCTCTCTCGCCACTCTTCTGCTGAGTACACAGTGCGAAAGTAGGCGATAAATTATTTACGGGCTCTCAAGCCACCGGTCCGTGCGCCCGGTTTCTATTTTTAGAAGCATCTTGCTGTCTCCTGGGACCTCAATGAGCACCGCGAGCAAACGTGGCGCAACAGATTCAGCAACGCTCACGGCCGCAGCTCGCTACGTGTTCCTCCACTCACGCTCGTTCTCATCTCGAAATAAATGAGACGTCCTGATGGCTGGGATGCTCTGACCTTTCTTCAAACAAAGTTCTTTTACTTTTAGTTTAGCTAAAGGTCAGCTATAT
>JAQQZR010000036.1:24325717-24350799 GCA_030068235.1 Notoglanidium macrostoma | reverse complement strand
CGCGCTCTCTCTCTCTCTCTCTCTTGCTCTCCCTCTCTCTCCCTCCCCCTCTCTCTCTCTCTCTCTCCCTCTTTCTCTCTCTCTCCCCCAGCCCTCCCTCTCTCTCTCTCTTTCGCCCACGCTTCCTAAGGTGTCATTTGCAGCAACTTTCTTTGCCATAAAGGGGTTACCATGGAAATCTGTCTTCTTGTTCCTGTGTTGTTAATAATAGCTTGTAGAGGAGATCACACAAATCACAATACACCGATTAATACAGCCTAAATCACATGCATTTACTGTTCAGGAATGTTACTGTCAGACTGCAGTTTTCAGTGCACACGTCTCCACAGATAGAAGAACTATCTGCAGTTCCTAACTGGATATTATTATACAGCGTGATCACTTCAACAAGCAACAGGCGAACATTCGTGTCTTACAACGGGGTTCTGTCTGATTCTGGCAACAGCGACAGAGCGAAAAGCGGAGTTCACGTTGTAATGGTCTATGCACTTTGGATACAAGGCAACAAAGTGTAGCCTCTCAGTTAGCGTGCTCACAGGGGTCAGCCGGCTGCTTAACCTTACACCTCCAACCTTAGACTAGATGCAAATTTTTCTTGTCAGGATAATACCATGTCAACTGAATATATAAATGTAAATAAATAAAAAAAGGCAGTTAGGCAGTTGCTTATTAGTGGTGTATTTCATACACAAAATCACTTTTAAAACTTCTGGGTTTTTCTTGTTCAAGGTTGCTAAATAGTTTGTAATATTTGAGTTTCTCCATTACTGTCGCCTCTATACCGTACGCTGTATAGAACAGTCTGTAAAGTAACCCGAGACACAGGAAAATATCTTCTAAAGCAAACACAAAGCAACACCTGTTGAACCAATTGATTAGCATTATTAACTTTTTCTCTTCTCTTTCTTTTTCAGTGTTCGTTTTTGCCAAAGTTCTCCATCCACATAGAAACTAAGTATGAAGACAACAAAGGATGCAATGACAACGTGAGTATATGAGCACTTAAGGCCAATTTATACTTCTGCGTCGAACCGACGCCATAGCCTGACCTGCACCTCTCCACGTCCCGGTGACGCAGAACGCAGCAACTGTGATTGGTCCGCTTGCTAGCATCGCATACGGCCTGTGAGCGTGCATGCCTTGTTTATCATTGCCACGGCAACTGCACAAGCACTGGCAGTCCGCCCCACTCCCGTTTTGCCTGTTTAATGCAAGCTATAAAAGGGAAATTAATATTTATGAATCTGATAATTTTTTTTTAGAATTGTTTTCTATTTTTTACAGATCCAATATGCACATTAGTGTCCCTTTCTTTCTTGCACACACAAACACACACACGCACACACACACACACACACACACACACAGGCATATGTATGAATCAGAAAAGAAGTACTGCTCCAAATGGATTTTTGTTGTTGTTTTTGTAGAGAAAATGGTTTGGGGTTTTTTCTATCATCTTAAAAAGGTCTTAAATTTGATGTTAAAAATTGTGCAGCAACCCTGGAGGCATTTCGGGCCGCTCGTACTGAATACAGACGTGTTAACATACCGGATACGGACGAGTTAACGTGCCGGATACGGACGAGTTAAAACACTTCAGAAATGCTTTGATTGAGAATTCACTTGGCTTGTAATTAATCACTCAAGGTAAATTTGTTTCAAAACAACATTTTGTCCATGTTATTTTCTGTTTATTATTCCTACAGCGAAACCCAGAAGTCCCATCGCTCTTCTTCTGTACATTAAAGCGGTAAATTCATGCGACAGAGCCTCCTAGAGCAGCTTGTGTGCAAGTATAAATGTGTACCTACGTATATAAGTATTAGGGTGAATGTCTACATAGCGTTTCTTTCTGCCAGGAAGCGCTTCGGCCGTGCGTCCATATAGCGTTTTCTTTGTCAGAAAAAAACCCGAGGCCTTCATAAACAAAACGCTGCGTGTCAGTTTTGTTTCAGCGAAGACCATTTTTCAACCATGTTATAAATAAATAAATAAATAATAGTAATATATATTATATTATAAATAATATATACATAAATTAAAGGCGTATATGTAGAAATCGTATGTATTTTAGATTTAACTGGAATAATTTTTTATCCAGGCACTATATTAAAAAAAAAAACAAAGTATTTCATAGTCATATTAACCTTGACTATATGCTGTATCTGAGTGATGATGTACAAAGGGATTTCTTAAGTACATTTAGTCCTGCTTGACTACTTTTGTACTATTCACAAGATCTAATGCATTTCTATTTGAATGAAGACGTTTCCGAGAGCTGGACATCAGGCGATAATATCGGTTATCAGACATTTTTTTGTATTGTTTATTGGTATCAGTGCCAAAAATCCCTTATCGGTTGAACCCTAGTGTCTGTGAATCTTCTTCTGGTAACAAACCTCTCAGGTGCCTCCTCTGTCTTTTTCTCATTTCAAAGCGTGTTAACGGCTTTTGTCTCTCACACACCCTCTCTCTCACGGCGCGTGTTAGCCCACATGCTCTCACAAAATTGATTTCAGGCTTGAGCAAGCATTTGGCTAGCGTACAGTTTAACATATTCTTCAGCTCGTCTGTCAACATCTCGGCGAGGGATTCACCTCAGAGCGCACTCGACGAAAAGAGTAAATCATTTTGTCAAAGTCAAGTGACGGTGTCCGTGAGCTGAAGTTAGAAATATAACAAATGTCCCGAAACCGAGTTACATTGACATAGTGTTGTTACCTCCAGCTCTCTCGCTCTCTCTCTTTCTTTCTCTTTGTCTCTTTGTCTCTGAGGTGGTGAGTCTATGTTGTAATTGCGCAGATATCGATCGGGGCTGACCGTAACCGACTCGAGGGCACTCAAGGTAGCAGCAAAGAACTTCACACACACACACACACACACAGAGCTGAGATCCCTCAGCCCACAGGATCTCCATTTCACTCAGAGCTTTTACTGCCTTTTTTAAAGGGCCTGATGCTGTATACATTCATATTTAGTTCATTTAGCAAAAGGATTTATTCAAAGTGACTCACAGCTGAGGCAGCATTTTCATTTTAACTGCCGTATCTCGGTCCTGCCTTAGAACACCAAGCGCAAGGCAAGAATATACCCTGGATGATCATGCAGTGCTATAACATTACAGTTCCAAGCATAATTTGCATATGAAAAACGTTTCTATGTCAGTAAAGAAATTAATATATCACGTAAGAGACCACTTTGCAGACAAAAAGCATAACGAGCGATGTTTCTCACCGGGTTTTCACTGTCAATTCAATTCGATTTTACTTGTCGAATCTTAAAAGGGCATTGAAAAGATTCTCTAAGATGCTCAGGAAAGCGTACCAGCATTATTCACCAGCTTATCATTTCAATATCAAACGGCACAAATTCTTCCAGGGACTACGATTTGAGAAAAAACCAAGCAAATTGTCGTCAGACCAAATATTGACATTTGGTTTATTTATTTAATTTCAAGTCATCTTTACGTTATCAGCATTTCTTCTCGTGCGCCTAAGACTTACTTTCGTACAGTACTGTTTATACGTGTGCAACCCTATTATATTATACGTGCACACGATTTTGGGAGATGTAAGGAAACTAGAGGAAACCTGCATGGACACTGAGAGCACATGAAACTCCACTCAGACGGAAATCAGAGATTAGAATATCATCAATAATAATATATACAGTATACACTGTCCGGTCTGGAGAGTGTGGCGGAATTCATCCAGAAGCCTTTCCTGTCCAGGCACCGACACTGCATGATGAAAACAGAGGCTTATTCTCAGGATCTCAGTCTAGCGTCGCATGTTTGGAGCTTCTGGGATTATGAGCCTCCTTGCTATTTAGCTCGGTGGGTGTCAGCGTCACATGTGCGGGGGATTCTCTCATACCCGGTGATTTTCTCGCATTCAAAGAGTACAAAAGATTAAGGGAGCTATTGTGTGCGTTACAGGCAGTGCGAACCTGTCGAGCTCTCTTCACTGCTCTCCCTCTCTCGCTCTCTCTCTCTCTGTCTTTCCATGCCTGTAGCAGTGTGTCGACTGTCCTCCCCCGGAGCACTGACACTCTTTCAGCCTCTCCGACACGTCTAAAGTCATTCTTGTTACACTGGACGGTAGTTATACGTGCATTCATACTAAAAGACAAGACGTATTTTGTCTTCAGGTGCCTTGTGTACTGTCAACGAACGTCAGGTCCACATCTCCCTCTAGTGGAAATATTGCTGAATTAACGAGCCACGGAGTTGCATGGAATACCAGTACTGGAAAAAAAGTGCAGGTTTTCAGTACCACTACTGATGAAAAAAAACACTTTTCCACATCGTTATTTGTGATTGTTATGCTTTGTCTGTATGATCTGCTTGGTTAGTCGGTTTTGTGTTCTACATTTCCCTTTTTTTTTTTTCTCTAGCGTGCTAAAATGTCAGCACTAGTATTACAGTGCTTAATGTCTTCATCAAGGTCATAATTGTTAAGATTTTTTTTTTATATAGACTAAGTGGAATTGTTTAATCAGATATAGCCCAGGGCATTTTCCTGTAATTACTGTACAATAATAAATGTTTCTTAGTTACTGTCTCAGTGCCCCAGTTACTTTAATACACTCATGTACGGTATACAGCGTTCATTCTCTGAAGCTTCACTCTGCATTGAGTTTCCCCGTCTTCCTCACTCTGTTCTTTGTATGTTGATTGTGTGCGCAGATCTTTGAAAATGAGCTGAAGGACCAGGAGCGAGAAGTGTGTTTCATAGACATCGCTTACGACGAGATTCCAGAGCGCTACTACAAGGAGTCGGAGGTGAGCAATCATAGGACGCTAGGAAGTAGCCTGTTGTAATATTCAGTTGTACAGATTACCCTGTCATGCACATACAGCCTAAGAGTTGATCCGATCGTCGGTAAAAACGTGTCCACCTGCAGGATCTGCGCTATTTTAAGTCGGAGAAGACGTCTCGCGGCATGCTGCAGGAAGGCTGGCGGGACACGCAGGATCCCATCATGTGCTCCTACAAGCTCGTCACCGTAAAGTTCGAGGTGTGGGGCCTCCAGACGCGCGTCGAGCAGTTCGTACACAAGGTACAAGACTTTATCGTGCTTTGTTTTTTTTATTTATCGGAAACCAAGTGTTTATATAGCATACATAATGTTCCATTAAATAGATACAGTGCTATTGATGATCAGCGTTTTATACTGTAAATGTAGATCAATGTCCTATACACCAGGCGCTTAACATGCAATTATCTGTGGACTCACCTGTTTTTATTATAACATTGGTTTCAGTGCTTATTCGTTAATGTTACAGAAATGTGTGCATGATTGCAAGTTTTGTAGCTTTGTATCAAAACCGTAAAGCATTAATATTTCAGTAACAAGGGGGTTTTAGCATTTATTTCCAAGAGCATTCAGTCACAATTTCGCTGTAGTATAAAAACCCTTATGTTTTTCCTTTCCTTCTCCTGTAGGTGGTGCGGGACGTGTTGCTGCTGGGCCACAGACAGGCCTTTGCCTGGGTGGATGAGTGGATCGGTACGTGCGTAGTCATACTTTTGGCCTTAACACTTTATCACAGCCAACCGTGTGTGTGAGTCTGTGTGTGTGTGTGTGTGTGTGTGTGTGCGCGTGCGCGCATTGAGGGTCTGCCTCTATTAAAAGCATTAGAGGTCAGTTACTTAACCCGAGTTTGAAGTACTCACAGACACTATAAGAAACAGTCTCTTGCATGATAAAAGATCCTCAATTTGTCTTTGAAGACATGTTTCACTTCTTTTTTTGTTGTTTGTTTGTTTGTTTGTTTGCCTGGGAATGTTGCCCTCTATTTTCTCTGCTTTAACTTCCTGGGATGGTAAATATGCACCTCTTCAGGTTTGCCATCTCTTTGCCCGTTTCTTCTTCCCGTCTCTCTCCTTTCACGTCAACTTCTCAGATAGGTTTTTTTTTCTCACTGATGCTCACCCCATGGGGTGAAAAGCTAGATCTAACATCGTCTCACCTCAATCACTGACTAACCCGGCACCGAAATTCCTCCTCGCTTATTCTTCTGGCTCGACCTTTGCCCCTGAATCCTAACCCTGTGACACCACCATGCCCCGCCCTCAGTGTTCCTAACTGAAGATGTCCGTGGTTTTTGCCCCCACCCTCCCCCTGCCTTTGCAGATATGGCTTTGGACGACGTTCGGGAGTTCGAGAATCAAATGCATGAGAAAACCAACATTAAAGTCTGCCATGAGCAGCAAGAGAATTCATCTCCATCTCTGGATGGCTTAGGGATCCTTGACAAAGTCAGCGTATGTGTGGATTTCTTTTTTTTTTTTAAATATCTTCTTCCTTAGCGAGATCCACCCTTCTGACCTTATTCACTTTTTTATACACCAACGAGAACACCGGTTCCCCTGAAATAGAATCCCAGACCCCTCCCACTTCCCTCACTCCATAATCCATGCAGCAGCTTAAGCATTCTGACCTCATTTTCCTTTGTTTAATGTAACTGCTGTGATTTTTAGCTGAGGTTATTAGAACCCAAAAAAGTTATTTTATGTTTAAACACTTTTGCTTTTTAAATGCTTTTTTGGGGGGTAAAGTGTGATATCAGCGGCAATGATAATGCACCATCAAGTGAAGCAACTGCAAAGTTTAACGTTTCTATGAAAATCTAATGTATAGATTTGTTTGATAAAATCTATACATTCCATAAAACGTACACTTTTATCTGTATTTGAATATTTAATTCTTTTTTCTTTTTTTTTTTATTGTTATTCATAAAGACATGACAATGGATGAGGTGAGAGAGTTTGAGCGTAGGATCCAGGAGGCCACCAACCAGAAGATCGGCATCTTCCCTCCGTCCATTTCCTTCAGCGAGACGCCGCTCTCGCCTTTGGCTCCCAGCGGCCCGGCCAGTGCTCCATCCACCCCGCTCTACACCGACGCCCCCGAGTTCCTCTCCGTCCCCAAAGAGCGGCCTCGCAAGAAATCCGCCCCTGAAACGCTCACTCTGCCTGAACCTGACCAGTCGGTGCCTGATCCAGCCCCTAACCACGCCCCCCTCAGCCCTGTGCCCGACCTGACGGAGTGATCGCGTCTGTGCCACGCCTCCTTGTGACTTCTTCCTTCAGTCAGGATTTTGTAAACACAGTTCACTCACTTGGCTCCTTCCACTTGCAAATTTCTAAAAGACTCCAGTTTCTGGCCATGTAAATGGGCTTCCTCGGTTCAAGGTAGCCTCTGACTCAATGGTTTCTATTTTCTCATATTTGGAAACATCAATGTTAAATATCCGCTTTCAGTTATTGCAGTTATTGTGATGTGTGGGGTTTTTTTGTTTTTTTTCTGTCGTAAGTTTAAAAAACAGACCATAAAGGTTCCTTATGAAGGTTTCTTATAAAGTATTTGTTATTTTTATTTCTCCCATCATTTTATCATGAAGTTATTTAATATGATTAGGTGATTACCCATGGTGGCTTAAATACGGGTGCCTTAGCAACTACAAAGCAGGTATCCCTGATTAGGATCATGAATTAACATCATCTTCTTGTAATTCTTAGAGTTATTTTCCACCTATAATGTGAAGATTGACACACCCTCCCCCGTTCCTTCTACAAGCTCCACTCCTTCAGTTGAAAACGCGTTATGGATTGCCTTTTTTTTTTTTTTTTTTTGAGAAAAGGAACAGAGTGTGGCATTTCCGCTACAACTAGGGGTGGAGCTATGAATTCTGGACGGGGGGGGAGCTAAATTTTAAAAAGTAACAAGTAATACGTAAATATTTTTTAAATTTTTCAATGATTATAGGGATAGAAATCATTTAAAAAAATTACAAACGGCATCTTTAAACAATAGCGTCTCACAGCAACGAGGAAGATAAATAACTCAAAGATGTACAGCGGGGTCCAAAAGTCTGAGGCCGCTAATGAAGATACTCGTATTTTGCATTCTTTTCTAACTTGATTACAAGTTCAGCAACAACGTGAGTGAAAAGAAGAATCTTTTCACATTTCACTTTTCACAACTTTCAACATTTTGCGTCCGTGAAAGCGTGTACTCGTAGCACTGAATCTAAATGTTCGTGTTAATTCCAGTTTTCAAAGGAAGAAAAATTATCCCAGATTTTCAGTGCGAGTTCAGACTTTTGGACTTTTTTCCAAAAAGAACCTTTTTTTTTTTTTTTTTTTTTTTTTTTTTTTTAAAGACACTCACTTCCATTCAGCTATATTCACACGCATGCAAATTCGCCTAATCCGAACGCTTCTCAGGTCTTCATTGGTGCCAGCCTTTCCAAAGCCACGGCAGGAAGAAATACAACGTCCTTTCTCAGATGTTCCAATAACACAGCCATCCAGGATTCCAGGGTTTGTCCTTACAAGCCAGATTTGTCTTAATGGATGTCTCGGCTCTATTTTGTAGGAGTTCTCTGCAGCCAGTGCTACAAAATAAGTCCAAAAAGTGTGGAAGCAGCTTATATGACAATCGGGCCATCAACCACAAAAGCATGCCCGCTCACAGGGCATGGGGTAAAAAAAATCGAGCAGGGCATGATGTTATAATCGATACAAAAATGTTAATGTAGATTTTCTAGTTACGTTTTCCTTATTTGGAATATCAGTCGGGATCGAATGTTTTATTGAAGCGAGCATGTCCGTGTTACAGAACGTCTGCATGTATGAATGAAATCAGTACGTCTCTCCTTTCCTGATGTTCTCCGATCCCTGAGGATTTTGCCTCCGGCTTTTTAGAATGATACCAGTGAACAGGGAAATAACCTTCAGTAACCTTCACTTTTATCCGTTTCTGTCGCGAGTTTGTGCACGTTCTTGGTTAAAAGGAACGAAAGACAGGAGAAACAAAAATATGACCCAAGGACACGGTTCTTCCTCGCTGCACTCGTTTAAAAAGAAAAAATAACGCTTACCGAACTAGATGCTGCTTCCGCTTATGTTGTAGACGGGGTTTATTAAAAGCTGCATGGACTGTTCACAGGCCCTGTAAAGTCCTGTGTATATGCATTTAAGAGGCAGGGACTGCTGGCGATCTCAGTACGATTTCTCGAGACGAACGCGCACTGGGAATGCTCCGAACGGAACAGCAGCTCCAGCGGTGCCTCCGCATGCACGTGTAAATACGTCAATCGATAGATCTCTATACAAATATCTGTACCATGTTTAAACATTCTTGAAACTATAATGTACATTTTTTTTCAGCTTTCTTTTCTTTTATTTGTATTTCAGTTTCTTTAACGACTGGGAGAAGTGTGAAGCACCTTGAATTATATTTTACAACTTGCACCCAGACGCCTTTTTTTTGTTTGTTTGTTTTTTTTGACAAAAATAAGAAGAAAATACTTGACCATGCTGCTACTTGAGTCTTTAATACCGTTCTAAACTATCTAATCCAGGGAAGAGTTTTTAGTTTTCAAACTCAGTTTAAGGGTTTTTCTGTTAAAAGGCTCAACATTAAAAAAAACAACAACTTTTCAAACGTTTAATTTCTGCATTAGGCATGTGCTGGTAGAAAAGTTTCACATCATGGTAATTGCCTAACTTTTATGATATTGAACACAGTTAGTACACTGTCCACAAAAAAAAGTTATCTTCCATTAGGGTTGTCTCAAAAGCATGAACCTAGACCTGAAACTATTTTGGACGTTGGTAAGAGAGACTTCTTTTTTTTTTCCTTGCATGGGAAACCATAGTGCGCACACACTATGTGTGCATATACAGAAATGGTTCTGTATATTATATATGTATGTACAGTGTCCCTTTCTTTACCATAGCCTACGATTTCAAAAATTTATCCAATTTAACTGCCACTGACCGCTTTAAAACCAGCCTCATAAAACCCACCACTCGCGTCTGAACTTAAAGAGTTAAAAGACCATTAAAGGTACAGTCAGTGATTTTGAAACTTATGTCCAAACAGTTACATTCCTCTTTTCCAAAGTTCTCCCTAAAGATACCAGTTTCACAGATATGTAATTCACAGTTCAGCAGAATTAATGAGAATTCTTCACCAAGTGGTCTGATTTAAAAATCACTGATCGCACCTTTAAGCTTTTAGCTCCTCCGTACTGACAACACGGTGTTCGCTTGTCAACCTTTTTTCCGAGCCATTTTAGGGGCATTTTCTTGTTGGAGGTAAGAAATTGTTAAATAACTCGAGTCACTACAAAAAAATAATAAAGGAACCATTTTCCTTACGTTGTCCAAAAAAAAAAAAAAAAAACCCCATAGGTGGGCATCCGCTGCCTTCTGAATTAAAGACTTTGCAGTGTTTATCATATATCGAGGCCTTAACAGCAATTTAAGTAAAACATGGAGAAGTGATATTTGTACACTCCTGGGCAAAAGTAAAACCCAATATTACAAAACGTTAAGCTTTTAATGGTCTCAACAGCAAATCATTGGTCCAAGAATGAACCAAATAGATAAAGTGAATTGGTGTGGGAGTGTTGTGGGAAGAGTCCGCGTTGGAAGATATTTTGGAAAATTTCAAACACCCAGATGAGTTAGTTTCAATTTTATATCAAAAGAAGCAAAAGTAGGCCGAGGCCACAGGAGTGCTTTTTTTTTTTTTTTTTTTTATATACACACTTAATTCTTTTTCATTTTCTGCCCAGTGATTTTTGTTGAGACCATTAAAAGCTGAATGCTTCGCAATATTGGGTTTGGGTTTAATATTTCTTTTGCCCAGGAGTGTAAGATACAAAACATTGCAACTGGTTTTGAACAGTTAAAAACCTCTCACGGATACAGTGTTTAAAAAAAATTAAATAAAATACTGAATGATTTATTGAGGTGTTTCCTGAATCCCTGGACCATTTGCTCCTTGTGTTGCCACGGCATTAGCTGTGTGTTTCCCAGAACAAAACATGGTACATTAATCCACATAGTGTTATTGTGGAAATGATCACCGTAGATGCTTTAGAAGGCAGCAGTCGTGCCCAGAAGCGTTGAGTTAAGGTCTGTAAGATTCCAAAAGGAATCTGTCCTTGCCGAACGGACGAGACGAGACGAGATCGTGATCACATTGCAATCATCGTCACACGTTTTCTATCAGCACATGTCAGTTTCTGCTATTCTAGGACTTGAAGCAGTTTCTAATTGGCGCTTTAAGAACGTTTCCTGTATATTTTCTGCCAGATATTTAGTTAAACCCCCTTCACCGTGTACTTTTGCACCACGATGCCAGGAAACGATTTCTGTTTCGCCCCAAACCCATCGTTGTGCTTCTGCCTGAACTGGGTTTGTAAATATCATTTTGTACAGCCTTTGTTTTTTCTTTTTTTCTTGGCAATGTTGATGTGACGTAAAACCCATTTGAAATAGACCTCCTATGAAGATATTTTGTTTGCTCGTCAATGGAAGGTTGATATTTTTTTGAACTTTTCTTGCTTGAAGTGTTTGAACCGCAAACTCTGTTCTACGCGAACGCCTGGATGGTCAACAAAAATGAGCCGGATGAATTTTGTATTTGCGAGCCTTGCTTTCTGTTTTTTTGGGTTGTTTTTTGTTTTTGTTTAAGTGGTAGCATAACATAGAAAAACAGTTCAAGATTCTATGGTTGTGTTTTGTTTTTTGGTTGTTATTTTGGTAAATTTCGATTTTTGTACATTTTGATAAGTAGTGATCTTTGTCTTGATGTTTTTGCAGTTTGCTCTTTACTTCCTCTGTGGCCTGTTCTCTATCGGTAGCGGTGAGATGATTTAGTCGTCAAAATCTAATCAGCCCTGCTATAGATCTAACAGTTAAAGGCATTAGTGCTTACTGAAAGTTTACATCTAAATTTAACGAAACGATGATAGGAGCACTCACAATACCTGAAGTTTAACTATCACAAGTCACCTGGTAACTTTGCCTCGTATTTACAATAAGGTGCATACGGATATTTATATATTTTTCCATGTAGTGTTCATAATTTTGGTTGTTTACGACGCTCTCATAGGATTTCGCAAAATATTTACACAAACCGTTTACCTGTCTCGAGCGTTTTACACTAGAGTTCTAACATTCGCGTTTCGCTTAAAAAACAACAGCAGAGAAGTCACATGACCAGGTGATCAGCGTTCAGATTACACCAGAACTACGGAGCCGACGAGGTAGCTGCTATAAGCAGACATTTTAAGTTTAAAAACAAGTAAACAGGACTCTGATCTGTAGTGGATGTCGATTTATAACGATACAATACTAGATGTTAACTCTAATTCAGTCTAATTTTAGAGATGACTAGAAGGACGGTGGCTGAAGCTCAACACGTAGAAAAGGGTTCGAAAATTTCCGCTAGGTTCACCTCTGCATCCTCTGTCGAAACAAAAAGCAGGGAAGTGATATTTTTTTTGAAGATGTCCGTGACTATACTGTGTGTTGAATATTTTTGGAGGCAATTATTTGTCCAAATTACAAAAAAAAAATAATAATAATAACCCTGAACTTTCTGCTCAGAAGTTTCCGTTAAACCTGAAGCCATAACGTTAGAAATCCTAATGGAATTTTCAGTTCTGGATATTGTCCAGTTTTAGCATTTTATCTTTTATGACTTAGAATTAGAGGGCCGGATTCGAAAAGTCTTCGATTTTGCGTTTCATTCCTAAAGTCTTGGTTTGCGGTCAAGGCCTACAGCAGAGGACCAAGCGTTTATTTCATTTTTAGCTAGGAATTTCCGGTGATGTCATGCTGCCTATCGAGGCAGACTCTCCTCCCTAACAGAGTCCTCATCCACGACCAAGTGCCATCCTTTTTGGCCTCTTTAGGTTCCTGTATATTTTGTTCTGATTTGTTGTAATTATTGTTTTCCTAAATCTTGTAGCAAATAAAAACTGACTTGCTATGATGTAGCTTGTGTTGCTCATGTCATTGTGGAGAATGCTGGGGGGGGGGATTTCCTGTGTGAACGTTTCTTACAGATTAATTAATTCTATAGATAAATCTTTATTGTCGAACAGCATATTTCACTTATTGTTACATTTTTTTTCATTTGGGAGACTACTGGTAAAATGATGAGGTTGGAACAAAGCAGTACAGCTCAGATAGCTGAGGAACTTAAAGCACAATTCGATATATTCTGGAAGGATGAATGTCTTTTCCTCTGCATAAAGTATCAGATTCCTTACATCTGTTCTACACACCTTCATCACTGGAGCAAAACAGCAAAGTGAGTTGTTTGTGGAAGCCATTTGCAGGGGCTATAAAAAGTCTACACGGAGTCTTGTTTGATGTAAAAAATGAAACCAAGATCAATCATGTCAGATCTTTTTCCACCTATAACAACCAACACAATTCAAACTAAAATCAAATGGAAAAAGAATGTGAATAACCTGGTTGCATAAGTGTACACAGCCCTTAAATGGTATTTGTTTCGAGAACGTTGTGCTTTTATTTCAAAACTCAGTCTTTTTGGGTAAGAGTTACTATCTTAGCACATTTGGTCATCAGAGCATGATGCTTCACCATGGGCATGGTGTTCTTTGGGTGATGAGCTGTCTTGTTTTGTTTCAAGCGTACCTTTTTAGAATTACGCCCAAAAAAGTTCTACTTAGGTCTCATCAGGACACAAATCATTTTGCAAACTGATTTGAGGTGATTTTTGCCAGGATCAGACTGCACTAATTCAGCCTGATTTTGACATGATTTTGTATTCCACTGGGAAATTTGTTCCAATTCCAATTTCCTTTTGGCCTGGAATATGAACATCAGGAACAAAGAACAAGCCTTGTCGTGTGACATAATTGAAAAACAGTAAAAATTTTTGGGGAAAATATATTTATAGATAAATCGGGATATTTGCTGTAAATCGGTGTAGCGTTTCAAAAACATATCCTCCAAGACATTAGGTGGCAGTGTGGCAGTGTGACGCTCACCCAGTAAACTCTCAGCTCACGACTCCGTTTTGTACGTGAAAACATGGCAGCGCTGTACGCGGCGTACACGTTGTGTGGGATCCGAGACGCGCATACGTCCGCGGACTCAGAGATTCAGGGGATCGAGCGGGACGGGGACGGCGACGTCGACGGCGACCGGGACGGCGACGTCGACGGCGACCGGGACGGCGACGTCGACGGCGACCGGGACGGCGACGTCGACGGCGACCGCGTGATTGTTACCGACCGCGCGCGGTCTGTCACCGTGTACAAGGTAAATGAACACGCCGCGGAAACAACATGGCACCGAGCGCTCGGCGAGTTCGCTCTCGGCGAGTTCTTGCTCGACGAGTTCACTCTCGACGAGTTCGCTCTCGGCGAGTTCGTTCTCGGCGAGTTCACGCTCGGCGAGTTCGTTCTCGGCGAGTTCAACAAAAACCGAAAAAAGGGAACTAAGGCGGGGGGCGTACGCTGGGGTGTACGCGCTGCGCGGGGTTGTGACGGCGCAGACCTCTGCGGACTCGGGGATTTACGGGGAGTGGGAACGGGGGACCGCGTGATTGTTACTGACCGCGCGCGGTCTGTCACCATGTGCAAGGTAAATGAACACACCGCGGAAACAACATAGCACGGAGCGAACAGAGACCCGGCACGCGCTACTAGCTCGCTCGGCGTGTAACACACAAAAACCGAAAAAAGGTCGGAGTTTCACGGGATCCCGAGAAACTAAGTTGGGGTTTGTTTGATAAACTAAGTCGGGGCGTACGAGGTGTACACGCTGTGCGGGGTCGTGACGGCGCAGACCTCCGAGGAGTTTCTAGCAGCGCGTGCCGGGATCCCGAGAAACTAACTTGGGCTTCCGGGAAACATGGTATGCTGTCGTTCTGGTCGATGTACTTCCGGGTCAGTTCGGCAACATATGTTGGAGCGCGCACACCCGTGGAAAAGATTCATGAAGTCTAATTTTGAAATTGGGCTCAAATATAAAGACATTAAATCAGTGTTTTGTGTGAAAACCGTGCATACTGCAAGTGAAAGACATCTAAAGAGAGAACTTAACGCAGAGGGACACACTCGCCGCAAAGCGTGTACTGACCTAGCAGCCGTGCAGGGTTCAGTAGCAGCCGTGCTGGGTTCAGTAGCAGCCAGGTGCAGTGCTCTGGGCAGCTTCACGGTGCCGGTGACGTGCATTAAAATGCCTCATTTATGGGATGACACTGACATGTAGGCTACCAAACACACGCGCTTCGGAGCTTTCCTTTGGCCATCACTAAAAAGAAGACAAAATAGTAAAAAAAAAAAAAATTTTTTTTTTTTTTTTAAAAGTTAAAATTTTAGCAGAATTAATTCAGCAATGTCTCAAAAATAGTAAGTGCATCCCTTCTCGTGACTGTACTTACACAAAGGAGCGCTGTCTGTCGAAAACACAAGCATCACGTGTGAGGAAGTTGTTAATCTTAACTTAAGATTTGATTGTAAAAGATTATAATAAATGAGTGCGGAGGGGTTTTTTCTTTTGTCACTTTTTGGAGTGCCGAATTGACCCGGAAGTACATCGACAAGAATGAAAGTGTACTTTGTTTCTCGGAATCCTGAGAAACCCCCACCTTTTTTTCTTTCTTTCTTTCTTATTTTTTTTCCCCCCATGTCACTTCGGGGGCTCCGTAATTATGAGATTTTCACGTCACTATAAATAAGGAGTAAAGCACAAAGTTATTTATTTTCCAATTACAACAAGTGTTTGTTTGGGGTTTTTTCAGCCTAGATTTTGGGATCCTCTCATTGCAGTATGGCAAGTAATAACTGCTGTCAAACAGCCCTAGTTCACAGTGACATGTGGTTTAAGTGTAGTGTGATACGGTGATACAGTGATTGAAAGACTCGGATATGATCGAGACATGTTTTTTTTTGTTGCGTTTCTTCTGTGCTATTTCTGTAACAATGCCAGGTAAAATCATGCCTTTTCTTTCAGTAATAACCTCTAACGCATCACGGAGCACTTGAACGCAGCATTAATCCCACTCTGTGCTGACCATTTGCAGGTTTCTGATCAGAAGCCACTGGGCAGCTGGGCAGTGAAGCAGGGTCAGCGTTTGTCCTGTCCTGCTGTCTATAACACGCAGA
The DNA here is from genome assembly GCA_030068235.1 of Notoglanidium macrostoma. Classification (NCBI taxonomy): domain Eukaryota; kingdom Metazoa; phylum Chordata; class Actinopteri; order Siluriformes; family Auchenoglanididae; genus Notoglanidium; species Notoglanidium macrostoma. The sequence continues at coordinate 24,334,841 of JAQQZR010000036.1, read as the reverse complement.
CGAGTGAATATGTGGCGGTTACAGATGAAAAGGTACGTGAAGAGGGGCTAATCGAACACGTAAGGAATAAAACATGACACGTATGATTAGCTCGTTGATGTTAATTATTTTCCCATAACTGCGCATCCTATTTTGTTTTCATGAATGGACCATCATACGATTATGAATTTATATTACAATGCTGTGGATCATCCATGAGATAAGTGAGTTTGCGTTCTCACTTACATTGTTGCAACTATAAACAGTTGTTCGTCTTTTTTTCCTCTCCGTGTCTTTGTGTCTCGTTTAGGTGATCAGAGTTTGGAAAGATGAAGAAGTCAGTCTCGACAAAGCCTTCAAAGCAACAGTGAGCGTGCTTCCTGCTCTCAGTTATTGAACCCGATCGAGTGCAATAGTAGATGAAAACACTGAACTGATGGACTCGGTTGCTTTCTTGACTTGATGAGGATTTGCTCGTTGTATTTTTCTTGCCTGTTCTAAACAAGCCTTGTTTGTGTTAGGTATCCGCTGAGATCTACAGAGTGCACTCGGTGCCAAAGCAGGAGCCGGTCGTGCTGTTTCAGCGCGGTGCTGCTCGACTCCTCGACTCGCTCCTCTCTGCCCCTCAGCAGCCCGTAGAGGAGGTGCTGTCACAGGAGGAGGTCATCAGGTGAGACGAGACCGTGCGCTGAGCTAGTGAAACTCCGTCTCTTCTGAACTGTTTACTAGTCAAATGAAAATGACCCCCCCCCCAAAAAAAAAGAACAGTTTTGTCCTTCAAGCTAAAAAGATTTGATTGAAAGTTAAAGGTGGTTAATAAATCTACCGGTTCTTCTCTTGTTCGGTGTTGGCCGATTCGGCACGCTACCTCACAGTTAAGCTAATTTGAATTTTTAAGTTTGACCTAACAAAAAAAAAAAGCAAAACAAACTTGTAAGTGTAGTAATACAGAGAAATAAATGATCTTAATTGTTTTTTGGTTCAGTCAAATGCCTAGAGAAAAGCTGAATCGGTTTTAAAAGAATCATTAACAAGTGAATCATTTACACAATGGTACAGAAAATTAAATGAATTAAAAACAGATTTAAAAAAAAAAAAAAAAAAAAAAGGCAAGGAAAAAATTCAAGGCAGAGTCACAGGCAAGACTCGTTTCTGATTATCTACCATGTTTTGTTTTGTTTTAAGTGAATTAGAGAAATGGACAAAACTGTAACCATGATTTAAAATCAGCGCTTTGTATGGAAAAATGACTGCAAAAAAATGAATGATGGAGATTTTCAGAAGTCAAGGGTGCTAAATTGTCCATGTTCTCTTGGTGGGTGAGACAGCAATGCAATGCGTAGCCTTTAATTTCCCAGTGCGATCAGCCAATGGTAGGAATCTTACTAGGAATCTAATGTTTAAACGTTAGATGTGGTGTAAACAGGATACTTTCTTGATACTTTCTAAATGCTTTTTGTGCTTGATTTGCGTGCAGGTGGAGTACGGCGGTGCAGGCGGAGCAGAGGCTCATCCTTCTTTTCAGCACAGAACAGGTACAGCTATCAGATTAAGAATTATTTCCCCCATGATGAGTCGCGTGGCGCTGATTAGCATAGCTTTTTTATTAGCACTCGTTAACGTGTGCCTTGGTGACTGGCAGCCAGCAGAGCTGATCTTATCCAGGATATAGAGAGAGCAGTGTATTTGTGTGTGTTTCAGAAAGGAGAACACTTCCTGTATGTCCAGAGGTTCAGTCCTAACACGCTATCGAAGCACAGGTTGGAGACGGAGCCCGGGAAGTCGGCTCCCCTCAGCTACTCCGCCACCTTCAGAGACGGAAACATACACCTGCTGTACCTGTGTAAGCGTCCATCCGTCTTCTTTCATTTATGGTCATGTCATCACTTCCTGTCAGTAAAGTAAATCTAACAGACTGACTTTGTGAGTGACTGGAAATTTAACTTGGGGTCTTAATCATTCGATTTTCAACCAGTAACGCAGAAATACCGCTCAGTTCTCACTTAGTTTTCTTTCCTCAGTACGTAGCGGTGCCGTGTACGAGAGCATCCTGCTGGCTCGACCTGCAGTCTCTGTTCCTGCTGAAGAAATCCAGGCTCTGCCGCGCTCTATGCTCTTACAGCTGCCCGCAGGAGATGGAGAGCTGAGCTGTGCCTCGCTCCTGCCTCTCGACCAGGCTCACATAGCCGTAGTAGGAGTACCACACCCCTCAGCCGGAACTGGCAAAGGTCTCTCTCTCTTTCTCTCTCTCTCTCTTTTTTTTTTTTTTTTTTTTTTTTTTTTTTTTTTTTTTTTTTTTTTTTTAAAGCAGATTACTCAACGTTATTCCAGGAGTTGTCTAGTCCAATATATATGTTACTTCCTCTGACTGTGTTTTAGAAGATTGTCATCTTGTCACTATTGAACTGGCTGTTTCTTGTAGATTTCCTGTGCCTCTGGAACACACACTTTCAGACTCTTCAGGCTGCCCGAGAGCTTTCAGGCAGGATATATGGCCAGGTCAGACACACCTGTACTGTAAACACACACACTGAGCGCAAACTCTGGGCTGTAAAGCTCTATTCAACCTGGTTGAGTTGCACACTGGTCAGTATGATGATATAATATCGTGAGTTTGTGCTCATGGTGCGTTTCCTGCTTTGTTTGTGCAGATGTGGTGTTACTCGAGCAAGCTGTTTGTGTGCCATGGGAAAACGCTCTCTGTGATTCCCTTCGAGTGTCAGAAGTCCTCTCTGGCCACCGCTATGGGGAAGCTGAAACAGGCCAGCGCTAAAGGTATCACGCTTTAATAACATCTCCTACTTATTAACATCCGTACACTGTGTCTGCGTTTATGCTTTCGTAGTATAGTGTATATTCTAAAAATACATTTCTCCTTTCATCATTTGTGCCACAACAGTGACGATTACACCGTTACTAGTGTTATACTCGGGTTCTGCTTAGCAACTGAGCCGACTTGTGAATAAGAGCGATTAGTGATGATTTCCTTTTTGTTTTCCTTCATTTAGAGATCAAGGGTCCTGTGCTCGTGCCGTCCTGGAACGATGTGCTTCACGGCAGCGCAACGCAGACACAAGCCCAGGGGAAGAGCCGGAGCATGTCCACACGGAGGACTGTAAGATAACAGTGTAGAAATCCTTCTTGGACTATTGCAGTGTTGGTGATTTTGTTAATCAGGCATGTTATTAGCTCGAGATCGGAAATGGAAAATATTCGATATGTGTTCGCCGATACATCAGAAGTCCACCTAGACAGCTGTGTTGCCAGGTTCTCATTTTTCACACGGAATTGTGACTCTGTATAGCCAGGCTGCTCTGTCCGGTGCCCAGGGTTGACTTTGTATGTGCATCCCTATGAGGCTCCATATAAGTGTATTACTAGCTGTTCTTTATTTATGACCGCATACTCGCTAATATACTTTAGGACCTTGGCGAAGAAGCTGTTTAAGGAATTGGGTATTTTTATAATGCTTAGTTAGGAAATATTGTGACACTACCTGAAATTGACAACGCACACTTAAGTTGTCATGTAAGCGCTCTGTAGGCGGGAGGGACGGCATAGTCTCACTCCCCTGTCAATCACGGAGTCACTGAAACTGGTGTAAATTGCTGAATTCATTGCTGATTCTCTTCTTCCTCTGTAGAAGACGAGCACAAAGAACCAGTCGTGCCTGACCGTCGAGCAGCTAGCTGAGAACATCAAGGTGATCCGTCATGTACATGATCCTGATACAGTTGACCTCTTGTTCTGCTCGCCTGGCTGCACGTGGGTGCGTAACATGTCCGTGTATTGTAGGTGAGCACGGTGTCGGAGGTGGAGAGACAGGTGCAGGAGTTCCTCGGTGGAGCGGAACAGGAAGCGTTGCACCTCTCAGCCGGGAGACTGGCGTGCGAACTGGTGGCGCGTTGTCAAGCAGAACCAGGGTTCTACCCACACACTGCCCTGCTGCAGCTGGTCGACACACACTACCTGTGCCACAGGTGAGGGAGCGACAGAGACCTTTAACTCCTCAGACACTTTTGTTCTTTTAAATCTCGTCCGATGTGGCCGCTTCTGTTCATCACGATATGGACCATGCTTTTGTTTTTGGTGTAGCGTGTGTCCTGACCTGCTGATGCTGGCTTTAGAGAAGAGCGACTTGCGCCTTTGCCAGCTCTGCCTCCAGCTCTTCCCTGATATTCCTGAAGCCGTTACCTGCGCCTGTCTCAAAACTATCCTTAGGTGAGTCACCACTCCAAGTCCTTTGTATAATCTTTTACTCCATATGAGGTGTTGCTATATGACAGTGTTGTGAATGCCTGAAAACCGACACTGGTCATCACCCTGAGAACACTTTGAATATATAACCTCTCTAGTGGGTCTTTGGGTCCGCCGAGGTTTCTGCTTAACGGGATCCACTTTTAAAATCTTTCTCCATATATGTCTCGTTCTCTCCGCAGCGTTCCGGACACAGAGTTGGAGCGCATGGATCTGGAGGCAGACAGTCTGCTCTTCATGAAGGCTCTCACTCGGAGCCCCGACCCGGACGGAGACCAGCACAACGGCTTCTGTCCTCCCCCCGCGGACGAGGAAAGCTGCGACGGTCCATCGGAAACCCCGGCTCTCGGCTCCAAAGCCCCCAGAGACCCGTTAGCTCTGGATATGAGCTGTCCTGTGGGACTACGCAAAGGAGCACTACTGTATCCTGTAAACAGCGGCACACCAGCAGCTTTTCCCTTCATTCAGTTCATGTGCAGGGATGACTCTGTGGACGTGACGATGAGACGAAATGTTACTAGAATCGTATTGCTTGCACTTATTTCAGAATAATATGGAGCGAAGCATAGCGACTTAAAATTGTCCATGTGCAAAGTCTTTCCTTGACCTGTTTATTAGTAACGAGATTCTGCAGACGGCATACAGCGACAGTCTCCTCCTTCCTCATCTGAAGGACCTCGGCGTCTCGCAGGTTATAGTGAGTGTGCTTTAATGTGTTTAAATCCAACCCTGGTGCGTTTTCTTTCTTGGGGTGTTCCTGAAGTACCGTGTGCTCTGGATATTCGGAGCCAAGAGGAAATGAAGATTGTTAATGATATAATTGCTCACAGAGTGTTAGCTTTAAACATTTCTGATATTAACAATGGATAGAGCATAGCCGAGTAGGTCAGTGGTTAAAACAATTGCAAGCGGGAGGCTGAGGCTGAGGCTGAACATGACGCTACCATCACCATGTTTCGCTCTGGTATCAGTTTTGCAAACATCACGAGGTCTGAATGCACCCTAAAGCAATTCCTGTGTGTGGATGTTTTCCCCCTTCTTTGCACTGCGTTAATTTGTATCTGTGTGTTCAGCTCCTGCTGCAGTACCTGAGGTTCCTGTACCTGAAATATTCACACGATGCCCACGCTCAGATCCGCACCTTACGGATGCCAGCCGTAAATCAGGTCCGATGCACGTTATTTCTTTGTTCACGTTATTTTATACTCAGTTGAACGTTTTATTAATATTCATTATTACATTAATTAAATCATCGTCATGGTCCGTTTACTAATTAAAGGGAACATGGGGAGTTTATAATTATTAATCAGCCTGAACGCCTTGCAAGTGCAGAATTTGAACCTTGTGTACATTTTTATTATTATTATTGTTATTATTATTGCAGATTTTGGATTGGGTTTGCTTGCTGCTCGATGCTCACTTCACAGTCCTGGTTTTGGCTCCTGAAGCTAAGAGCTTGCTCTCTGGCTTTCACAAGTTTGTGAGATCGCAGGTAAGTCATCCATTTCCCAGCGAGTTCAACATTTATTTATTTATTTTAAAGGAAATAATTTGTTTTGGGTTTTACCGACAGTTTGCCCTCAAGATAAATGTTGTCATTTCTGTAATAACAACTTGCACAGACTTTTATGACGGACGCTTGGCGTGAACAGGTTCAAAAGTGTGTGTGATTGTTATGCGGAGGAGACGTTTTCGCCTCAGTGGAAGACGTCTCCAGTGTCAGAGATGAAGCTGTAGCTTTAGGTTTTCTGATATGAGAGAATTTTCAGGAACGATGGCATTCCGGTTTCTCAGAAACATGACCATTTAACTTGAATAGAGAGGTGATGAGGGAAATACCGTTTATAGCTGCTGTGAATGAGTATGTTTTTAGATGATCATGTCTGTTACTTGCCCTTTGACCTACCACGACTTCTAGTAATGCTAACTATTCAGTGTTTGCATTCAAATCATTTTTCATCTTCAGGTGAAGCTGTACTCTGAACTGGGGAAGATCGAAGGAAGCCTGGAAGCACTCAAACAATCCAAGCAGTCCCAGGAACTGGGCCAGTATTCGATAGAGGTGGTCGAGATCTTTTAGTCGGACCTGTACAGATGCTTTTTAATAAAGACCCTGATAATGACGAACAACGAGTGTTGGGATTTGTCTTAGCGGATTTAATTTTTGATTTTTTTCTTTGATTAGATAAAGCTGTTCCAGTCACTTTAATGCTGTGCAAAAAAGATTTAAGGTGTCTAGACGAATAACTGTTTATAGATAACTGGCCTAATATGATATATAATGCTGCGATTTGCATGGTTTGACTTCTTTCCTTTTTCCTAGATTATTAAGTCATGTAATGTGTATTTTAAGATCTTTATTTTACTTTGTGTATGTGAAGTGTTTTATAAAGAATTGTACTTTTGTTGTCAAAAGCATTTTCTTGTCAGACTGAGAAATACTGCAACAAATTCATGAGCATAAATGCAGCGTCCCTTGTTCGTTTTTGGTTTGGGGTTTTTGTTTGTTTGGCTGTTTTGTTTGTTCTTCCCTGACAGGAGTGACACCCCGTATGGTCTTCTGCTGTTATAGCCCATCTACCTTAAGGTTCTTTGTTTTCTGCATGCTGGGTTGTTTTTCTGCTCACCACAGTCGTAAAGAGTGATAATTTGAGTTACTATATTCTTCCTGTCAGCTTAGAATAGTCTGGCTATTTTCCGGTTAAAGTCACAGAGATGACACTTTTCCCCTGGTCTGGTGTTAGATGTGAGCATTAATTGAAGCTCTTATTCACTGTTGCAGCAGTTGAGCAGGTGTTCCTATTAAAGTGGACGGTGAGTGTATATGGGTGGGCGAAAAAAGGAAAAATTTGATTAATTGTTCTTTTGCCTAATACAGACTTATCACTGATAAAGTATTCGACTCTGCATTAGACACGTGAACGGCGGTCAAATGGCACGTGTGCAAGTTCTCACGCGTTTTAGAAAGCTTAGCTTTGCACCTTAGCGCCTCCTAGTGGACATTTTAACGAATGATCATTCACCATGCAAAAGCTAAGGCAATGCACATTCTAAAAATGAATAAAAGCCGTAGATGTTAACATACAGATGCATTAATTAAATAGAGAAGTGGTTAACTGAGCAATATGGTATGACTAAGTGGGTACAATACTGAATCTATTTTCTTTAAATTATTGGTTGCTTAAGGACAAACAGGAAACTGGATGAAAGGTTAAATTTTCAAAAATCTATAGATTCCATATAACACTATAAGCAGTGTAGGAAACTGTTTTCATTTCTTACTGACCAGCTTATAGGTTTGTTGTACATTATGATGCAGTGTTTAACGCTTTGTAGTTGTGTTGCTACTCTATTTATGTCTAGGATATATTTTGTAGTTGTATTGGAAATTATTTTTGCGAATATTAAATTAGACTCACACACTGAATTACTACTGATTATAACTTTTATTTATAGATTTATTCAGTGGTTGAATAAAATACGTGAAAACGGTTGTTCGTTGTCGGCAGGATTCGAACCTGCGCGCGGAGACCCCAATGGATTTCTCTAGTCTATCTGGCGAAGGCTCGTCCGGGAAAATTTTTTAAATGTTTGAGAATGTTGGCAATCACATTTGCCGCTCCATCATTCAGCGACCTATCAATTCTTTCCTGAGTCAACATTTGTCAGATCTCGGCCGTGCAACGTTGGCACTGTGCAGTAAATCATTCTACCTGAGGGGGGCGCTCATTGAACAGTAAACTGAAAACATTCGAGCCTTCAAGCCGGAAGCTACCTCCTGTGTAACGGAAGCAGCGATACCACGGTTGTCTACATGGTGAGTATTTACACATTTATTACGTTTTTATATGGCATAGCTTTAAATATAAAAGTATTTTTACCTGTAGTTTCATGGTGTCAAGTCGATTTATTTAGCTGTCTGCGTTACAAAACACTAAGTTATCTGACCGGACTTTCTTTTGTTGTTCTAGTCAGTCGGCGTTTGTTGATGTTATCCATCCATTCATTAAAGTTGCTTTTATTTAGGCTATGAATACAGTGTATGACATAAGTTTAATACAGTGTGTGATATTACTTTAATACAATATGATATTACTTTAATACAGTGTATATTACTGTAATACAGTGTATGATATTACTTTAATACAATATAATATTACTGTAGTACAGTGTATAATATTACTTTAATACAGTGTGTGATATTACTTTAAGTATAGAAGCGATTTCACTTATTTCTTGTTATCATGTTGATTTATTTAGCTATCACACCCTCAGTTAGTTATCTGACTGGAATTTCTATCATTCTCCATAACCGGTGTTGTTTTTAAAAACATTTGCCTTCTATCAATATGTTAAACTATTGGGAATACATATTGGACAAGCTCAGGGACTCAAATAATTACGTGTATATTGTTCAGCCCTTGGCATGCCACTAATCATCACAAGATGTAATAATGAAAATATTAAACAACAATGAGCTATTCTCGGATATGTCCCTTACATAATATTTTTTATTCTTCAACCAATAACAGAACAGTTCATGATCAATAGAATGTTTCTTGATTATTAAGAACCAATTCTTTTTGGACCCGTTGTTGGCAACAGGGAGGTAAATAATACCAGAGTTTTGCTCAAAAACTCACATGCGCCTATATATGCACAGAAACATTTATAATGCTCCTCACCTCCAAAAATAAGACAAAAAACTTGAAATTATTATTAATACTTAAAAAGGGCTTGTCTAACAGGGTGGAACGGAGTATAACAGGGTGTTCTATTGTAATAAGTACTTTATAGCTATGTAAAAAATGAAGAGACTGCTTTTAATGATGGTCAGTGACTAGGCATTTTAGCCTAGTCTATATATCAATAAAAAGGTGTGTACAAT
>JAQQZR010000036.1:24311974-24324474 GCA_030068235.1 Notoglanidium macrostoma | reverse complement strand
TTATGTGCAAAATGAGCTCGCCCCAACTTTTCTGGAATTCGGGTTGTATATTCAACAGCAACATACAACTTACATTATGCGAAATTTCACACCATTTGGGTTTTTTTCCACTAAACAAGCTTCACCTACTATAGAAGTAACGCTTTATTTGTGACAAGCATGCTGTTATAGGAAAGTAATCAACAACAGCCTGGGTGATGTGATCCTGCCCAAAATGAAAGGAGTTACTGTTACCACTCAATGATAATTGTTTTCCCATAACAGCAAGTGCTGTATTTCTCTTATACCACAGCAAACATCCAGGAGGCAAGTTCCTGTCATCCCTTTCCTTGTAAACAGTCGTTCTCTCACCTTGCTTATCTTTCTGGCCTTTTATTTATTAAGTAAATAAGACAAAAATGCAGTTTGTCACACAGTCCTCTGCCCTTAAGACTTCTGGTGTCAAAAAAAAATTAAAGGAACAGATTTAGCTCAAATTACTGACACTAAGGTTTTAATCTATAAAATGTTAAATGAAACATTTATCCTTACAGGCAGATTTAAAAGAGCAACATTTATCTGTTTTTAGTTATTAACATGTAATCAGTCTATTGTTATGGCTCATCTTAAATTATGTGAACATCCATCATACAACTGTAATCCCTGTTTAAAGAGTTATTATAGAATATGTATAGCTGTCATTTGCCTTTCAGCCAGCACTGCTGTATTGTCAGGGCTGTGCAGTTGTAGAAAATTAATCAGTGTCATATCATTTTCCAGCATGAAGTTCATACTATAGTTTAATGGGTTTTTGGTGGCCCAAGATGTTTTATTCCTGTAAACAGTGGTCTGAACTTTGACTCATACATAAGAAATAGGAAATTATGTAACATGTGATACTTTTAATGGTGAAGAAGACTTTGGGATCAAGCTGTACAAATTTTAGGACATAGGAAGGTTTAGTGTTAGAGTTTATTGGCTCAAATTTTGAGTGGTCTAATGCGTGATTTAAATACAGACTCTAGTCTAAACATTGATATAGAAAAATTAAGCATTTTTGTACCACCTATTGTAACAAATTAGGCTGTTTTATTAAGATCTGTTTTTTTTCAGGTTATCATGAGATTTTGGGGGCCCAAAATGTGTGAATGCTTTAAACAGTCAACAATAACTGTTAGAAATAGGAGTTTTATACAATATGCACTGTATGGCCAAAAGCATGTGGACACCCGACCATCACAGTCATACACGGCTCTTCCCCGAACTGTTGCCACAAAATTGGAAGCACAAAATTGTCGTATAATATCTTTGCATGCTGTAGCTTTAAGATCCCCCTCTAGAGGAATTAAAAGACCCAAACACATCGGCATGATAATGCCCCATGCACAAAGCGAGCTCCGTGAAGACATGGCCTGTCAAAGATAGAGTGGAAGAACTCAATTGGCCTGCACAGAGCCCTGACCTCAACCGCCACTGAACACCTTTAGGATGAACTGGAATTTTGACTGCATCCCAGACCTCCTTAACCAACATCAATGATTGACCTCATTAATGATCTTGTGTATGAAGTGCCAACAGCCATGCTCGAACATCTAGTGGAAAGCCTTCCCAGAAGACTGGAGGCCATTTTAACTGCAAAGAGTGGACCAACTTTGGAATGAGATGTTCAGCAAGCAGGTATGAATGTGATAGTCAGGTGTCTATACTTTTGCCCATATAGTGTAGTATAATATTTCTGAGAATGAAGTGTCTGATTTTGGGTCAGGTTCGAGACAAATTATCACAGTTTATGAATTTCTGTTCTTTTAGATTTGGGTGATGGTTTTTGCACTAGGCTGAACATTGCTTCATTACAAGCTTTAAGTCACGTGTCTGGTGTGGCGAGTGAGGGTCCATGCAAAACTTTATTTTTAGATTATTTTCACATTTGCAGTTAATCTTTTTCTCTGCCGTATATCTTTTCGACATATTCCCTGCACGTACCTAGTTTACAGTGTCTGTCGCAAAACAAAGAGTTCCTTTTTTTGTAAAACAGTAAATAAATCACATTTATAATTCAGGATGCGGGATGTAAATAAACCAAATCAGCGCTTACTACTATGGTCAATAATGTTGTGGTGTCACGTGACGACGCAGAAAGTTCATTGTGGAGCGAGACACGTGACCTCGCATCAACTACGTTTAGTGTTGTTTGTCCCACCAGCATTCAGACAGAACCCGCCTCGTGCACTACGATTGGCTGTTATTTTTAACCAATCCGCTGATTGGACAAGCTTGACTACCAACGAATCACTCGTGCAGAAGGAGGGACGGTTCTAACCAATCATAGTGCAGAAGGCGGGATTTGTAGAAATACGGGTGGAGAACAAAATAACGCCCGAGCTGGAGAAGGCCTGCTGGTGTTTTCAGTAGGGAAAGAGGGGAAGAAAAATGGCGGCTGTGTGCGACCCGGAGCGGGACACCGGCCATTCCGTTCGAGCTTTCTCCCGTTAATCGAGTCCGCTGCTTTGTCGGACTTCTGGAAACAAGTTTATGGGAGGGTGGACTGGGAGTTTATTGATAATTGGGTGCTTTTGTGAGATTTCTTTCTGTAGGATTCGTGGCGCGAAAGAAGGCTGTAAATAAAGAGAAAACAATAATAAAATATCGTAACATATCCAGTTACAAAAAAAAAAAAAAAATGAGAGGAAAAAGAGGCAGGCCGGGTGCTCGGGGACTTGTGGCGGAGGAGTCATCACCAGCGGCGGCGCGAGGCGGTCGAGGCGGCCGGGGCAGAGGCAGAGGCAGGGGGAGAGGCAGAGGCAGAGGACTGTGGACGCTGGACTGTGAGGTGGGTGAAAACTACCAGCCATCGAAAAGGGGGCGACGGAGAGGAAGCTCGTTACCGAGGGGCAGAGGAGGCAGAGGCAGCAGGGGTAAGAGAGGAGGAAGAGGAGGAGGAGGAAGAGGAGGAAGGTGCAAAATAATCTACGACGACCGCGAGAGCAGCAACGAGGAGGAAGAGGACGCCGTGAGTTTCCAGTCCGAGGGAGACGAGGACGACTTTTTGAAGTGCCGCTCTGAAAATGACGCGGATTATGAAGAAGAGCGCGACGAGCATGAAGATAATAATGGCTCCGACTATGTGGAAGAATCGCCGAACGAGGACGACGCGAGCTACTGCAGCTTCAGGAGCCGGAGCAGCACCTGCGGCGACACACCGGGTAAAAGCGTGGATGCTGTTAGCTAGCGATTTCTACTTAACGTTAGCTTATAAGCTAATGTTTTGGCTCGTCAAACAGTTAAAGGGCTGAGTGCGCATGCGTGGAATCAGACGGCTCCCGATGCCAAAAGTTCCATCAAAACCGTTATTTAAAAAAAACTTGGCAGCTTCGTTCAAAATGGAGGCCGTTTGTGTTTTCCCGAGTTGTGGTTCTTCAGCGTCGTCTGCTTCTTAGAGTTACTAGGGTTGTTTTGCAGCACGCAGTGTTGTCAACTCTTTTCAGGGGAAAATAGTTGGCTCAGAAAGTCGCTTCAAGTCGCCAGACGACGTCACGTGCTCCTTTGCATATTCATTGGATCATCATTAGTTAATCATGATCATTTGCATATCAAGACTTGCAAGGGTTGGTTTGCACACCTGTTAGTCCGGTTCCTGAGTACGAATCAGCATGATAATAATGTTTTGGTTATGTTTTCTCATGGACCTGATAATACAAAAAACGCAAAAGAACTTTGCCTGAGGCGTGTGAGGAGCTAAAAACACATGCGCTCATCCGTTGGTCAGAATTACGACCATTCACAAAATGTAAACAAACGTTTGCCACCGTGTTCGTAGAAATCACGAAGAATGCAGAGCCGCACTCGCTCAATAGAATGATACGTACAATATAATGCTAAAATATACTACTACGCTAACTGTAGAAGTGACTTAAAACAAAAGAAATAGAAATGAACTAATTTAAAACATTTTGTTTGCCGGATCCAACTGTTATTTGCTCTTTTTGTTTGTCAGTCCGAATGTCCATAACACGGCACTTAGCTTTGTCCTTTGGTTCAATCCGCAGCTCAAGGAGATGGTCTTGGACCGGCAGTTTTGTTCTGCACACGAGTGTGATTGCTATTTTCTCAAATTTTCTTATTCTGAAATAATCACAGTATATGTGAAAGCACACTTAAATGTATTTAGAAACCCTAGAAAATAATAGATTCTTACTTATCTCTAATAGAAAGGACTCTTTGGTGATGGCACAAAGGATCTATCTACATATAATAGTATCATTTCTCCCAGGAACACCGTCTAAAAGAAGCAGTAGCAGTGAGTTGGGGGAAAAAGGCATGGTGGTAAACAGTTTTAGATGGAATAAATAGTTGTTTTTATTACATAACATCTGCCAAATGACTAAATGTAAGTATATCTAAAGCACACCATTCAGCTGATGATTTTATTCAGTCTGCTAAACCACAGCTCAGATATTTCCAAGCTTTCCCCCTGCAACTGGTTGAGAGGACAGGGCTGAGAAACACCTGGTGAGAGTCCAAGATGAAATCAAATTCATCTGCTGTAAGGTTTATCATCCATCTATTTGTGTGTGAGAGAATGAGGACACAATGTAAGGACTGTAGCATTGCTTCTATAAGTAGTCATTTGGCATGTCATACCCAAATAGCTGTTAGAAACAGCAACATTTCATGTCGACGCACAGTACAACAATAGCTTTGTTTCTTTTCACTATACACTGCTCGCCTCTCCCCAATCAACATTTCTAATGCATTTTATTACAAAATAGTGACAGTCACATGATAAACAGCTTTTCTGTTTATTTTCATGAGACCACTGGATTTGGGGATCAGCTTCGCTTGGTGATCATGTAGTGTTTGCACCTTGACCTTGACACCACATCCTACGACAGCAAAGAAGCAGTTCAAGTCGGGTAGTGTGAAAAGGTCAACGATACTTAAGACGATTGCACTTTTAAACACTAACAATGAACCAAGAACGGTAGTGTACCAGTGGGGCCAGTGAATGTTACGTTGCCTTTACAGCCAAGAAGAAAGTTTAAAACGAAGAACAAAGTATGCATGTGGGACAAGCAATGGTGATTGGTTGTTGGGAAATAATGGTGATACCATAATTGGTCTTTATTTACAGTAGTGATTGGTTGTTGGGAACAGCGGCGATCAGTGATTGGTTGTTGGGAACAGCGGCGATCGGTGATTGGTTGTTGGGAGCATAGGCTCACATAGGCATAGTTGCAAGATTTTATGTCTTGCATTCAGCTGCACTGCCAACATAGGCTAGTTAGCTTTTAAACAGTCCTCTACTGTCTCTTCATCAGTGACTACTAAAAGAAAATTTTGTTCAAGAACAAATAAATAGCTTCCTTTGCCATGAGGTTAAAGATCCATATCAAGTCATTACAAGTGGAAAGTGTTCCAAAACCAGACTAATTAAGAGAACTCTTATTTGCCATAATCCCACAAATCAGACAATTTCAAGAAGCCTTTACTTTCAATTGTGAATTCAGGTAAGACCAGGACAGGTCAACACGGTTCACAGACCTTAGTGTGTTTATTACTTTTCTGGTAAAGAATGCTCCAGGGTTCCAGCATCACTCTGTAATTCTCTGAAAAAAGTCTTTGTGTTACTCATATTTGAAGTGTATTTACTGATCTGACTGCTTGAACGAGACTGTTAAGGTGCATTGGTCGTGTTTCTTGAAGCTGTACTGGGTAAACAATGGAAGGATTTTTCCCCTGCACCGCTTGCTTATTTGTGACACTGCACTCGAGGGCGCATGTGTTGTGGGAACCTGCTACCATGTTGTTACATATGCTCAAAAATGGAATCATATTATTCCTAATCAGGTGCTGCACTTGGCTTGTTCTCGCTAGGAGCTTGTTTTAGTTGCTACATCAGCTTGAACAGAATGTACTAGTCAGTAATTTCAGATATATGGCTGTGGAAGTAGGATGAGTCTCTCTGGAGGTTGTAAAGTGGTAACTTCATTTCCCGCTTAACACTATTGTTAGTACCTAAAGGCTGTAATCTTATGGTTACTTAGTTTGTTCTTTTTGTGACACCGTTTAGCTGACCGTTGATATTGTGTTTACCGAGAATGCAGAGGAACGACTACATCCCGCTACCTCCAACTAAAACGTTAGCTGACTGCTCTGTTGTACTTGTGGGTAATGTTAGCAGTTAGATACTACTACTGAAAATTCATGTGCTGTACTTTGATAGAAAAACCTTTAGTTTAATGAGAATGAAGAAAAAATTGTTGGAGAACTGATTCATGTTGTACTACACCATCCACTAAGGAAATGCTTTAAGGGCCCCTATTCTAGGTCATTGCGTGTGTCCTTAAAGTTACAGGATGGAAGGTTTTGTAATTTTGCCCTGTCAGAAAATTGACACCAATAGCATCTAGTGACCTCTAGTTTAGTACAGTAGTATGCACTTTGAGACTCAAGTATTAACAAGGCGCTCAGTATTAGGCATGTAACAATATATCGATAAGTTGTGCTACAAATTTGACTATTCAGATCGATGGAAATAAAAACCGAATCAAGATTAATCTCTTACATTTTTCTCACTGTAATTGCATTGTTTAGACAGCAGAGGGCACAATAATGTTCATTATACACGTGATGTCACCTTAGGCGGAAGTCACACAGCTTTAATGCCATGAAAACACACAAAAAAGCAGATCTAAATGGGAAAGAGCTTTTGTGCGATTGAAAACAGATTCAACAAGAAATTGGAGCTATCTTTTTACAGACTGAGGAAAGCTAAAGAAAAAGAAGCAAAATGAGGAAGCTGTTTTATGTTTAAGCTGACTATAGCGTTCATGATTATTAAGAAATATCTTATTAACTTTTTTTCATTTTTAATAAAGGGAATATTTTAGTTAATAGGCTATTGTATTTGACTTCAACCTTTACAAATGTTTCTAAATAATTTTTGTTTATTAAGAAAATGAAACAAAAGCATATTTTTATTGAGCAAAATGAATAAGTTGAAATTTCAAAGAATTTATAAAGAATATAAAGACTAGGAAAATAAATGTTGCTTCTTTTTTTGGTAACATTTTCTTTTTTTTAATTTTCTTTTTTTTATGTTGAGGCGAAGTTGAATCGTGAACCCAATACCGTGACATGAATTGAATCGTTAAGTGCGTGAATCTCTGAATGCCTGTTCAGTATTGCAGAAGCGTTATGAGACCAACAACTTTGTTCTGGACTGTAATATGACAGTCTGTTACTGAGTATCAGATAAAAGACCAACATGTGTCAACAAGTAAACAGTTTCTCAATTGGGTAGTTATAAAGGATAGTCAGATGATTTATCCCTTTTGTGGAGCTTATGTCATTCACTCACTTCTCACCAAATTGGAAAACGAATAAATGTGTTCAGCAAGAAAACACTTCAGTCCTGAGTCCTTTAATAGTGTATCAAAGCCTTCTTTCTCTCTCTGTCTCTCTTTTGATTGGCTGTGGCTCCTGCCTGTCACCGAGTAGTCAGACCTCAGGCCTGAAGTTGGACTGTGATGTTTGATGTATTTGAGCATGTACGACGTATGCATACAAACTTCCCGTTAATTATCTGGGTGACTCAAAGAAGCGCAGGAACATCATATAATGGAGTAGCTTTTTTCCAGTTTGTCCTAAAACTGTTTTTAAAAAATGATGATAGGCCCTTGTCATAATACAAAAATGTAACCTCTAGTTCAAGTAGATTTCACAGCATGTTCACAGTTGAGTATTTGCTGCATCAGCGCTTGAGCTGTCTGTGCCTGGGCTTTCATTTTGAATAATTTGGCATCTTTGTGCTCGTGATGTGTTTGAGTGAGTAATGCCAAGGAACCGATTTGACGGCGCTGACTAATGATGCGAGTTCTCACTCACAAAGGAAGTGTACCGACGTGTCTGACTGACTTGGGCACAGCTTCTGCTTTGTGTTACTCAGCTAAGTGTTAACCTGTGAGCGACAGGACTGTGGCCGCACCTCATGCAAGACTAATTAGAGAAGAAAAGAGAAGAGAATTGAATGTTGGTCTTTGTGGTGCAGACGGTGATCTAAGAGTGTGAGGATGGTCAGCAAGAATATTAATATTGGAATATTGATTTGCGGTGTTATGAATGTGAACTCGATATCGACTTGCCAAGTGTCTCGCTGCCTGCTTAGGGTTAGCGTCAGTGAAACACGCATCTAGTCATGTGACCTCTCTGAGAAAATGCATCTGTATTCAAAAGGATGAGAGATTTATTTACTTTATTATTAGTGTTACAGATGTATAGCACAGGACAATTTTATTGAGGAAAATCGGCTGTTATGGATAGGATATTTTTGCATTATTGTTATATGTAGATTGTAAATAGCCAGTTACTGTATAAATCAACTGAAAAAGGAATATATATATGTGTATGTGTGTGTATATATATATATATATGTATATATATATATATATATAAAGATAGATAGATAGATAGTGTCTGTCTGTTTGCCTTTCCATTGTTTTCTTGGTCTCATCTATGGTCTCTCTCTCGATCTTTCTGTTGTTCTCTCAGTGTTTATCTTATTTCTGTCTATCATTGTGCTCTCAGTCTATTATCTTTCCATTCCTCTGTTGCTTGATGTATTTATTTACATTAAGTTCATTAGTAAATGTCTGTCTACATGAAGAACTACTTCATCCAGCAAGAGTAGCTTTTTCTTCTACCTTGCAGATTAATATCCATACTTATGATCATTTCTGTTCCTTTTCTATTCCGTTAGGCCGCAAGAGAACTCGTGTGCATCGTCCGCGCGCCCCTGTCTTCGAGGAGAAGAGTGTCCCCCTTCTGGAGCTCCCCAAGTCATCTGACGATGTGCTGGTGCCGGCGACTCACCTCCTCACGGCGGCCTCCATCTACGAGGTGCTGCGAAACTTCAGCACGGTGTTGCGGCTCTCGCCGTTCCGTTTTGAGGACTTCTGCGCAGCTCTGTCGGGACAGGAACAGTGCACGCTGCTGGCCGAGACGCACATCTCGCTAATGAAGGCCATCCTGCGCGAGGAGGACACGTCCAACACAAGCTTCGGCCCCACAGATCTGAAGGACAGCGTGAACTCAACGCTCTACTTCATGGACGGGATGACATGGCCCGAGGTGGTGCGGGCCTACTGCGAGAGTGACCCCGAGTACCAGCATGTCCTGAGCGTCCAGAACCAAGACGACTTCCCCTACGAACCTCTCGAAAGCAAGCTGAAAGGTTGGTGTAGATCTCATGGGACGGTTTTTGATCGGGATAACATGCATCAACTATGTTGTGTGTGTGTTGAACATGGTACCACTGCTCTGTTGAATGCTTTAAGGATCAGTATGGATGTTCATGAATGTTTATGAATGCAGTCCTGCAGTTCCTGGTGGATCAGTACTTGGCGACTAATGTGGCACGGGAGGAGCTGATGTCGGAGGGAGTGGTCACCTACGACGATCACTGCCGCGTGTGCCATCACCTCGGCGACCTGCTGTGCTGCGAGACCTGCTCTGCCGTCTATCACCTGGAGTGTGTGAAGCCGCCGATGCTCCATGTGCCCGAGGAGGAGTGGCAGTGTGAGGTGTGTGTAGCTCACCGGGTGCCGGGTGTGGGCGACAGTGTCACAGAGAGCCAGAAGACCCGCCCCTACCTCAGACATGAGCCGATCGGATTCGACCGTCACCGGAGGAAATACTGGTTCCTGAACCGCAGGATTATAGTGTGAGTGTCAAGTTTAGAGCAGGAGCAATGCAGCAGTTTAATCCTGACATCATCACATGTTTTATCAATTCCTTTTTTTTATTTTTTAGAAATAACCTTTTCCCCTCTACCTACCCTGTGGTAATGAATGTTTATTCGCTACACTGAATTTTTATAGCAAATTTCCTACACAAACTTGCATAAATAAGCTGTAGTTTGAAATGTTTAAAAGTGGTTTGAATAAACATATAATTTCAAGATAGCTTTAAAAACAGTCTTTCCTATATCGCCACGCAATAGATTTCACTAATTTATCTCACAGGGTGTTGGAGAATTTTACTGAGATTGTCACGAGTAATAATCTCTGAAGTGGTGCAGTGTAAAACAAGGTTTAAATCATTTGTGTTGAACGTGTTGAGTATTATTACGCTGTTTACTACACTGTTAGACTGTTATTTACAGACTTGGTAATAGTTTGTTTATCGCAAACGCTTAATTGATGTGAAATGACCGTCTTCAGCCTTTTAACTTGTTCGGTGTAAACTATAACACCTGTTCCAGTGAGGAGGACGGCGAGCACGAGAACAAGACGATCTGGTATTACAGTACCAAGGTGCAGCTGGCGGAGCTATTAAACATGCTGGATAAGATGTTCTGGGAGAAACAGCTGTGCGTCACACTGGAGGAACTGCGGGACGAGATCCACACGCACATGGACATCACGGAGGAGCTCACTAACAAAGTCAGAGGCAGTAACAAGTCTTACCTGACCGTGGCTAACGGTAAGGAACACTCACCTGTGCACAAATCAAGGGGTCAGAGCGAGGTGGTACTAATAGTACTAATAGTAACCGATTTTCCTAGTACAGGTAGACCCCGTTTACACTTGGTATTAAAATGCGTCTTGGGCGATCTGATCACAACTGGACAGCGCTAAATACAAGTGTAAAACCGCTTAAACCACTTGCCGAGGTGGTGTGGGACGCATTTAACCACACTCTTTCTGTAGTGTAAACGCTAATGTGTCCCGATGCATCAGCAACACGGACGTAACAGGAAAATACGCCATTACTGCTGGACGCGGTGGTTGTTTTGGTAACAACGCAAGACGTTAGAAAAAAAATGTAGAGGAGCACCGATGTTTGTAGTTGGAGTGCATGAAAATAATGAAGGTATGTTGCAGGTTTTATGTTTAATATAATTAAACACAGCAACGAAATCTGAACAAAAGTGGTCAGCTGGACACCTTGGAGACGCATGATAAACACGGGCGTAAACAGCGTGGTGTCTTGGCAGTCCATTTGTGACCCGAATGCTCAAGACGCATTTTAAACCCATGTGTAAACAGAGCCTCAGTGTTTGTATGTTAAAAACCTCCATCAAACCTACCAACAGATCTGTTTTCATCCTGGAACAATTGCGGTTTACATAATTTTTTTTAGATTAGTAAATACGTGATCGGAGTCAGAGTCTTCGATTTGAAACTTGGCTCATGACCGCAATCATGACCACAGCAGAAAGTTTTAACGAAGGACAGAGTGAAACATTTTACAGTTCGAGTTGGAAACCTGACAGGCTGGGATTTTTTGGCTCCGTCATTCCCTCTTTCGGATGTTGCTTAAATCTTCCAACGTGTACATATGATGCGCAACAAGTGTATAAAAAAAAAAATACTGTTCCAATCTATAATTCATACATTCATAATGTTCATTTGAGGTCACTTTCACAAGTAGTGACCTACCATGTAGTAACCTGCATCATCCCTGTGTACTGCCCACTGTAGCACTCACTGTTCTTCACACGGTTCTTGCACTTGCCTTGTGCACAGGACTACATTATCACATGTTGGGCTATATATACTTGGTAGCGACAGTAATAAAAAAAAATGACTTCACCTGACTTGACTCAGGTTTTATGGGAGCCGTGGCTGGTTTCTGAGTGGTTTAGTTAGCAGACACTGTTTATGAACTAGGGTAGGGCTTTTTTTTTTTTTTTTTTTCCAGCATGATTAGTGTAAATAATTAGCACTTGGTGATTATTTAGTAGTCCTTCTGCCACAAGGTGTGTAATTGTCTGTGAAAAGGCTTCTAGGGTTTTACATTTTCATTCAAGTACCACAAAACTATTTGACCACTTTTTCAATTATTCGTCGTGATTCTTTCAGTTTACGGAAACTTAAAGCAGGCGATTTTTTTTTTCTTTTCTTTTCTTTTTTTTTTTTTTAAATTGTCATTGAAGGCAGGAAATAAGTCCATTTAAAAAAAAAAATAAAAATTTATTAATTTCTCTAAATAAGAATGGTGGTTCTAAGTCATCAGTCTTTACTCTTACATCATCTGTTCAGGTGAGAAACAAAACGCAGTTATGTATAGCACGTTTTGGTGCGGGCGTGATCTTATCTCTGTCCTTAGGAAGTCTTGAAGTCTTTTCAGATCTTTATCAGCTGTCACTGCAGCATTGCCGCACACCCAACATGGAAATGATTCCGTACGTGTGTGACGTGTGTCGAGCTGCGTGCCTGAACTCTGCCTTAAGCGCCGCAGAAATTTCTTAGAAAGTCGGTTGCTTTCTATGCGTTTACTATTCAAACCGGATCAGATGCTGCGGGCTCTGAAAAAGCGACGGAACAAAGTGTGTACAAATACGTGTGTACGTTCAGCATTTTACTCTTGAACACCATATTCAGTGCTGTTGAATTCTGTAACACGTGCATATCAGTGCGCTGTTTCTGATAGGTTATGGTTACTATACAGGGAGTGCAGAATTATTAGGCAAATGAGTATTTTGGCCACATCATCCTCTTCATGCATGTTGTCTTACT
>JAQQZR010000036.1:24261247-24310029 GCA_030068235.1 Notoglanidium macrostoma | reverse complement strand
CCGAAGATGCTGGGATTGGCTCCAGCTTCCCCGCGACCCAGATGGATAAAGCAGTATAGATAATGGATGGATGGATGCATATTAGTTGGCTTTTACTTTACACATTACTTGATTTTTTTTATTTTAATTTTTTTATACTCATTACTTATTTTAATTCAATCAAATTATATTTGACATG
This sequence comes from Notoglanidium macrostoma, assembly GCA_030068235.1. Classification (NCBI taxonomy): domain Eukaryota; kingdom Metazoa; phylum Chordata; class Actinopteri; order Siluriformes; family Auchenoglanididae; genus Notoglanidium; species Notoglanidium macrostoma. Next base: position 24,309,851 of record JAQQZR010000036.1, on the reverse strand, counting down.
GGAGATAACTTGTAAATTTGATCAGACAAAACCTTTCTGGTGTCCAACATTTAGTTAGCACGTATCTGTGTGCTGTAGGTGATGGTAAGGACAAAGGAAGCAGTGAGACGCCGATAGGAATGCATGGGACATTGGCAGCTACACGCATGGTGACGCGCCTGCGCAACCCAGACAGCAAACTGAGTCAGCAGAAGAGCCAGCAGGTGGCAGCAGCGCTCCATGAGTCTTATAGAGCATTCAAGGAGGGAAAAGATGTGAGCATTTGTGGATGTTGGATTCATATTTTATGCAGTTGCTCTAACTGTGAATAAATATGATGACGTCTACCTTCCTATGAGTTCCCATTATATTTGCTAGCTCTATAACTACCTACTGGCTATAGTAGGCTTGCTGCATGCACTTCTTTACATCTCTTTTCTTCAGGTTCTACTGGCAAGCCAGCAAGCAGAACTAGCCCGTCTCAACTCGCGCAACACAAAAGACCTGGTCATGAAGGGTTCCTTCTTCCGCCTGGGTCAGGAAGGCAAGTACCGCGTCTACCAGAACCAGTATAGCACCAACACGCTGGCACTCAACAAGCACCAGCACAGAGAGGACCACGATAAGCGCAGACATCTCTCGCACAAGTTCTGCTTGACCCCCGCTGGAGACTTCAAATGGAACGGCTCGATTTACGGCTCCAGGGCTCTCACCATGTGTACACTGAGGCTCACTATCATCCAGCTGGAGAACAACATCCCGGCACCATTTCTGCACCCCAACTGGGACTCTCACAGGTACAGAACCTGATGTAGACAGCAAGGCTAGAATGATCACAGTTTGTGTCTTGCAAATATTGGAAAAGTGTTTGCACCCACTGTACACATCTGCTCATGTGCCGACAAAGCCATCCCTAATTTAACAACTTAGGTTAGGTAGCTTTCTATAGCAGTGAACTATGACAAGTATGAGCTGTTTGGTTCTCTGTGTCAGCAGGTTACTGTGTGTGTCTGTCTTCTCTCAGGGCAAACTGGAGCAAGGCTGTGCAGATATGCAGCAAGGCGCGGGAGTTTGCTTTGGCCTTAGCCATCCTCGAGTGTGCTATCAAACCAGTGGCCATGCTGCCTCTGTGGAAGGACTCACTGGGGCACACACGGTGAGGGTTTCATGCACCGGGTATCATTGTACTGGGTACATACAGCATAGATACATTTCCCCCTATTATAACTCATAACAACAAGAAACCTTTAAAGGCAGTATTTGAGACAAAATATTTTGAGCTATGAGGTGCTATTTTGAACCCTGTGAAACAAATTTGCAAATAATAGCAGCGTGAATAGTGAAAGAGGCAAAAAAGCGGAAGAGAGAAATGTTGTGGTTGTAGTGTTGGTTCATCTCGCAAAGGAAAAACTTTAACTTACCATTAAAGCTTTATAGTGTGATGCAAGCAACCATGTCATGTTTAGACCATTCATCGACTCGGAGGTTTGAAGCCCTCTTTGGAAGCACATGCACAACTTCGGCGTACGAACGAAAAAACATCCTTCCCTTAATACAGTTTATTGAAATGGCGTGTGAGAGCGTTGGGCATTTGGGGAAACTTGCATTTGAGCAATCAGAAACTTTCAGTATGACAAGATCCACCTCAGTGACTCCTGGTCCTTAGAAAAGTGCTTACTCTGGAGCAGGAACTAAAATAAACTTCACGTCTTGTTGCCTCAACGATATTGGCTTTGCTAGCTTCACTCACCCAGCAGTTGCCAGGTTTTTTTTTTTTTTTTTTAACTAATGTGTGTTTTTAGTTTGCTTGATATTTTACTTGTTTGTAGGTTAGCCAGTTTAATTTTACAAGCTTGTGGGCCCCATTCAAGGTGTGTTCTCATGCCCAGTGCTCCCTGGATAGACTCCAGATCCACCATGACCCCAATAAAGCGATGACTAAAGATAAACGAATGAGCTTATGGGCTATCCTGTTTACTGGAATTACAGGAGAGTAATTATTCCACACCAATAGCTTTAAAGCAATTGCAGTGCAATATTACAAAACCCTCAGAGTTCATGCACAGGCAAGGACTTCATGTGGCTGATGAAAGCAAAAAAGACCCTACAGAAAGATGACAGGAAATTCAAGATCAAGTGTGTGTCATGATTCAGTTTTGCTGCCAACATAGCAGGACTTGTTCGGTGTCTCCAGTGTGTATGGGTTTCTCTTATTTGCCTTCCTCGGCTGCTTTAAGTCAAACGAAGCAGAACCCCGTTTAATCACGTTTCGCTGGAGTTCTTCCTCAAAGTCGACTGTGCCGCTTGAGATTCACGCAAGGATGTTTGCCAAGCATCAAAGGCGCAGTTTGTGTTGTAAACCAATATTTGCACAGAGTGCTTGTTCCCGGGCACGGCCCACTTAAAGCCAGGCTCACCGTGCACACATTTCCGGCCCTGATCCTTTGGCCCCAGGGTTAACGGCTACACGAGCCCGCGTGTTTTCCTCCGCAGACCCACCATGAGCTCTTTAAAGTAGTGTTGGGACTGGCTGCGTGCCAGAGAAAACCCAGGAGTCACTCTAGTGGCTCTTTCATCAAACTGTGAGGGTGTGTGTGTTTGCGAGAGAAAGTGGGTTGGTGGGCTGAGTTCATTTGAATGTGTGTGTGTATATGTGGCTGGTTTGTACAGCCTTGTTTTGATGCCAGCATTTTGTGTGTGTGTGTGTGTGTGTGTGTGTGTGTGTGTGTGTGTGTGTGTGTGTGTGTGTGTGGGGCACAGGCTGCACCGTATGACGTCCCTCGAGCGGGAGGAGAATGAGAAGGTGAGGAAGAGAGAGAAGAAGCAGGAGGAAGAGGAGACCATGCAGCAGGCCACTTGGGTCAAGTACACCTTCCGTATTAAACATCAGGTGAAGATTTGAACGAGCTTATGTGCATACGCTCATACATAGACACTACAGTTTGTTTTTATAGTTGACACTGAAATGATTCTTTCAGATTTATTCACGGAATCGACACACGGATTTAGTCTCAGGCCTAGTTTATATATAATTATTGATCTATTACATACCTCCGGACCCTGTCCTTGCTTTTTTCTAATCTTTTTGGTCAACATGAATATGTGGTTACTGAGTCAGGGGACAAAATAAACACTTTACAATAATATGTTACTGAGTATCACTTTGAAAATCCTGTAACTAGAGAACAAACGGAGTACGATATACTATAAGAGACTTGATGGAGCTTTGGCGTTTCCCTTGCTTGTTGGGAAACAAGTGAAAAATTCTTTTCCCTTTTTTTTTTTTTTTTTTTTTTTTTTTTGGGTCATGGAATTTGCATCATCACCTAGTTAACCCATTATACTCATAGATACAAACTAAATGGAAGCAGTTGATGTGATGTTAAAAGTTTGTGCTACATCTTTAAAAGTTTATGTAAAAAAAGGTATCTTCAAGTCTAAACAGATCTTTTTTTTTATTTTTAAGTTACATTTATTTGTATTTTATGTGTACTTTATTTAATATTTACTTAATTTAATAAAACATCTTACAACAACTATGATGTGATAATTGGGTTGTGTGTCTTTTTTCACGTGAAGGTTTGGAAACAGAAAGGAGAGGAGTACAGGGTGACTGGGTATGGCGGCTGGTGTTGGATCAGTAAGACTCGCGTCCCTCGATTTGTCCCAAGACTTCCTGGGAACACCAACGCTAATTACCGGCAAGAGATAGAGGGTAGATATGCCAATATTTGATGACTAGTGCAGTCTGTTTTAAATTTAATTGTCTTGGCAGCCTGAAATAAGTATTTTGTTTCACTTGTTCTGTTTACTTTTAGTTCACTATCCTTTACTTGATTCTTTCCTTTATTTTGTTATTTTTACTCACTGATTAGATGAGAGATTAATTTGTGATAAATGTTTTCTTCTTTATTTTTTTATCGGGATTTTTTTCTACCTCGTGATAAGCTGGCAAGAGCATCAGGAGTCCTGCAGACTCTAACATCGCAAAAAGTCCTGAAGTGTCTGAGAGCAGCAGAGCAGAAGCGGACAATGAAAGAAAGACCGATGAAGAGAAAAAAGACAACGGGAAGGAGGAAGAGGAGGTGGACACTGAAGCAAAAGCACCCAGTACTCAGCTGGATGATAGAAAAGGTGTGTTTTTCATAGTGATTTTTCATTTTTTTTTTTTTATTTTTTTTTTTCTTTTTTTTTTTTTTTTTTTACTTAATTTTACATTGTTACATGGTTTAAAATATTTATTGTTGGATAGGGATATGTGCGATGCTAACCTGAAACCAACTTTATTGCATGTCTAATAGCCTTTATTTCAGGTGTTTGTTTTATTAAGTTTATTATCTAGACTTCATTTTAAACAGTATTGTTGCTGTTCTATTGTGAGTCATTTCTTAATTTTTTTTTATATTTTAATGCTGTCATTATTATTATTATTATTATTAATCAGTTAAAATGATTTTTTTCTCACTCCTGTAGTGTTTCCTGAGGGCAGAGGTCATGCAGCTTTAGACAATGCGACTGTTAAGCAGGAAAATGAAGAAGCCAGACCTTTCTTCTATGACGTGGTCAATGTGAGCGAGGGCTTCCTGCTCCGCACAGCTTACAAGAAGAAGGTCAATCCTGCCAAACTGGATGAGCTGCTTGAGCACCGAGTCAAGCAACAGGTCATCGAGGAAAGACAGAAGAAGTCCGCTATGTGTGCCAATCCTAAGGTTGTGATCCAGAGGCTCAAGTTTAAAATGGAGCCACATGGAGCGGTAGCGTGTATACAGCCTGAAGTTAAGTCCGAGGTCAAGAAAGGTGTGCAGGAGTCAACCAAAGAGCCTGTTGTGTCTTTGGCATGTTCTGTTAGCCAAGAAACGGGGACAAATGGGTTAGCACATGCGTGTGTAGGGCAAGTAGGGCCTGTTGGAGGCGGTACCACACCTGGTGTGAGCCAGACTCAGTCTGGTATTCAAAAGACTGTTCCACATGTCTCAGGGGACACTCATAAGGAACTTGTCAATATGGATAACACAAGCGGTACTGTTCCCCCATCCACTGGAGGCAGCAGTGAGCAAAGATTAATAACCGCAGTGAACCAGCAAACAAGTACACCAGAACAGGTGAATAATGGGGATGGGTACAGGAAACAGGAGAGTAAAGGAAATGGTCCTCTTTTCTTGCAAATGAACGGACAGAATGTTAAGGAACCTGGTACCAAGGACAATAGTGTGGTGAACAAGGTGACTGACCGGAGGATAGAGGACGATAAGAAGGCTCTGTCGCTCAAGGATCCTCTGAAACCTTTAGTGAATGGAAATACTGTTCTATGTGGGGATCTTGAGAGAATCAGCAGCACAGGTGCTGCAGGAGGAACCCCGGAGTACCTCCCCCCACAGAAGGTGCCCCGTCTAGGCGTCACTGTCGAGGATCTGGCACTATCCTCTCCAACCATCCCCAAATCGGATCCTGCATTAGACAGCAAAGAGCTCAACAGCATGGAAGCCAATTTGGACGGGGATGACGAAGTGTCCCAGAGGACAATCGTTCCCTCGCCGGTACCCTCAGCGGAGGAATCGAGCCTCAGCAATGATTTTGTAGAGAGCAACTGCAGCAGGGGTTCACACACGACAACGCTGGTCAAGCAAGTCACTACCACAGTAACAACCACCACTGAGTCTCAGACAATTAGCAGTCGTACAGTGACTGAGAGCAACACCGTTTCTACCCTAACTAGCACAACCAAAACCACTGTGACGCAGGAAACAAAAACCACCACGACACCTTCCTCGAAGCAAAGCTCGTCCCCGCTGGTCTCCAAGGCGATAACACGGGTGCAGTCCACACGAGAACGGGTGCAGCTTATTCGCTTTTCTCGCACCAAGAAGGTACGATCTGAGACCGCTCTTCCGACTTACAGCAAGTTTGCCACCAAGAGCTGCAAGAAGAGCATCTTCATTCTTCCCAGTGAAGAGCTCAAGAAGCTGGCACGCAAGGGGGGCTTTAAGGAAGTTTCCGTTTTCAGCTACAATGCCAAACCAGCCCCAGACATCTGGCCATACCCATCTCCCAGACCCACATTCGGCATCACATGGAGGTGAGTTGGCAGGTCCTTGGTAGAGAGGACATCCATTTGGCTACTGAAAACGTCCATTTGGCTATTTGTCATGGAGATTAGTAATATTTATTCATTAAGAAATGTTGTTCAAACATTTGAGTGAACCCGCATCCAACATGCTGCCATGTAGCCTTTACACCGAACAATTGTGTAGAACAGCTATTTAAAGTAAAAATATGTACAGTATGCACAGTCTTTTTTATAGCTAAAATGTATGTTTATAGCTATCATGTTTATGCGCATTATCTGACATGCGCATGGGTGATATTTAAGTTTGAAGCCAACTGCAGCAGCATGCGCTCTGGGGTGAAACCTGTAACTGACACATAATGTAAAAGTGAAAATCTCTGACTCCGATTTATAGATATTTGCACGTCACATGTTTCAAACCGGGGGGGGGGGGGAATGCTTCACTCCCCAAATTGCACAGGTCTCCATGCTTTTGGTGTAAATGTACACTTTCAACTATATCTTCTTTACAACTTTCACAGGGTGCAGCGTGACGCACAAGCCCAGTCTTAGCATTAGATGCCGTGCATGCAGAAGTTTGCTATTTGAGCCGTTAAAATGGGGTCAATGGGCAAAAAAGTTATCACTATAGTGACCTGTACATGTTTTCATGGAATGCATTCTCAAGACTTGCTCATTAGTCATTTTCACTTAATGTTCAGGATGCACCAGTGGAGCCATGAAACGTTCAGATATATTTTCCTTCCTTTATGTTTTTTTTCCCTGTCATATTGGCACTGGAAAAAAAGTAATATCCTTTCTCTTAATATCCTTTCAAAACACGAAACGTTTTAAATCGCCCAAGAGAAATAAATGTGCCTGTAGTGCAGTGTTTAACTTTGGGCAAAGCCAAAATTTGATGTATTATTTTACTGCTTTTAATCAGAAAGGAAAAACAAGCAATGCAAAAGGTGCATGACATGAGATGCAGCCTAGCAAAAGTTCAGTTTAAAAGTTAATCAGTCGGGATTTGTGATAATACGAAACGGTTCTGCTTGGGCTTTAGGTATCGTCTCCAGACCGTGAATTCGTTAGCGGGGGTGAGTCTGATGTTGCGGCTACTTTGGGCATGTCTTCGTTGGGACGACATGGCTGTAAAACCTTCCTCTGCTGGGACTACACGCACAGGTAACCTCAGCACATGTTCAGTTTCACTGATTTTTGGTTCAGTGTTTAGACCTACTGTATCTTAGACACGAATCCAGTTTTCTTGGCATGTATTACTATAAACAGTACACTTTTTCCAGATGTCATCTAGCAACATTTGTGATGTGATTCAAATAGAGCTGTAGAGAAAATTAAGACGCTAGCTGAATTTGAGTAATATCTTTTTGCTGTGCTCCGTCATTATACTTGTTCGTTTCCCTTCATCTGTTTCAATGCACTTAACTCATTAACTAGCTAGCCGTATCATTGTTGCTATAACGACCGATGTAGTCGACCAAATGAGAGTAATAAGCTTCTAAGTGCAACCAATGACCAAATCCTAACTTCGGTATTTGATCATCTGCTCCTGCATTTGCTGTGTATTACATTCCACGTTCACACCCTTAATATACAGTCTTCCTACATCCTCTATTTGTGTGATGCAGAAACATCCGAGACCGAGATCACCACCACAGAGATCATCAAGCGCAGAGACGTCGGCCCGTACGGTATCCGGTCAGAGTACTGCATACGGAAGATCATCTGTCCTCTTGGGGTTCCTGAAACGCCTAGAGGTGAGCGTGCACTTTCTTGTAACATGACCACTTAATGATAATTTTGTTAATTAGTTCATCTATTGGTTATTTGTCTGGTTGGGTCATTAATATGCTAAATACCAAAAAGAAGTCATATAATGTTTAATATAATATAGCATTTCTTTCTTTCTAGCATTTTAGTCTCACAATGCTTCTAGGGAACTTGACTTAATTAGATAACAGGTCACTAAGTACGTTACAATATTACATTTATCAGACAGTCACAGCATGAGACTTTTTTCAGTCGTTTACATCATTCACGTTTTAAGCCTCTGCCGCTGAGGGACACACAAGGTCAGATGAGTATGTTTAAAAAATAAAAAAAATAAAATGTTGTACTAGTTCTGCTCACTTTTATGCAGCTGTGTTTTACCATGGCCTTAATCACTTACCTGCTTTTCAAACCATGATTTGTTTAATTCTGATAATCAGAGTCTAATATGCACTGGCTCACTTGCTAACTGGAACATTCGGAAACTGAATTCACTTTTACTTGGGCAAAGTGAATCGTTTGAAGTGTGTGGAATCAGTTTAAAAGCATTGCGGATGACTAATATTTTAGTGCCTGGAATCAGGGAACTGGCCCTTTTTTGAGATCGTTTCTCGGCACCCTTGATGTCAACGGAAGTTGACATTTTGACAATGGCCAATTGACACACAATATATGTTATAAATAAAGTGTACATGAAGAAAATGGTTATCAACAAATACTTTAAAGAATTATTAGCTAATTAATTCAAGTAACTGCGCTACTTGTGGTGTGACATGAAGTGACACAGACCAACCAGGTGATAATGAAGTATTTTTATGATCCAAGTTGTCAGTTACTGGCTGCAGTCCTGGACATTAACTTATTTTGCATAAGCACAAAGTGTCTTGTTCCTTTACATTAGGCATATGCTTATCGTTAGTTATATTGCATACTTTTTGGGGTTTGTAGGGTGTATTTTAAATTACATCCTGTAGTCAGATGTTAACAGGAATCTGAAGTTGTGTCTGTTTTTGTCTACAGCAGAGACGTGTACGCCGCAGAGGAAAGGCCTGCGCTCCAGCGCTCTCCGGCCCAAACGCCCTGAGCCTGGCAAGCAGGACGGCCCAATCATCATCGAAACCTGGGTGCCTGAAGAAGATCTCCACTTGTGGGAAATCCGGGCATTTGCAGAGCGGTACATGCAAATTTTGGCCATCTCTTGAAATTCTCAACATGCATTTAATTTACGTCTATATTTTTATCTATGTTATTTCCTCCCTGCACAGCTGTTCCTGCTGAAAGAATGTGTCCATTTTTGTGTATTGATTTTAAAATTGCATGCTGCGGCTTTAAACGCATTCTGCCTTCAGTTTAACGCATTGTGTCTTTAAGACTCCGTGTTACTTTTGAAGTCGCACTGTTTCCTTGGGTAACATGTCGCTTTGTTTCTCTGTCCGATCCAGAGCGGAGAGGGAGAAAACCCAGGCAGCAGAGCAGGCCAGGGTTAGCGCTCGGAGGAAAGCATTGGAGCTTCAGCAACAGGTGGGAAAACAGGAAATTGTTCATCATGTACACCTCCTCACTAATGCATGAGTCCAGACCAGTTTCAGTTCACATTAGGCTCCCATGCTAAATGTACATGGATTATGATGCACTTCACCCGAGCATAAGTGTGACAGTACTCGAATCTTTAATGAACGTACAGATGAGCAAACATTCATGCACCCAAACACAACTAACATTTATGCCGTTTGGCAGACAAACATTTCCAGAACGACCTACAGAAGCGTTTTGAAATCCTCATCAATAAAGACATCTTCATACTGGTGCTAGACCAGGGACTAAGAGTACCATCAGTCTAAAAACTCTTTTGGAAGGTAATATTACATGAAAAACACAAGACAAGGAACGATAAATGATCTATAATAGATCCATTTTTGGTTTTGTAGGAAAGCAGCAGTGATTTAAATCTGAGGCAGGTAGCGCCAGGAAGCCAGATTAAGGAGTGTAGCAGTGGGTTGGTCGGGGAGAACTTGGTAAAGTTGAAAACATACCACGTAGCTGCGTTCTGGATCAGTTGCAATGGTCGAATGACATGCAGAGGTAGACCAGGATCAAAATGACTAGGGACTGAATGAACATCTGAGTGGCCTCTGTGGATAGAAATGGACAAATCCTTCTTATGATGTAAAGGAGGAATCAGCATGACCGTGTCAGTTTAGCAGTAAGAGGAGAAGGTCAGTTGATTGTCCGGATCTCAGAGCTGTCCACGGTGATCACAGGATCTTGATGTAGGGATGCATTTTAGTTTTCCTGGGATTAAGTTTCAGCTGATGAGCTGCCATCCATGATGAGATTTGATTTTCTCCATAGCAGTAGGAAGCCTTTTGGAATTTGAAGAATCAAGCTGAATAGAGATAAAATAACATTAATCTTGATAAATACGGACGAATTAGTTGCTAGACAGTCGGTATCTGGCGTTTTACTGAAGATTTTTGTGCCCGAAGTGAGTTCAGGCATTCGTCAAGGTGTGTAAGAATGTGTTTGATTAATCGGAGGTCTACACTGTTCTTTAGATTCACCTGTGTGTCACATCATACTTTAGCAATAAAGGTAAAAAGCACTAAAATCAGCACAGGTACTTGTCTTGCCACCCAGTGTTAAAGCCTTATTACTCTCGGCTGCCGGATACGACATTAGTTTGAACCATTACCGCTCTCATTCTAGAAACGTCAGGAGCAAAAGGAACAAAAGCAGCAAGCCGCTGTAGCCTCTACTCCCTCGGCCAGCCCTGCCACCCCCAGCACTCCCAAAACGACAGCAGGGACCCTCACCGGCCAGGTCACATCTGGAACCAAAGTGGTACTGGCCACCAAGATGGGCACGCCGGTCACATTCCAGCAAAATAAAAACTTCCAGCAAACATTTGCTACCTGGGTCCAAGGTCAAGGTAAGGAGCATCATCTTGCTTCTTATAACATTTTATAAACCTCCCCATTTCAGCACAGTTTGCGTAAAAGTAGAGATGCACCACATCATTCACCAGGCTGTGACTTTTCTGTGACATTTAAATGTCAGAATGTGGTCATTTTCATTTTAGAACCCTGTTTATTTCCATAATCCCTTGATTTTGCGTTTAAAAGAATCTGTTCCTAAACCATTGTGGCTAGCTACCCCAAAGCACAGCCATGCCTGCTTAACCCTCCAGTCATACACAGCACTTTGCTGTCATTGAACGAGTGGAACGTTTTACAACATGGCTTGCATGAGATGACGCACCGCATGCTAATGCTGGCTGACCGTTGTCTGACTGTTGCCTTTTCTTGTCCTATGTTGCGATGACTGTGGAGCATGTGTGGTGTCCGTGCCATCCTGTTCTGTTGCTCATGGAATTGCAGGGCCTTATTCAATCATTCCATTATGCAGAGCGGTCAGAAACACTTGCCCATCGTTAACTGTAGCGTTCTTTTGCAATTTACAATAGTACGTTTTACACCAGTTTTTACAAACACTGTGGTGGTTGATCGAATAGAGGCCTCTTTCTAATACTCCCCCTTACTCCATCAGATCTCCTCAGCACTTATTTGTTTTCTCCACCTCACTGATTTCTCACCTCTACTTTTTAAGTAAATTATATTTCTTAATATGACAGTGTCCAGCAGCACTGTTACCACCGTCTCCACGACGACGGGGCAAACCTTCCAGATCTCAGGCAGTCCCGTGTCTGTGACTGGCAAAGTCATCCCTCTTCCTGCCAACAGCAAGATCGTCACACTCAGTGTGCCCAACATGCAAGGAGGTACTGCTGCTGCCCGTTACTGGCACCTACTGGCAATTACTGATTACTGGTACTTAAGAGTACTGATGCTCTAACTGAGAACTACACGTTTTTATTTCAAGCTACTGACCGTTATTAATTTTTATGACTACAATCATTCACGAATTCTTGCTGTTATTTAGGGCTTCTGACCCTTACACAAGACGATGGCGTGTTACTGAAAGCTTCTGAACACAAGGTTATGGACTGTTATTTAGTAGTACTTACTTACACAAGGCTGTTAACTGTTATTGAAAGTTATTTACTGCTGAGCAAAGCTATGGACTATTTATCATCGCAGTGAAATTTACTGACTGTTCAATCAAGGCTGTGGACTTCTGTTGAAAGCTACTGACTGGTACACAAAGCTATGGACCGCTATTGAACGCTACTGATTGTTACAAAAGGCTACTGACTGTTATTTAAAGCAACTGACTGGTACATAGGGCTTTGGGCTGTTCCAGAGTTACTGACTGGTACACAGGGCTTTGGGCTGCTCCAGAGTTACTGACTGGTACACAGGGCTTTGGGCTGCTCCAGAGTTACTGACTGGTACACAGGGCTTTGGGCTCTTCCAGGTCACTGACTGGTACACAGGGCTTTGGGCTCTTCCGGTGTTACTGACTGGTACACAGGGCTTTGGGCTCTTCCGGAGTTACTGACTGGTTCACAGGGCTTTGGGCTCTTCCGGAGTTACTGACTGGTTCACAGGGTTTCGGGCTCTTCCGGAGTTACTGACTGGTACACAGGGTTTTGGGCTCTTCCGGAGTTACTGACTGGTACACAGGGTTTTGGGCTCTTCCAGAGTTACTGACTGGTACACAGGGCTTTGTTCTCTTCCAGAGTTACAGGCTGGTACACTAGGCTACTGATCATTATTAAAAATTACCATAGACTTGATATACATGTCTGCAGGCTGTTATTGAAAGCTAGTGACTTAAACAAGAATATGGACTGAAAATGACGACTACTGACTGTTACATGAGGCTTCGAGCTGTTGTTGAAAGCTACTGACTGTTACATGAGGCTTCGAGCTGTTGTTGAAAGCTACTAACTGTTAGACAAGGTTACTGACATATTACCCGCGTACCCTCATTGCATAGTGTTATGGACTGTTACTAAGTTACTGACTGTTTCTGATGCAAGCTGCCTCTTCTGATGGCTCCTGTTTATTACTTTGATTTATTGACTTTAAGTATATGGACACTGGTCTTTAGTGATGATTTATTACAGGCTGTTAATGGTTCGAGCCAGCTCCTGACCATTAATAACGGCTACTGACTGTTGCTCATTGTTACCCCTTAGAGTTACGTTCCTCCGTAGTTGTGCCTACTGAACAGTTCCTCACGCTCATCAGAGGTCACTGATGGACCCGTACGTTCAGATTCCAAATGTTAGCACTGCTGACTGTTCCTGAGACCAACAGTGAGCTGACAACTACAATTAGTTTCTGCTAAAATGAGTGAATGATGCCATTCCCAGGCTCTGGAGTAGAGGAGTAGATTAAATCAAAAGTTGAATTCTGGTAAAAGCCGCAATGTTTTGTCGATCAGTTCATCATTCCCCTTTGAAATCATTGCGCTTTTTTTAATGGATATGAAAATGACCTGAATTTCGTGCACAAGTAGCCTCACAACAACTGGTTGTTGTAGAAAAATAGAACTGGTCTTGTAAAAAATAGAAATATAAAGGAATTGTAGATAGGTTTATCAATAATAATGAATGTACTTATACCACAGCACTGTTCTCTGTACCTGTTCACTGTTTGCTCATATGTACGTTCATTTATATTAATGTACTCGTTCTAATAAGTTATCATTTCTATAGTAACACTTAATTCACAGAGACTTGTACAGGTGACTGCGAATTTAAAAAGCATATATTGTTGATACGGTGAAGTTTTCTGTGAGGAGATCTTTATTAAGAACCGGAGTAGCTTAGCATTTAAGTAAGGGTTAAATTTATCCTGTCTGAATAGGCGCTGGGGAAACCGTACTTTTTTTTTTTTAACAACACAAATGCTTCTAAATGGTATAAACACTTATGAGCGCGAACACGCATCAGTGTATGCCTCACCGCTACACCACCCACGACAAAGGCCGTTAGTCACTTCACTTGGCATCAGGGCAAAGCCAGGACTTGTTTACGTCCTGTCAGTAGTAAGAGGCTGACCAAACTCATCCTAATAAGAATGTTTTCATGACCTATTCAGCCGTGAGCGTGCCGTCTCGGAGGGAGCGACGCCACCGCTGCTTGGTTACATTAAGAGGAACGGTAAATATTGACGGGTGTTTGGGTTTGCCGTTTTCTTTTCTCCTTCCCAGTGTAGGACTTTTCCAAGCCATTACAGCACCTGGTTATGTTCTTACTGACACTTCACACTATGGAGCAGAAGGTGTTTTTATAGCCTTTACACTACAACACATCACATCCTGCACTAGGCATTGTGCACCAGTGTTTACAACACCTATAGCCTGGCAATGTTTACGTATATGGAGCATGGCGTGAACCCAAGGCTAGTTAATTCATTTAAATGTGAGTTGTGTAGTGCTTTTAACAATCGACATTGTGACAAAGAAGCTTCACAGATGTCTTGGTGAAAATCTGTTAAATTATATATCAATTTATAGACATAAAATCATGAATCGCTTTACGGTTGAAATTTTTTGATTGGCCAGCATTTTAACCAAAATGTTCTGACTTGTGAGATTTACAAACATCTATAAACTGAATTATTCAATTCAATTCAATTCAGTTTTATTTGTATAGTGCTTTTAACAACAGACATTGTCACAAAGCAGCTTCACAAATTCTGAATATAAACTTATGAATCTATATATCCCTAATTATGGGATTTCCTTCTTCAAGGAGGATTCATGCCGTGAGGGACAAGCCTGAGCAGGAACTCTGCCCACATAGGGAGCCACCTCCTAAACGGAGAGCAGGTTTAGTGACGGTGTCCCAATAAGCAAGAAAATATTTTCATTTGTTTTCATATTGTGACGTGAATAACAAATTGCTTGATGAGTAGTGTGTTATTGATCTAACACTTTCTTTTGCCCTTTTTATTTTTCCCTTTTCTCTATATGAAATGTGAACTTTTTTTGAACAAGTAGTGTCTTGACACTAAAAAAGTGAGGGAAAGGAAAGTGAGAACTAAAGGAAAAGAGAAAAGCAATGTGAGAGAAAGGAAGAACGGAAGCGAGAGCAAAAGGAAAAAGCAGCGCGAGAGAGAAATACAAAGAAAAATGTAATAGTGGAAGAAAATGCTGAAAAACAAGAGTGCAATTTGTAAAAAAGAAAGAACGTGTGAATGGAGAGATAAAGAAATGTGAAAAGGGGAGAGAGAATGGAGGAAAATGTGAGAGAACAAAAGTGAGAAAAAGAGAGAGGGAGAAAGCGTGAGAAAGTACAAGAAGGTAAGTGGGGGGGGAATAAGGAGAAAGAAAGACGGAAAGGGAAAAGGAATGAAAGAGCAAGAGAAACTGGACAGAAGTGAGTGAGAATGGAAGAAAGATGGAGAAGGAATGAGTGCAAGAGAAAAAGGAAGTAAGAAAGTAAGAATTTAAAAGAGGAAAGTGATTGCGAGAGCAAGAGGGAAATGCAGAACGAGTGAAAGAAAGAAGAATGCAAGACCAGGAGAAAATCATGAAAAGAAGGAAAGAAAAAGAACGAAGAGGGGAGAAAAAGAATCTAGGTGAGAAGAAAAAGAAAAAATAATGGATTTAGGAAAAAAGAAAACATCCTGAAAATTCCCATTCCTGATTTAGGAAATTAGGAAAAAGGAAGGAATGGATTTTGGATGCAATAAAAAAAGGAATAGTTACAGAAATAAGGGAAGAAGAAAAAGGATAGAGGGGGGAATGTCACAGGTTTTATACAGTCATAAGCAACACAACCATAAATGAAGGGGACTTTTACTCCGTTTAGATATTTCCACATATTACACTGATACTGAATAGCACATGAATATCATTGTGGTGTTTGACTAATCACACGTGCGCGCACACTGTTAAGATGTGGAAGAAAAACAGCACTCAAACCCAAATTAATGCCTTCTTTAAATTGAGAGGATTCAAAATTATGTTCTGCATCATGGCTTCGTACAAGAGCTTGGTTTTTTCCTCGTGTCTCAAATGATTAACTTTTTTGTATTTGTGGGGGAAAAAAAGCTAATAATGATCTAACACACTACATCATACAACATGACTATCCACTATTAAAGGCCTCTCTCTGTTTTAAGAGCGGAATTTCTTAATTGCGCGATAAATTCGGCTCCTGCTTGGCGTGTTTTGTTAGAGAGCGCGCGCGCGTGTTCGTGTACATGACGCAGAAAGAGAGAGCCCGAGCTTGTAACACACAGAGGTGTGTTTTTCCAGTCCGGTCGTTTCAGGTAGTGCTGTTTTTTCTGGAGACACCGGAGGAAGTCGGCATGAAAACGAGTTTCCCCCGTGCCGATGAGTCTGGAGCAGGTAGCCCAGGCCGCATAGAGAGTTTCCTTCTGCTCTTTCCGTGTCGGAGAAGAGTGTCACTTACCTCCTCTTCCAAGCCGCCATCCATCCACAGGGCAGCTGTTTGATGTCAGGATGGAGGCGAACCCCACCCCACAGCCACCTTCAGCCCTCTGAAACGGGGCATTTTCAAGCTTCTCACTTAATGTCTTGTGGTTGCTCTTAAACCATCGAAGAAGAGGTGATGGAAGGATACTGATGTGGGGTGTCTTTTTGTTTGTTTGTTTGTTTGTTTTTTTTAAATACTTCTGTTTGTTGTGTCCATGAAAACAAGATGGATTGAAGGCATTAATGCATCATTCATAAATTTCTCTGTTGTTCGCCCGCCCCTCTTCAGATCTCATTTGCTCTTTGAAGACGCCTGTTTACCTGCTCCGGCGCTGTTTATCGTGGCAACCATCAAAGCACGGTAAAAGAGAGCCGTCGAACAAGTAATCCATTGAGTCATGGTGTATTTTCAGAACTCGCAGCGCTCTGTCGAGTGAATCGGCCAGTTAAAGCGTTGCTTTGGGGTGCAGAGGTGGCCGAGATTCAGGTTCGAGTCCCAGGAGTCCGTAAGGAATGCGCATAACTGGGTCAGGGCGTGTTTTGCTCATTGCTGATGATGTCGAAGGCTAACAATGTGGGTACAGTTAAGCAGTTCCCACCTGGCAGCGTGTAGCAGTGAGATTCCTTTAATGCAGCTTCTTTTGTATGTGGGTGGTCTTGGGATTGGGATAAAGCATGATACACTGGAGCTTGTTGATGGGATCTTAATGGGTGTAGCTCAAGAATCATCTTCAAAACTCAAAAAAATGTAAAGACTTCGAACATGCGGACCTAACCGCTTTTAAACTAGCACGCAAAATGGAACCATTCATGTGCTGCGTGGGCGCACAACACAGAGCTGTAGTTCTGGCGACTTCAGCTAGCAAGATCGAGACTGTGCCATTTTAATTTAGTGACCTTATTTGACATTTTCTTAAATATGAGCAAATTATGTCGCGGTCAAGCAACAAATCCAGGCAGTCCTCCTCTAAACCTTTACTCTCACCCCTTAAGTTCCTGCTCATGTGTAGCTCCCATTTAACCACATTTGGCACTTAGAAATGGAAGAAAAGCCACTGACTCTTTTGTATTCTCCGAGGTTTAAATTTAGTACAAAACAATTAAGGATGTGTATGAAATTTACAAAAGAGCGTTTTAGCTACTACTCTCTCGTATTGAAAAGTCTGACAGGCTACGCCCACGAGCGAAAACAATGGTTGCCATGCAGACAGTGCATGTCAGTGGCACCCCCTGTCAATCACAGTGACACTAGCCAATTGTGGGTGTCTGAGCTCATCAATGTGGAAGAGGGCGGACAGCACGTTCCTCCGAGTTTTTGGTGCTGCCCTGTGATCCGTGATCATATGTATCAAAGATCAATTTTGTATGAATGTTACACACTACAAGTTTTAAAATCTTCTTGCAGTCATCTTGCATAGTTCGATCTCTTTCATGAAAATACAACCAGCAAGGAATTTCTTTAAGGATTAAAAATACAGACCTTGTGACTGAATCGAATTTAATTTCCCAGTGCATTGCGGTTATTTTTGCCACCATGTTGCAGTAGTAACACACTGACATGCGATCACTGTCCAAGTCAGGTGTTCTACAAGGGGAATATATAATACAGTCTGTCTGTAGGATTAGGGCTGAGAAACAGTTTTAATGTAGTCACAATGTCTGTTCTTCAGGTGTACAGCAGAAGGTTGTCGGCATCATTCCATCTGGTACCACAGGCAACAAGCAAACCATCACCACAGTGCAGCCCAACACAACTACCGTCAACATCACAGCCAAGGCACAGGGGACAGCTACACCACAGGTACACAAACAATAGCTTCCCATAACACCCAAGACAGGAGCTTGATAAGTTTGCAAGCCAGCTCACTAATATTAGCTCAGTAATTTGTAATTAAAATGCACTAGCTAGGTTTCATGTTTCTGCCATGATTATACACACACAAACACACACACACACGCACGCACGCGCGCGCGCGCACACACACACACACACACACACACACACACACACACACACACATATATATATAATTTTTATTTTTTTTATTTTAGGTGATCACGACTGGAGGACAGCTAAGGACAGGGATGACGGTATTACGAACGCCTACACAGCAAGGGGCTGCTCTGGGGAAAACCATCCTCAGAACCCCGATAGTGGTGCAACAAGGTCTTTATAGCACTCATCTGACATCAGTATGATTGTTATGTCTGGCTGTCAGTCTGTCCTTACATCTCACTGTGCATCTGCTCCTCTCCCTCCTAGGCCAGGCCGGTAAAGTGGTGACCCAGATCATCCAGGGACAGCCTAGCAGCCCTGCGAGCAGCGCACAGGTCCGGGGCACAACCCCGCAAACTGCCTCCAGCCCCAGGGCAACCCAGGGTCCGGTCAAACTCACCCTCGCTCAGCTCACCCAGCTCAGTCAGGTTACCCAGGTGAGAGACACACACACACACACACACACACTACATCTCAGGGTTATTATAATAAATTAATAAAAAATGTAAATGGGGCCAGCTCAGCCAAAAGAAGTAGAAATTAATTGAGTAATTGGTTTTATTATTTAAATTAAATCAAATCAAGTAAATAGAAATATTTCGTCAAAATATGACGTTTTGTTTGACAGCATTCACAAGATTTTACATTTTAGTTAAAGAACATTGCAGCTAAAACAGCTGAAACTCATAAAAAAGAAAAATAATTTCATTAACTTCGTAAAAATATCTCTTAATAAAACCTCCTATAAATGAACAAGACCACATACACTAATACAAAAGTGAGATGTAAATGATAACTGTTGCATTTAATAAACAAAACTAATATGTAAGTGCTGCAACAGGTATCAGCATTCAGAATCAGTAGTGCATACTGAAGTTACAATGTCGAGGTGCGGTACACCACTATGACCTGCATGTTTATGTACCATACATACCAAATGAAAACTTGTGCAAAAGTCAGTAACTAGTAGGGTTTTGTTTTTTATTATTTCTCTGGTTGATGAACAAGGAAAGGAAAACGCTGGTGACCATTAGCTCACATATAGCAGTCCAGCTGGTCAGTACAGTGATTCAGTACAGTGTTTTTGTCTGGTTTAAATCCATGACATCTTATGAAAGCTAGTGTTTTTGCGCATAAGGGATAAATAGCAGACTCTTCCATCCTCAAAAGAGCAGCTGAGAAGTTACAGAAGTGAACATTGTCTGAAAACAGAAGCCGACATGACACATGTCCTGGGTCACATAGGGAAAAAGTGACTCAAATTAAACACTGAACACGCATTTGAAACATTCCCCAACAGGTGTTTCCCACCACACCGCCTGGGTGTGGACGATCCGCGGTGGATGCAGACTGCCCTCAGCATGTCATCTAATAACAATATGTTTTATTTGTGGCCAACCTGTGCCTTTTGCTAAAACTTTTCCGTAGCCTGTGTGATGGAAGTTTAAATGGCTATAATCTAGTGCTGGTCTAATTTTCCTCCGGTTTGTTTTTTTGTCTCAGAAGCAGCAGGGAGCAACAGTGGAAAGACAGCAGGTTGGTACTACTTCTTACAGTGATTGTGTGTGTGGCTGCGTAAACTCTGCACATGCACTGCTTGTGGTTGTTGAGGTGTGCGTTTGATACTGTTAACGTCCCTCAAAGTCACTCAGTGGAATATGGACATCTTTGTGACATCTCTGTGTGTCTCTGCCTGCAGGGGGTAACCGTGATGGTGCAGGGTCAGGGTCAGACAGCAGGTCAGCTGCAGGTCATCCCCCCTGGCGTGACCGTGATCCCGGCAGCTGGCCAGCAGCTCATGCAGGCCGTGTTGCCTAACGGCCAGGTGCAGCGTTTCCTGTTCACGCCTGCTCCTGCTACACCTTCTACACCAGGTACCAGGGGCTTCGTTTTATACTTAAGCTTTCCCATAGGCAACATTTAATCCTTTTGAATCCTCATGCCCATGAGAATACATCCCTAACATATCTTAATGTCTTTTTTCTTGATGTGTATTTTTATAAGAGGGTGATGTTTGCTCGCAAATAGCAAATGAACATCTAAAAGTTTTAGCTCATGCGTCATTCCTTCTCTTTTTTTCGTCCAGGTCAAACTCAGCCTGCCGTAAAGACATGCACACCTTCCCCTGCTCAGCCGGTGCAGGCCGGAGCTTTCGCCCCCCGCACGCCACCGATGACGCATAAGGCCCAAATGCCAATCCAGTCTCCCACCCCTCTTCAGGCCAAAGCTACAGTGAACCAGGTGGCTGTAAAACAGCAGCAGGTGAGGCCCCAGGTGCAGCTCCACCAGGGGGCCCAGGTCATTGCAGTGCCAGGGATACAGCTCCAGGCAGAGCAGACGGTTAAACTCCACTTGCCTGTACAGATCCAGCAGCAGGCTGGTGCAGCATGCCAGGCGGGCATCAAAACCCAGCAGGTCCAGAACGTGGTGACATTACAGACGGCCAGCGTCCAGGAGCAGATCCAGAGGATCCAGCAGCTCCGTGAGCAGCAGCAGCAGAAGAAACGGCAGCAGCAGGAGGCCAAGAAGGAGCAGCAGCAGCAGGCCATCAGCCAGAGCGACCTTATCCAAAAACAGGTGAGCGGGCCACGCTGCGCCACAGGGCCCGGTCAAACAAATATACAGCACATGTGAGAAAACAGCCTCATGGCCAAGCCGCACCACAGAGCCTACCGAGTTACACATGCACCAAAGCAAGTTCATACGATTCAGGTCAAAGAGGACCCCAAAGACAGCACACATCCTGAGGCAGAGCGGGTTCACCCAGATGAAGGTTTTAGCTGGGGAAATCCCAACAGTCGAGATGCGTCACAGAGACCACGGAGTGCTTCTCATTTAAACAGTGGCAGTGATTCACACGAGGAAGGTCACGCGTCTGTGTTTATTTTCTGCCCTTGCTGCTGTAAAACTGGCTCTATATGTGTAGGGAGAGATTTATGTACGTATATGTAATTTTCCACGCATGTGTACGTTCTGATGATTTACTGTATGTGTATAGAGACCTGGGATTCAGTGGTGTGAGAGTGTGAGTGTGAGCATATCTGATTGTTGTGTGTTTTACTTTGTTTTACCTTACCCTGTATGTGTGTGAGAGCATGAGGGTTCACCGTGTGTGCGTTCTGCAGGTGGTGATGAAGCAGAATGCAGCGATTGAGCAGCTGAAACAGAAGAAGGCAATGACGCCTGCAGAGCGAGAAGAGAACCAGAGGTGAAATTTGCACCGCATTCAGAAACCCTCACTTACACTTAGCATACGCTGGCATTGCTGTGCCGAAACAGGTCCCTTGCTAACCCTCTAATCATGCACACGATGCATTGCTTTGAACCTCGATACAGCTCTGCTTCATACAGTAGCTCTCACTGTATACCACTTCTTCATGCTATATCTTTTATTAGCATGTTACAGCTTTACTCTATGCATACAGATTATTTGTTTCCATCTGAATAGCAGCTGTGACGTGTAGTTTCTTATACACTCATACATTTACTTTGCAGTCTAGAAAAAATAAATCCGCTAATTTAGCTAATGATTTTGAAGTGATGATTCAATTTTAATTGGAACAAAAGACATGGATTCATAGAAATAAAGTGACGTGAAATAACATTTAAGGAAATGTGCCACACCTCTGCATTTAGTTTTATCTGCATTTTTTCCGAAATCTGTTTTTTTACATCCTGTTCGTCACTGTGGCTCAAATGATGTCATCGGGTATTGAGCTCCCAAAAATGTTTATCTATGGAAGAAATAGTCTGGAAAATACGTTGACCTCTTCCTGACCCAGTGCTGCCTCCAAATTTGTATCACCCTTCTCCATTTTTACCCCGTTTCTGACCCACAGATTCCCCACCCCCACCACTGTCAAATGAAGCACAACTGCATAGTGATGTAGAGGTCATAATTTAACCCCTGAGCACAGCAGGGAGCACATTTGCCCCAACCCCACACACCCAAACTACATCTAGGACTAGTCTGTCTGCCCTCTGTCTGTTGGTGTCTATCTTTGGTACGATTTTATTTGAAGCATATAGGGAACAGATCCAAGAAATTTTATGAGTTAGTCACACAAGCATGATGGTACTCAATTAAAGTACAAGGTAATGCATGCAAGATGTGATGGCAGTCCACATTCACACACTCATTCACGCTTTAATTTAGTTTGTACACTTTAATTAATTTAGTGAAGTCAGTTTATCTGTTGACGTATCTGTGGGAGATGGGAGGAAACTGGCGAACCCAGATAAAACCCATATGTGGAGAAGATTCACCGAAATGCCCCACAGATTAAAAGCAAATGTTTACTGTGTAGGCTAATATATTTCCATGACAGTATTGTTTAGGTTTTTTTTTGTTTGTTTGTTTGTTTGTTTGTTTTTTTAAAAAGACAGGCAAATTTACCTTAAATGTTATAATTTTCAAGAAACATTAAAATGAGAAAGTGTAGCTGAAATGAACAGCTGTTTCTTCAAGGCTAGCTTGGGCAGTTTGTGTCATGGCAGTTCAAATTTAAAAAGTGTATCATCTCTGGTTTTTTTTTAAACAAGTAACTCTGTTTCTTTTACTGTTAAAAAAAAAACCCACAGAAGCTCCATTACATTATCAGTCACTGTCAAAGGAGTGTTAAAGGAGGGAGGCAGACAGTGTCCTTTTGGACATTTGGATTTGTGTCTGTTCTTGAGAAGGCCTTATGTCATTTATTTGTGCTAATTTCCTAATAGCCAACATGTTTCACAGTGGCAGTACTAGAACCTGCTGTCATTTTAATGGACTGTACAACAAGCCTCGTCCTTACAACAGAATCAATTTGTGTGCTACAGACCAGAAGGTTATAAGCTCAAATCCAAGGTTCCACTGTAAGCCTCGTTTGTAAATATAAATGAGAAATTTATATGTATTTGAGAAACTTGAAACTACCGTGGCCTGAAAACTACGCTTTTTTTAAAAAAATTTTATTAGATAAAGCAGCGGTCAGAACAAATTGGCAGAAAAGTGATTCACTGAAGGAGAAAAGACAGGATGTTAAAGATGCAGCTACTTTCACTTTGCAAACATTTGACCTGTGAATGAACCTGACTGAGCTTCGGTCTTGCCAATAGAAAACAAGTGGTTGGGACAGTCATCACTTTGTTGGTTTAAAAGAAGTAGCAATCATTCCAAATTCTTTGTCTCTGTTCTCTTTCTGACGGTCATTTGCTGCACATCTGTAAAACAAATTGCAGGTGTCCAGGGATCCCGAGTGGTACAACAGAAAACCCTCTTGTCAGGATATCAGGTGTTCAAATTCCGACTTCAGCTTCATTTTTGTCCGGGCTCTCTGGGTGGCATGGATGCCATACACCTTTTGGTCAGTTAGGTTCTGTGTTCTAGGTTCTGCAATAATCACAACCTCATATTCAGTGCACTTTGTTCAAGTGCTTATTGTTGGTAGGTTACCAAAAATGCCTAGCACTTGCTTATTCCTTCACAGTGAACATTAAGTCTCTATTTACTTTAGAAGGGTTAGCTAAACAATGGAAATCACGTCCTGGGATTGACAGCAGCTCTCAACACGAGAACTGATGTATCTTCAAAAAGGAATGTCTGGGTGCATGAGATAAACCATGCAAGAAAATAGCTGGGAGAGAGTGGTACTGCTCCCAATTGGCCCCACCCCCTTCTTGATTTTGATTGGTCGGTGAGAGAGAAGTGACCTTGACGAGCTCGGCGGTGCTCCAAAAGTTGAACTGTTTTCAACTGAAAGCGTCCTGAGCACAATGAGGGGGTAAAAAGCTGTACGATGAGGGTGTATTTTCTCCAAGGATGCTGAGGGCTGTCAACGCTGAACTCCACAGGATTTGTATAAAGAATTCTTACTGCCAGTGCAAAAAAATACACAGGCCCTTACTGAGAAACTAGCCAATCATAAGTGTCTGTGAGCTTAGGTATGTGGAAGAGGGTAGATAACGCTTTCTTCCAAATGTGTTCCGCTGCACTTTGGCACAGCATGAGCAGCAGTTTGAAATCATCCGGTTGGCTGACTTCACATGTCTCAAACTAAGCATGTGTTAGCCTTCACCCACTCCAACTGGTAGTAGTTTGATAGTGGAGGGCTGGCCGGTGGGCGGAAATTGGAAGGTGGCGAAATGGGAGAGAAAATTTAAGGAGCCTGGCCATATATAGAATGAAAATTAGATAATAGAATTTAATATAAATAAGAGTAACAATCAGAAAGAAGTAAAATGACTTGTCCGCCAACAGTTCCTTTTGTATTTCCTCTCTTGCTAAGATTTTCATGTTAGCAGTGTCACTGTTTTTGAGATATTTAGTGTTTTCCGACTATTCCTTTTGTTTCTCTAGCCGCAAAATCAATCTTCACTTAAAAATGGTGCTCAGAAGACTTTTGAAACTTGAATCTCTGATTCTCCTCTATCTCTGCCTGCATCTCACGTCACTCCATACTGCGTGTGGTGTTGAGTCTGGGAATTACGATTGCCCTGTGACCTCCACAGCTGGTGATCCCTCCATCCCAGCCCCCTTCCTTTTCCCACATGCGATCAGTGTTGTGAGAGCTGTGAGAGCCAATTGAAGAGTATCTGTCACAAACCATACCACCCCCCACCCACCCACCCACCCACCATAACATATTCCTGACATGAAATAACAAAAACGCCCCACTCGTGGACACACTTTCTCTGCCTGAGCCGAAAACCCAAGTCCATGAGTTGTAATAAAGCCTAAAAAGTTAATGTGGATGTTAGTGAGGTATGCATGCTTCATAATAACTCTTTCTGCTTTCCTAAACCTGCAGTGACTGTCCTTTGATCGTTTAAAGCCTGGTTTCAATCACTGCTTTATTCCTAAGAATTCATTTCATTGTTGGCTATGTTACCATTGCCATCTGAACTGTGTCTTTTATTGCTGCGTTTGCAGTGGGATAAAGCACGCATTTGTAGCGACAACCTTTAGACTAATGACTTTGGGAGAGTATTTGAGTGCATTATAATCAACTGAGATCATCAACTTGAAAGGAACTAAAAGTTCAGGACAATCATAAGTCAACTAAATTACATGCGTCCAAATTTTGTTTGCATCACATTGCCTTTTATAATCCTTTCAAACATGAATTTAATCAGAGATTAGATTAAAATTTCTCTCAGACCCAGCACAGAAAAATTCAAGAGGCTTTGTTATTGTCTTATTTTCTACACCATCTGTTGTGGAGACTTGTTGTGTTAAGATCGAACTAATCGTCTGAGCGATCATCAGACACCAAACATGTCTCTGTTAATTAAATGCATTCGAGATGAACAGGAAAATTGGGTAGATTTTTACACCAACCCTCTTCATTAAAGCAGAAGAACACCATTAACTAACTTAAGCCACATATCCTCGAGCAAGAATTAAATCTGGATTTCAACTGCTGTTCCAGGATGATCGTGTGTAACCAGGTGATGAAGTTCATCCTGGACAAGATCGACAAGGACGAGCGGCAGGCAGCGAGGAAACGGAAACGAGAGGAGACGGTGGAGCAAAAACGCAGTAAGCAGATAGCCATTAAGCTCTCAGCCTTGCTCTTCAAACACAAAGAGCAGCTCAAAGCTGAGATCCTGAAGAAGAGAGCGCTGCTGGACAGACAGCTGCAGCTGGAGGTGCAGGTAAGCATGGGATGATGAGTTTGCCGTAGCAAAACCTCACGCCTCCTGCATGTGTAAAGGCTGAATTGATGTCTGTGTATATGTTTTTGGTTCTGCAGGAGGAGTTGAGGCAAGATTTGGAGAAGATCTGTCAGGAAAGAGAACGAGCTCAAGCCACCGCCACCGCTGCCCAGATCACAAACACAACATCGCCATCGAGTTACAAACGCAAATTTGAGGACGAGAACACAGCCAAATCGAAGAAAAAGAAGATGATCACAACTACCTCAAGAGAAACCAAGGACACAAAGCTGTACTGCATCTGCAAGACACCGTATGACGAGACCAAGTAAGTTTTGGCTATTACCATGTCAGCACACTAATGGTGTGGATATTGAATGTTTATAGAGCATGAAAAGTACTCTCCATTAAGCCATGTAAATCCATAAAAGGAACCGTTTAGCCAAGATATATTTGGTCCCTGAAGCTTTATATGCCTAAGCAATCACAAAATCAAAATCCACCATAGATGCCATCTCATCCTCTCTCACACTCTCCCTCTGCTCTTGTAGGTTTTATATAGGCTGTGATCTGTGCACAAACTGGTACCACGGTGACTGCGTGGGCATCACAGAGAAGGAGGCAAAGAAGATGGACGACTACATCTGCACAGAGTGTAAACAGGCGCAAGAGGGAACCACAGAGGAGCTCTACTGCATCTGCAGAACCCCTTACGACGAAGCTCAGTAAGTGTGTGTGTGATTGTGTGTATGCGTGTGGAGAGCACAGAGGAGCTCTCTGTGTTTCAGAATGAAAGCTCATTCAGATGTGGAGGTGTAGTAATCCCCCAACCCCAGCTGGGGTTGCATCTGAGAGCTGAACAGAGAGAATCATACACAAATTCTCAGTTCTGGGGTTGATCAGTGGTCAAGTATCTGTATCTGAGTCCCAGAACCAGCAACCAGCCTGCAATAGGCTACAGTCGATGTGATTGACAGGGGAGAGAGAGTATGCCGTGCTATCCCTCCCACCCAGAGAGCACAACATCATCGGGATTCAAACTCGTGATCTTCCTACCATGCTCCTTTCTCCTTTTTATCTTCATGTTTTCAGACTGAATCAGTGAACACTGAGCCGGTGAATGCTGTTATTACCTTTCAGGTCTAACCTAGTCAGGAGATCATTGAAGCTGATTGGTGTTCTGTTTTGTTTTTTTTATTATTATTATTATTCTTAAAGAAAGACACACTGCAGCTTTAAGGTCTCTTTAACTGCTCTGGTTGTTGGCAGGTTTTACATCGGCTGTGACCGCTGTCAGAACTGGTACCACGGCCGCTGCGTAGGGATCCTGCAAAGCGAGGCAACATACATCGACGAGTACATCTGCCCTCAGTGCCAGTCCACAGAGGACGCCATGACCGTCCTCACACCCCTCACAGAGAAAGACTACGAGGGATTACGAAGGATCCTCCGCTCATTACAGGTCTGCTTCACGCCCAGGTCTCTCTCTCTTTTTCTCTTGCTACTTCCTTCTCCTTCTCTCTCACTGCCTCACTTTCTTCCTGATAGTAGAAGAAAACAAATCTGGTCCTGCTTTCTTCTCCTGCATGCTTTATCTGATCAACCTGAACTTTTGGAAGGCTGCCCAGGAGCCGGTGTTGTCTTTCTCTTCGCTTTCTTCATCCCTTCCTTCTTCACGTTTTCCTTTTCTTTCATTTGGACTCCCATGCCCTCCTGTTGAGGAATGAAAGGGCTGTAATTTTCTTCAGTGTTGAAGCAGCTGCTTTTAATCCAGTGGACTGACCATGTGCGTGCTTTTGCTGTATCGGTCTCTAGGCTCACAAAATGGCGTGGCCCTTCCTGGAGCCGGTGGACCCCGAAGATGCCCCTGATTACTATGGAGTAATAAAGGAACCTATGGGTAAGAAGCTAGCAGAGAATTCATGTATGTAAGAATATACCAGAAATGTATTCAGTCAACCAAAACATGGCAGGATTCAAAATTTTGTTAACGCTACTAGCAAATAAGGGAAGCATGTAGGACCTAAATTACTGTAGAATTACTCTAAAAAAAGTTTTGTTTTGGCTCATTTGTACTCAAAACTGTAGCTATACGCTAGTATTACTTAATAGCAGCATTATCTTAGTAGCTCCAGCACAAAATTAAATAAGCAACCGAAGACATTTTTTATAGACTACATTTGGAGTAAATGCAGTAATGTGTCCGTTTACATTTTGGCTGCTTCTGGATCCAGGAAACTTTCACAGTGGGCTTAAATGCGCTGCAGTAACTCTGAAAACATTATTATTATTTTTTAAGCTATAATGGAGAAAACATTGCCCTTGTTTGAGTCACAGACGAAGGCCTCCATCTTGAATGAGTTAAAATCTGGCCATCTGTGTCGATCATTGACCTGTGCTAACTCGCCTAGCGCAAGCCGACCAACAAACAGATGCTTAATGACTCAGCAACACGCAAAAGACCATCAACATGTGTGCCGTCTTCCGAAACACACCAGAGCTTTGCACCTTAATCCCGATGTTCTTAAAGAGTCCCTTTGATGCAAGTGAGAAAGAGGAGTGTGGAATAGAAATGGCGAGAAATTTTGAGCGCGACAGAGACGGATGAGGAGAAAGATATTAACAGAGGCAAGTAGAAAGAAGGTGAAAAGTACAAAGCAGAGATGTCCGCCTCTGTGAGGTGTGAACATGATCTGTTTATTTGGATCTGCCTCTCAGTGGGGTGTCTCTCTGTCTCGTTCTCTCTGAATTTCTCATGCAGAAAGTATAGGAAATTATCACACAGCATAGAAAATTCTAAAAGCAGAACTTAAAAAAAAAAAAAAAAACAATGAACGAGTGAGTTTTGCAGTGTTATACCTTAATAAGAGAAAATCCATTTGTAGACTTTCACTACTGCCGTAGAAACAGGATTTATAAAGGTCCACTTTTTTCCCTCCAGTTTCTCATTTATAGCCAAAAAACTCCCAGCTGACTTCTAAAATTTTTACAAGGCCTGAATTTCACCATTCTGTCCTTTGTGTGGATTGACGAGCCTGCTTGTCAGACAGCTCAGTACAAATATGTATTTTAAGTGTGGGAATGAATTAAGCCCCGCCCCCTCGATATTTCTGCATCGATACAGATTACTCTTTAAAATGAATCCTAATAACCAAATAGCCAGTTTAATTTTGGTCACCGTATGCACGGAAGGCTGAATATATACTGACTCTGCATTTTATATTCATGCCTTGTTTCAGACCTCTCGACGATGGAGGAGCGCGTGCTGAAGCGGCACTACAGTAAGCTGACTGAGTACGTAGCAGACATGACCAGAATCTTCGATAACTGTCGATACTACAACCCCAGCGACTCGCCCTTCTATCAGTGCGCAGAGGTGCTGGAGACCTTCTTTGTCCAGAAGCTTAAAGCCTTCAAAGCAAGCAGGTAATACACACACGTACACATCCACAAAATCCACAGTCTCTTTCTAGACTTCCTTCCCTTTTCTCTTCTGCTTACGTTCACGTTTTCTTTTTTGCACTCCATTTCTACTTTCATTTCTCACCCTCTCTGCACATAGAAAAAATTTACTCAAAGGTTCTTTGTTTAGTTAAGGGTCCTTACTTTAAAGGTATTGTGCTGGCTAAAATGGAACCATTAAGGGTTCTTGCAGAGGGCAAACCAGAGAACCCTTTAATGGAACTTGTTTTTCTAAGAATCCGCTTTCCTTCCTTCCTTCCTTTTTACCTTCCGTTGTTCCATTCTTACTTTTTCATTCTTCCTTCTTTCCTTCCTTCCTTTCTCCCTCCTTTCGTTCTTTTTTTTCCCCTTCCCTCCATCAGTCCCTCATCTTTTCTGGCCTTCCCTTCTTCCACTTTTTTCTTTCTTTTCCTCCCTTTCAATTTTCTTTCGTCTCAATTACTTTCCTCCCCTTTCCATGTAGTTTCTTCCCTTCCCTTCTCCTCTCCTCTTCTTACCTCTCTTCCCCTTCCCCATTCCTTACCTCCTGTTTTCTTGTGATTCCCTGCCTTTATTTTACCCTCTGTCCATTTCCTTTCCTCTCCATCCATCTCTTTTCCTCTCATCTCCTTTCCTCCCCTTTCATCTTCTTTCCTGCCCTCCCCTTTCCTCCCTTCACCACCCCCCATTCATGTCTTCCCCTTCTCCTTTCCTTTCCTTTCCTCCAGTTTCCTTTCCTTCCACCTTCTTTCCTTTTCTTCCCTCTCTTCTGTAAGTCGCTCTGGATAAAGGGTGTCTGCCAAATGCCATAAATGTAAATGTTCTTCTTCCCTTTCTTCACTCTACATGAACATTTCTCAGTTTTTATTTTATTTTACAGTTTATCTAATTTCTGTATGTTAATGATCTGTTTGCTGTTTTAAGCTCTAATGCCAAAGTGCTTCCAGGTTTATTTTACATATATTTACATATTTTTTTTTTTGTCATTCTTTTTCATTTTGCCATGACACATTTTCATTATTAGTGACTTTTGCTGCAGAATCAGTCGCATGTAGTTGTTCAAAGGAATGCTTATTCTGCATGCTGTTGCTGTCATTGTTATCATCTCCACTTGTGCTCTGCATGCATTCACTTAAACCATCCACTGTCTTTGTCTCTGTCTCTCTCCCTCTCTCATTTACAGATTATGATGACATAGGTCTTCAGAGCTGGCTGCCTGGCTCACTGTAAACTAGCCTGTCACGGAGCACCGCTGTGTTTTTCTTTAAAGCAAAGTGAAAACAGCGTGAACGTTTTGTATGGAAGAACAAAACCTTTGTATGATGGACTGTTGAGTGATTTACTGTTGAGTGACAACAGGAGTTGTGTTCGTATCTCAATCAGGGGATAAGCTACCTTTTCTAGTGTGATATCTCAATCTTGATGAGAATTATTTACCTTGTTAGGTTAGTTGAACAGTGCATTTCATGTCTCTGTAAAGGAAATACTGTGTCCATTTTATTTAGTTGCTTCATTTAGACATATTACTGAATAAGCCTTTGTTTCTCACAGAAGGTGAGAAAAAACAAGCTTACCTCATACATACATACATACATACATACATACTGTAATATTATTGGCTTTATGTGGATATTTGGGAATGTACCATTACTAATTGTGTTAGTCTTTTATCTCATTCTGGAATATATGATATTTTTATGCATTTATATCCTTTTGTGAAGGAGCATTACAAAACTGTAGACTGGTTCAACAGGAGAGTGTGGATGTCACAGTTGCTGCCTGTGTAGCAAATCTGGTTCATGTTTCGATGAACGCCATCCTCATGTGGGTTACAGCAGTATCAATTATTGTCTATAAATGAACAGATGAACTCACACCAGCATGGCTGCTATCTTTTTTTATTTTCTTACCTTTTATTAAAAAAACTAAAGAAAATGATCTACTGGCATCCTCTTTTACTTTTTAGTTTAAAAATGTTAAATATTATCTACCCGTTTCTTCCTTCTGCACTCTGTAGGTCTCATAACAACAGACTGCAGTCTACAGCTTCCTAAACTACATTACCCATAAGCTCTTTGGTAACTCTGTAACCAGGAAGTTGGTTCTGTCAGGTGAGCACCTGCTTCCCACATGCCTGTGGGAACCAATGACACGCTGCGCTGGAGCTCCTGCTCTTACAGGAAGTGAGAAATCAGCGAAGCAGGATCTGAACTGGACCATTTCACTGCAAAAATGGGAAGAACAGATCATTATGGAGGAAGAATGCAGATGTGAAGGATGAAGGTCTTTTCTAGCAGAAGATGGACCATCACCTGAGGATGTAACAAACTACCCACACTGATCTTATACAGTGTACTAAAGCAAAACTTGGGTCATTATGCAGTGTTCCATTGTACTCAAAATAGGGATGATTTATTTCTAGAAGAAATGTATTTCTAAATTAATTTCAGTTATTCTTAACCCGAGGGGTATTGAGATGTTCTGTACCTGTCCAAAAACTCAAAAAAGCTTCATAGTTTAGTCCGTGTGTACAGCAACCTAAAATGTAAATAACATTTTGATGGTTTTCTAGTGTTCTTTCCAAAACAAGAACCAGCCCAAACAAGAACTAACAAAACCTTGTATTCCAGTGGGGGGTGGGTTAGTTGGTTGGTTGGTTTGTTTTTTAATTTCATCAACCTTGACTATGAAAAGCTTACACCAAAACTTTCAATTTATTAATCATAATTTAAATTTTCTTTTAACATCCTGAAAGCAATAGATAAAGTGTCAGTCCATATGATATTACTGAAGGCTTCCTGACTGACCATCTCAGAATTGCTTCATACTTTCAAAATTAATGTCATTAGTCCCATTCAGCGGTGTGCAAAATTTCAGCCTTGTAGCTTTGTTCGTTTTTGGGGTATAGGGACTTGAATAGGTGGGGTGTGACTCGGATTTTACTGTAAAAATGAGTGCTGTAGGAAAAACTAAGAAGTTTCATAAGCCATAACTTTTGAACTATTTAAGCTAGATGAATGAAATTTTCAGGAATTGTTCTTCGGTACAAGCTCTCTAATTACTTCAACTGGATTTCCACAACTGCATGTTTACCATTTTATAGCTTCTTGAATTCTGTACAAAAGACTTTGTTTATGCTTAGGAGCACTTTTGGCCCTCTGTATCTCCACATTTAAACAGATCAGATCTTTCAATTTCTGGTATTTTTCTCATATTGTAGTACTCTATTGGTCACGAAGTGTTGGTCTAAAACAAATCACAGAGTTAAAAGTTTTCAGCTGCGTTTAAAAAAAAAAAAAATTTTTTTTTTAATTGTGCCCATATTTCAGATGCATATTTCTTATGTATAACAAGATCCCCCATAAACATTATACCACTGGAAAGTGGAGGTCTTAATTAGTAAATGCACAAAATATGACGCTGGTATTTCGTCCAAACTATATCTATTAAGGTATCAAATATGCCATGTAGTGCCAACCTTGAGCAGGTATTAAAACCATTCCGAAGCCTTAGAACTGGTTATGGGAAAAGTCCTGGTGCTTTGTGCAGTGGGAAAAGCCATTTCATTCCTATTAAACTTTGTGTGTATACTGCATTAAGTGCCTGAAAAAACTAGCTCCTTAGTAACACTCAAGAAACCATTTGACCCTTTTTGCAATTCTCTAGTAAAGCTAATGAGAGGACTAGTAGGTGGACTACTTTATTCTAGTATTGGTAAGCATGAATCACCAAATTTATATTGCAAATGGGAACCCGAACCAGTGTTAAAACATTTTTCACTGTGAGATCAGCAGTGAACAAGATCCATTCCAATTGGGCTGGGATGAATTGCTTATTTCTGAGTGAAAGGTAAATTCCCCAAGTTTGGAGTACAATGGAACATAGCATTATTTTAAGATTTCTGTTGTTCTTTAAAGTGACCTGTATAATTTATACAAAACTTTTAAACCTGTGTGTCTGCTTGTTCCCACATTTGTCCAGTTAAGTAACCACTCCCACAATAATTAGTGGGTTAGATCAGTGGTGGTTGTTGCCATCTTAGCAGGATGATATTCACATTCACCTTCACTCTTCGCAAGACACAACTCCTGGACTTGACGAGCCTTGAAAACAACCCAGATCTATAGGGCCATTAAAAAAAAAATTCTTTATTACAGACCATGGGCCAGAAAAAATGTGTATACTTGTTTATATTTATATATAATTTTATAAATATACAAATGGTCTATTTTTAGGTATTTTATTATTTTTTTTCAGCAAAGCAATTTACACTGAGGAGACCTAATGGAGAAACATTTATACCTGAAGCTCTTTTGACCAGTGAAAGGAAAGACAGTTTAAAAATGAATAAATTCTGAAGAAAAACCTTAAAAATGTTGAAATGGTTCAGGAGCTTTTGGGGGACACAATGTTCATTTCATAAAAACCTCCCTCGCCATTTGAAGAGTGTTATTGTGTCTCACTAAGAATGTCTGTTTTACTGCTGTTTAAATTTTGACTTCCTATGGTTGTATGTGGAGCTTTATAACCTACACCTCACACTGTTGGAATTGAATTCAAAGGAATACTTGAGCAGAAAATCAGAGCAGCATCATTTTCCCTCTGTCCCTGAATGTAGTCCATCAGTGCAACAAAGCTAATGTGGCTAACAAGTAAACAAATCTACCTCACACAAAGTAGTTTTTGTAAACACAAAGCTCATAAGGTGAAACATTCTTCAGTAATGTCTCACACAAGTAATGTGGTTTAGACAGTAGTATGAATTACTTACCTTACCTTATTACTTCTATAAACACAAACAAATAAAACTTTCACCATGTAGTGAAAAGCTGTAACTGTATAAAGGCAGCCATTTTGTTTTGGCGAGTGGAAAGATATACAGTCGCTAATGGGGTTGCATTTGGAAGTTTAAAAGAAAACTCCACCCTGTAACACATTAAATGTGTTTCTGTTGATATTTTTCTGGTGTGTTTAACAGTTCTGGGGCTAATTTGTGGGTTAGTGGTGTATTTGTTCCCATTATTCCTGTGAGAATTTAGAGAGAAAAAATCCCAAACGCTCTAACTGTTTTCAGAAACGTATAAACATTAAATTTACTACTGATTAAGTCAACTAAGAATTGAGTCATAAAAAAGAATCCTTTTTACAAATGAAAATCGTATTGATTATAAAAACTGATTTGCACATCATTCAGGGTGGATTTTTACTTTCAAATTGTGTAAATACAGGCTGTCTCTGCTATACTACGAATTTCACTTTAATTGTATGACGCTATCAATAATAGACACGGTCAGAAAGCAGCTTTACAGAAATCATACAAACAAGATACTTTAATGTTGTTTTGTATTACGTATACAGGGGATAGATTTACAATACTTGTTAGCAGTAGTGTCATAGCTATAGTGCAGAACTAAAGAAACAGATTTCAGACATGTCCTGGCTGATCGACTACATTTAAGGAAAATTGTGAGAGACTACAAATTTTTTTTTCCTTTTTTTGCGCTAACCTTCAACTTGTATGTGACCTGTAACTGCAGTATAAAGGGTTAATAACACTAAAGAAAACCTTGGGCATTTTATGTTTTTCATTTTTTAAATCCCTCAAATAAAAAAAAAAAGACTTCTTACATCTTTGAAATGTATTTTATCTTACTCATTTCAGTTTTATTTACCCAAACCTCTTCTCAGGCATAAGAGATTATAAAATGATGGCTATGTGATAGCTGGTGACCCTTGCTAGCAAGTACGATTTACAGAAGCTTTATAGTTTTTGCTAGGTAAAAGTGTTCTACTGAGAGTTCAAAACTTTCACGGTGGACTAATTTCATATGTCGTGTTAAAATGTTTTATTGACAATTTACAAAGAAATAATAAAAACGGCTGCATGAAGCAAATTAGCAGCGTAACTTAAGCTAGTTGCCTGATGTTAGCACGAATTAAAAATTAAGTGACCACCCAGCTATTTACTTTCTGCCTCTTTTCCATTTACATTCGTTCACTTACATAGCAAATCGGAATTCTTTATGCCATCAGAAGATGTTTGAGTAAATACGAATCCTGTGAGTGTTTACGTTTTGGTGAAATTATCCATTGCATATAAATGCTGCATATTGTGGGCGTAATGAAGGCACAAGTTTGCCAAGTTGTTTTTGTAAAGGCAAACAGAGCCAGTCTTTTCTCATCATAATATACTGTGTAGTTTATTTATCACATCTCTTGGATGCTTCCTTTATAGTAAGTCGAAGAAAAGCTACAAGCGACGGAGGGGGAAAATGTTTTTAAATAGACTGCATCGACTAAGAGGTCTTTTGTACTTTATAGAACATTTCCTCCTAGATAATAAAAAAAATGAACGACCACAAATCTCATGTTGTTTGTAAAGGTGACCTTGTGTGGCTCTGGCATGAGTGTATTGTGTGTGCGACATTGTTACTCAGGAATCTACCTACGACAGGGCGAAGGGTTTAATGTTGTGCCAATTAGGAGCCCGTAACATAGCAACAGCCAGGGTACAATAAACGAGTAATAGCATACCAGCAGAATGACCTATATGGAATTATGAAACAAATAAGGTTTATAAGAAGCTAACTTCCTGCCCCTTTTGCTCCTCTCAACTTTGGAATTTCCTCACTCACTATCTTGATCCCCTTTATTGACCAACTCTTACCCAACATCAAAGTTTTCAATGGATGTTTGAACCCCCATTACAGTTTTACAATCACTCTCCCTAACGCTCAGCTGAAGGTGTGGGCGACTTCCTATGTAGTACTTGTACCTAAAAATGTCACCCTTAACATTTCTACTGAACTTGCATCCTGTATATCATCATGCGAGTCTAAAACGAGTCCCAAGAATATGTTTGTAACTTTTTAGGGTCACTTTGAATATATCTAGTATCTTAACCTTTTCACACCTTCATCTTAAAAATGAGACTATGTTTCAGATTGCATACTTATGTTCTGTTCTAGAGTTTCACAGTATTCATAACTGTCTATTGTTTTCATGCTAAGAAATACAAACAAATGAACCCAAAATGACCCAGACAATGGACTATATATTTGTGTCACGACTTTTGACTTTCTCCTCTTTCATTATAGCTGAAGATCATATGGGATCATATACATCTTCAAGACTATAATCCAAATCTAGTCTCCTTCATGTCTAATTTTTTTAAGGGATAGCTTTACCCCGTGCCTCTCTGTGCCTTGACATTAAAAGTCCTTCAGAAGACACTGATCAGATCAGGTGTGTTCAATGTGGGCCAAAACAAGACAGCAGGCAGGCCTGGTGACCCCTGTCTCTGTTTCTGAGGCTCTCAGGCTGTGTCTTAGTCATACAGGAAGAGGTTCTCATGATTTCTCTAAACCCTCACCACCTCTCTCCATGAGGAATGTCCCCCTGCTGTGAATAGTGTCTGGAGGAATCCCAAGTAGCCTCCTTCTCACTATTTATGCTTAAATAGAGTATGAGATAATAACTTCAGCACCCTATGTAGTGAACTACATGTCCTAGGGAGCCATTTGGGACCAGGCCCCTGCTTCCTGCACGCCTCAGCATGGAAACTGAGCACCGGATATGGCTACAATAGACCATATCAGCTTAAAATGAGTTTAATTGTTGTTATGATGGTTTTCAGCTTATCATAGTGATCTGAGGTTTGGACGTCATGAACTGTATTTTTATAGATGATATGAACTCTCCACATGCTTCTGTATCACTGGGAACAATCAGTAAAGTACCCCTAGCGTAAAAAAAGTCACTTTTTTTCAATGGTTAAGTTCTCTTGGACGGCTGATTTTGATTGCATGGTTTTTGTTAATGCAGCAGTTTTTTTTTACATTCAAATAATAAGACTTTCTCACTACTTGTACAGAAAAAAGAACTGATTCAAAGAGTTCAGTTTTATGATGGTACAAATTTGACTCTAAACCTATCCCATTCAATATGTAGCTTGTGAGAGGATGATGTAGCGAGCTAGCTTACGGCTTATGTTAATGATAAACAAAATTGAGGTTGTCTTGTCATGGTATATATGAACAGATTTGACTGCTGTTAAGTCTAGTGAAATCTTATTTGCGTATAGCTGTCGGGGAAAATGTGAGCTAGTTTATTAGCAGTAAACTAGCCGGCTAGCTCTTTGGGGTGTCAGAGGGACACATCATGGTGTACACATTGAGCATATTTTAAGATCCTGGACTTTTTATGAAAACTAAGCCATTCTCATTGTCATTCTCATGTTAGAAAATAGGCTTTAAAAGAATATGCAGGCTATTAATGCATGATATAGTAATTGGGAACATTTTCAACTAACTAGCTAACAACTTAATGCTAAACAAAATTCTGGTTGTCTTGACATGGTGTGTTTTCTCAAGTTTGACCAGTGTTAAATGAATGACTGAGAATATGACTATGCAAATCGAGTCTCTGGCGAAATCCCACTTGTGTCTACTTGTGGAAAAACTAGCAAGTTTATTAGCATTCGGCTAGCCAGCTAACGGTGTTATTTTCATATTCGTAGATCCAGAACATTTTAAAAGAGTATAAGGTTCATTCATATTTTTTGGGAGGTTTTCAAAGGAGCATGAATGATTTACCACTCTACATTTTAAAAGTTTTAAAATTCAGGCATTTTTTTCAGCAATAGTGTTTAGTGTGACTGGTGTGGATTTTAAGGTATAGACGTTTGACGGACCTTATACGGTAGGCAGGTTCTTTCTGTCATAACATGTTTCAGGAATAAGCGAAAAACACCAGGTAGCAAAAAATATTTATTTTTTTATTTATCTAAGACATTTCAGAATGACAAAATGTGCATCAGCAGTGCATATGAAAGTATTCCCTGTTTACCCTTCACTTTTGACTCATGGAATGGAGCCTGGAGGAACCCATTTCTTTAAATCTTTCCTTCTCATTCACCCAACATGCCCATAAAGCTCCTCTTCTTTCCTGCCCATGCCTCTCCCCTTCTGCTTCCTTTGAGCTTGAGCCAAAAGACTGTGTGTGTGTGTATGTGTATGTGTATGTGTGCGGGCAAACATTCGCCATAGGTGGCGTTCCGTTACGGCTCCTGGAGCGTCTGTTCCCCGAGGCCCTGGCCCATGTTTTTGCTCACAGGACCCTAAACAGAACCGCCCTCTTTCATGTAACCAGGTGCGCAGAGGATCAGATTACTATCCGATTAGAGCTCAACACGAACGCGTACACACTGGCCTTCTCTTTCTGCAGTCTCTCTCACATGCAGAGTAAAAGTATCCCAAAGTACAGAAAATAACCTTGTTTTAAGAAAGGGATTTTGTTTAAAAAAAAGTTGTTTTGTTTTTTCCCCTCCCCATTCCAAACCCTTTACTTCTTCCTCTCCTTCTTTTGAGCGTAACAGCACATTTCCTGCATTCTGATATCGTTTAAAGGAGAAATACAAAGTACGGGCAAAATAAATAGGAGCTCTGTGTTGTTGCTTTGTGCTTTCATTCTGTGCTGCTGAAACAGTGTGAATGGGAAAATAAACAGACATTAACTGAGATAATGACACATGATGGTTCCAAAACTGGAAAAATATGGGGAAAAAAGCAACAACCTGTATACAGGACATTGGACACTGCATGCTGTTTAGAGATGAAACCTGTGGGCCCAATTAACATCAGAAATAGTGAAGAAAAGTGCACTATATAAGGTATGAAAAATTTGCAGTGCACAACATGTATTTTCTAAAGAAAGTGCACTTGTAGGATATTAAATAGT
Organism: Notoglanidium macrostoma; assembly: GCA_030068235.1. Taxonomy (NCBI): domain Eukaryota; kingdom Metazoa; phylum Chordata; class Actinopteri; order Siluriformes; family Auchenoglanididae; genus Notoglanidium; species Notoglanidium macrostoma. Next base: position 24,270,870 of record JAQQZR010000036.1, on the reverse strand, counting down.
AACTTCTGCAATGTGCATAGTGTTCAAAGTCACATAGTGTATTCTGTGTTTTATAAAAGAAGTTCATGGGTTATGGAATATGAAATGACAGAACGTAACTGCTTAGAATACACTGACGCCATGCAGACGCGTGACTTTTCTCATTTTCCTTAGCAAGGTTATTTCGCAACATCTCTGACCTTTCCGCTCTTTCCTTGTGTTTATGAGGGTAAACGTCCACTGAAAACACATCATGGTTCCTGTGTGTATATCAAAAAGGGCAGGGGGTATGGGGTATATAAACACATAAAAACTTATATTTTATTACTCTTCTCTGAATATTTCTCGGAGGAAATATTTAGCCGGTTCCTGGTTCATGTTTCAGACATGAATCAGATCCTCCGCCAGTGGATGGAATCCAGCGGATTTCCCTGGAGTCGTCTATGAAAGAGGACAGGCAGAAAGGCAAGCATTGTACAGCAAGCAAAATATCCCCACTTGGAGTGGATTGATCTATTACACTCGGACGCTTGGGCAGCGTGGACAGAGACGCCTTTGTCTTCCTGTCTATCTCCTCCGATAATACTGCAAGATTATGAGATTGTTCTTACTATATTTACATAACGCTGCAGTTAGTCCTCCCGTGCAGCGGGTGTCAGTAGCTAGCTTCTTTTTTTTTATTTCCTTCACCTGCACCTTGAACGCGTGGCCTCTTGAGCTTTCTGGTGCCTTCTCTTGTTGTAGCGCTTGACGTAGTTGTTGCTGCGCAGGACCCCGTCTCCGGGTTTCAGTTTGCCCCCGAGGAGGGTGAGGAGACTGGAGGGAAGATGGCGCCTTCGGTGGTAGATATGACCCATGACTATATATCTGCTACCTGTAAGACATAACAATGTTGCAAGAATGGTTTAGTACACCTAAGTGAACTCATAATAAGTCGAGGACCCAGTATTTACGCTGTATCACTCCTTACTCTATGTTCACACTAGCAGGTGACAAAGGGGTCTGTGGTAGCTCAGTGGTTAAGACGTCGGACTAGACGTTGGACCGCCAAGCTGCCACTGCTGGGCCCTTGAGCAAGGCCCTTAACCTTCACTGCTCACTTGTATAAAATAAGATGTATGTAAGTTGCTCTGGATAAGGGCGTCTGCCAAAATGACATAAATGTAAATGTAAAGCAACAGGGTAACTCTCTGTGTACACACGTAAGACATGGAGTCACGATTTCTGCAACAGGCCATATTTGAATAGACGATTTCTCAATTCTAATCAAATTAGGTATAGCAAATCTGTAGTAAATGTAAATTATTGGCTTGAATTTGTATTGACAGATTATGAAGAAAAATAAAGCTTGGCAGAGCTCATTGGTGCCTATGGTAGCTATTGCTCACTAATGTGAACATGGGATTAGGAGGCAATATGATTCACACTGATAAGTAACCAGCGATCTGATATTTGAAAGGTTCAATACGTTATGATTTAGAGCTGGATCGACGTAATATGATGTGAAATCAGCTTGGTCTGACCACTTATGAGCTGCCAAAACACAGGCCCAGCTGTTCAAGATGGTAAACCATGTTCGCTAGCTGGTAAGTTATTTTCTAGTTATGTTTTTATTGCCTTACTGTTGTGTTGTTTTCTTTATAAAAAAAATAAATAGCCTGTCTACAATGTAGCAATTGACGCTAGATTTTTCAGTAGCATTAGTATTGTATAAACAGTTAGATTTTAATCAGAAGGAAGTGTTTATGGAGTGAAAGGACATGCTTGCTTTCTGGGACCTACACAGAAGCCATTAATTTTATTACTAGTGTACTAATATAAGCCATTGGACTTGGTGGTTAAGCCATTGGACTTGTGATCGGAAGGTTGTGACTTCAAATCCAAGCACTGCTAAGCTATCGCTGATGGGCCCTTGAGCAAGGCCCTTAACTGCTCAGTTGTATAAATAAAATATATGTAAGTCGCTCTGGATAAGGGCGTCTGCCAAATGACGTCAATGTAAAATTGTATTTAGCCTGCTGGTTTGTATCGGTGGAACCGGATTATAAATATTAAGACCTGGACTGGTGTTTTCTGTAAATTCCTGCAGATCCAGTTGAAGTCAAAGACTGGATTTCTGTTTCAGTCCTCAAGACATTTCCACTCATCCAAGAAAATGTCTTTAAGATAGCACAAGGCCAGCTGACATGGCTTATTTTTGCTTTCCAAATGATCTGGTTGACTGAAAACCTTCATAGGTGCTCACAGATCAAGGCTTCAGTCTGGCAGTTGCAGAAACATAGCTGGAGATACAGGAAGCTGAAAAAATTGCCAGGAGCCCTGAGTACTGAGGAGGGCTTAATCCACGGAAGTCCAAGGAAATGACAAAATGTGAGAACTCTACTAAAGCCTCTGGTGAGTGATCAACAGGGACATCCTGTAACGAGCCCCCTCCACTCCACTGTTTTTTTTTAAGTTTGTCCTTGATTTGTGCAAGTTTGTTTAAAATGGGGGAAGCATAACAGTGGTGATGCAAATAATTACATATTAATTAATATGATAACGAGTAATGGTTAAGCAGATTTGTTCCCTTCATACAGTCATCAGGACTCACCGAGTTTGAGGTCAGGACATGGCTTGGTACACTTGTAGGTGTCCAAGACCAAGATGTTCACCTTGAAGAAGAAGGTGTCTGGAGTGATGAAGAGGCGACTCATCTTGTAGAAGCCGTCACTGCTCACCAGCAGAGTGACCAGCCTGATGCCTCGACGAATTATGTCAATGTCGTGAACAATGCCATTGATGGCTAGAAAAAAGAAAGTCAATTGAAACTTGTGTGAGTACACTTTGATTTCATGGAACTCTGGTCCATAGCAACCAGAGTCTCCTCGGACACGTGTAACTGGGGTACTTCATGACTATACGTTCACCTCTACAAGACCCCCAATATTTTATCTTTAATGACAAATGTGAACACCAGCTGTTCATTTTCAATTCTTAGGTAACATATTTATGACTATTATTCTCAGCATTGACAAATCACTGGGTGTTTTTTCACTACACAAATAAAAACAAGAACAGGGCCAAATGTGAGTCAATACAATGTGGGGTTTTAATACTAGTTCAGTTTCCACCAACATGAAAGACTTTGAAAAAGTAAATCTATCATCATTTTCACATGCAACAGCATCTTCACAGCATGGTACTTTTACAACTGATTACAATTGTGTTCAACATGTTGTATTGGGAATGTTGTTCCCAATTTTAATCGGATGATGTCAAACTGATCATAAAATGAAGACCGTGGTTTAGAAAAAGATGTTTTGGAAAATGAATTTCGGAAACAAAAATACACACTTCCTTTATTTGTTTGCAACAGTAAAATGAAGCTCCAGGGTAAAATGAAAGACACACCATGGACACGAAACATACTACAGCAATACTATACTGACTTCATTCTTATTAAAGGGTTTTTCAACAGGTTCTCAAGATAGATATTAGCTGGGAGGAATAAAATAATAAGTCCATAATGATCTACCAGACTTAATATTTTCATCCAAATATTAAATGTGCTAAACAGAAAAACTGTAACCCATTCATTTAAACCAAAGACATTAAACTTACACCTTAGTGTCACAAAACCTGCTCTTCACTGTCATCTGTCTTTTCGTGCAATTTGTTACTTTAATTGGATAATGTGTGCTTTCATAGTCAATCTACCTTTAGTTTCTCCTCCCAAGGCATTTAGATGAAAAAAGCATTGGTAGTCCACTTTGTTTACATTCATTACACCTGAACTGTATTTCACTTGTTCCTTCTCAGTTACTGCTGATGATGTCTTACAGATGGGCCAAGAAAGTAGGCAATTAGATCAGATCAAGCCTAGGGGAAGCTTCACTTCCTTTAATCACTGATTGGCTGGTCACATCTTAGAAAGAAATCAGCCCCAGCTTGACATCATTCCATCCTGTGTATGACCATTGGTGGTGCTGTTGTGCTTGGGTCCACAAAAATCCCTAATAATCCACCTTAATACATTTGATATTTGTTTACAAATGTGTTGGGTGGCACAGTGGTGCAGTGATTAGCACTATCACCTCACAGCAAGAAGGTTCTGGGTTCGAACGCGTCGGCCAACAGGGGCCTTTCTGTGTGGTGTTTGCATGTTCTCCCCATGCCTTTGTGGGTTTCCTCCTGGTGCTCTGGTTTCCTCCAACAGCCTGAAGACATTCCGATTAGGTCAACTGGCTACTTTAAATTGCCCATGAGTATGAATGGTTGCCTCTATACTAGCCCTGTGACATGGTGTACTCTCACCTGAAATCCTGACCCTGACGGACAAGCAGTATAGATAACGGATGGATAACAAAAGTGTATATCAAAAATGTAACCTTATATTGATGTTTTAAATTTTTTTTATTTTAGTTTTAAGATCTGGGGTCTTAACCCTGCTAGTTTATTTTATACCAGCTGCCACTGGTTGTTATCTTTCTAAAAGGGTTCTATTTGTAATCCTTTCAGACAGGGAAAGGGAAACAAGGTTGTAGATTTGACCAAAAGAGTATACTACTGGACTTAATACTTATGTGCATTATGCCAGATTCTTCATTCCTAGCACTTACTGTTTGGCGCACTAATTCGTACCACTTTTAGCTTTAATGTTTGTTAAATTGCAGTCTTTTGAATACCTGTGTTATATTGTAGTTAATGTGTTAGATATATGCCCTGTGGAAATACACTTTTAATTGTAATTTCTGATTCTTTCTGAAATTGGGTTTAGATTTAAATCTAAACTCTTTATCTCGCTTATAAAATGTATTAATTTCTTCAGCTTTATTGTAAAGCCCTCATATAAAGACCCTGATGATGTCATCTGGTGTGTTAGTTTGGAGATCAAGCTAAACTTTGCTGATCAGCAGATTTCCAGGAGCTGAGTTGGAGATATACAAATAAACTAGCGCAACTCAAAGGGTAGTCTTTCTTCCATGAACATGAAGCGCTTGAGGGAACCTGGGCATGCTCAATTTCTCTTGTTTCTCTTTGTAGTTCTGCATTTTTTTCTCCCGTAATTCTGCTTTGTATTCTTCTAAAGAAAAAGTGATTCAAGAGTTTTTCCCCATTGTAAACAAGGAAAGTTATCCCTATGTTGTCCACAAAGAGTGAATGAAAACAACAAAGGAGGCACGCATTGTATCATGAGGTAAACCAGGCTGTAACCTGTTATTATTATGTATAATTCGATCGTGCTTGTCCTCACCAAATTCAGTGTAGCAGAAGTGCTCTGTCTCATCCTTGTCCTTCCTGCATTCACTCAGACACACTGCATCATGGCTGAAATCCGACTCTGGAGGAGTAAGACGGAGAGATGATGAGCTCAAAGCAGGGACAGGAAGGGACAGTACATCACAGCACACCACAAGACTATCGGTCTCTTTGAGTGCACTTCTATTTCCTGTGTTCCCCAGAGTCAGATTAAGGCAGGTCAAGCCCTTAATCACAACATAATTAAGGACTCGAGAATCCTTTTGAGTCCAGATTTAGACTTATCTCTATCCCAAAAAGCCAATCTAAATCATTCTAAAGTGGTGGATAATTAAGGGGCATATTTTAAAATGACGCCACACAATGAACGCAACTGACTGTGGCCGTGAGTGCCACTTTGAAAACCACTGAGCTCCATTCCAAACGCCCAAGCTGTCATTGCCGCGCCATTATCTCAGCCAAAGCGTCGCATTCCAGCCAGCGTGGGACGGTGCAGGGCTATCTTTCTGATATCTCTAGTTTAATCACTGCGTCGTAGCCCATTTCACTTAGGCATATTTCAGATTCTTTTTTTTCCCCCCACTAATCTTATGGCTCAAAGATCTTCAGCACAAAGGCCGCATTCAAAGTGTGCAAGCTAAGCAGCAATTTGCGGCTTGAGGGAGAGAGTAATTAGAATAACCATCCACCCTCTGAGATTTTCTCTCTCTCTCTCTCTCTCTCTCTTTCCTCTTTTCAACATGCACACTCATATTTCCTTCTAATGATGGGATTTGAAAACTGTAAAGCAGCATTTCCCAGTCCTGCCCTGTACTGCACAGTCTGCCATGTTTACTTGCTCTGATCCACAGAACGCTTTCGGGTCAGATCGATTTGCTACTTGCAATCAAATCTACTAAATGTTCATGTGCTTGTTGCTTGCAATAACACATTTCTACCAGAGAGGTCACCAAAAGTTACATCCCGCAGCTCTAAGAAGCCTTGCGTTCATTTTGAAATGTTCTGCTACCTGCATGGGAAATCACAACTGCAATGAAAACATTGGCAAAACTATTTGTTTTCACCCTGAAAGACTTTTTCCAAGCTTTTTCAACTGGGGGAGGAGCCTATTTCCTGACCAGACAAATGTACATAGACGCCAATGAAGAAATTGGTCAAATAATATTGTGAATGACATTTTTACCAACTTTTTTTTTAATTATTATATTTTACGGTTATTACCACCAGTCTAGAAAAGGTTTCTCTCACCTTTCTTGTGGATGTCGAAGTGGTAGAGCAGACTGGAAGAGCGACGATTATACTGGCTGAATGGGCGGCTGTGGTTCAGGCCCGATTTGCCTGGTCTGTTCTCCTCAGGATCCATCCGACCATTCCCACTCTCTCTGTGCGTGTTAGACAATGGCTGCTGTGAGCGTATACGTGATCTGGAGTTGTGGTTTAGCTCAGACTCACTGGATGGAGGGTTATTGGACTGCACTGGGCTTTCAGGTGTAACTTTCTGTGTCTGTGTGCGGTTCAATGGCCCGACCCCAGTAGCAGGGATGACTTTATTAGGATGCCCATCATTACGTTTCTCGTTGTTATGATCGATGGGAAGCCGCTCATCCTTTGAGCCCTTCTTGCCCTTGCTGTGTGTACCTGGCCGAGGGTGAGGGGATAGCAGGTCTGTGTGTTTGGGCCACATCCCTGGAGGTATTGCCAGCTTTGGGTCTGCAGATTTTTTACCTTGCTCTAGCAGCTCATTGGCCGGTAGTGAAGGATCTTTGGCTCCGGTTTTGGTTTGGTTACTGGAGGAGTCAGACGTTCCACTTTGCACCGGCGGCGTTCCGATCAGGGAAAACAACTCTGTGAATAGACCCACAGTTAGCAAGTGCTGCTTATTAAGAAAGATATAAAACCAGACCGGGTTTGCTGTTATAGAAAAATAATTAACAAGGAAGCACAGTTACTGTTACCACCCTGTAGTTGCTTAGTTTTCATTAAGAAAGTGTTTTATTCCCCTTAAACTACAGCATTGTTCCAATGATTACAATTTTAATTCATTTGAAAACAATTGTATTTTTGACCTATTTATATTTCTGTTTAATCTTATAGAACATCCATGTTAGCTCCTGATATTGCTTATGTTATAACAGCTACGATCAGTTGTTCCTTCACCAGCAAACAAAAACAGCTTCTCATGTTACACACAAAGCCATTATGAAGACTTTCTTATGTCAGTTAGAGCTTTAGCTTTGACTGTTACTGAATGCTGACACTGGAGACTCCTTCCAAAAACTGCTAAATAGACACTTCTTCACAGCAACTGACCATATCAAGTACACATCTACTGTACATTGAGCCATATCTGTTATACAGTTTAGATGGATATACAATGTTATAACTAGCACTTTAATATAAAGCTTGCAGCCAAGTTATTGTCAGAGTTGTTATGGAATTTTTAGTTAGTTTGTTTGTTTAATGATGGCATTAAGATAAACCATTGTTTTATGTTGCAGTTCGAAATAGTTTCAGATTTGCCGCTATAGAAAACACCTTCGGACCAATCAGAATTGAGAATTCAACAGTGCTTTGTATCTAACCATGTAACGTAGCTGTTGTTGAAGTGAGTGTTGTTGAATTATGGGTAAATAGCTAAATAGCTGTGATCGCATCTAAAACTACATAAAAGCATAAAAAATACATAAGAGTCTCTTCCTAAGATGTTTTTTTGTGACAGTCTAATGAGTGCGCTTTTAAATTTGTGTGGACGTTGAAGTCTTGTATTATAAATTATTTCTAAAGGAAAAGGTCAAGATTCCTGTCAGGATAATCTCACAGGTTTAAAGATTAAATAGAGAATAAGTTGACAATAACATGTAGTATTTCTTCACCACCGTAGGTATACATTAGCACTGCTGCACTGGTCATTTTGCCCTCTATTACTGATACTGAATTTCCTTAAAGGATTGAGCATTAATTAAATGGTAAAGAGAGTATTACTCTGAACCAGTTAGGATTTTTTTAGCATTGGGGAGTTTTTGGGGAAACTTGACCATAATATTTTTCTGATTAACAACATTCATGTGAAAGAATCAAAATGTAATCTTTATGACTTAAATTTTAATGTAATACTGTTATTATTTTTTTTTTGGGAGGGGGGGGGGGAGTTGGGAACGACACAAACTATCGGTTACATTTGTTATGCATGTCTTAGACAATTGACAACATTTTGAATAAAGTTGAAACCCAACCTGTGAAGCATCTGTGATATTTTTGAATCCTAATAAAGATGGCACTTAATAACTTCAAGTAATTATTTTCTGTATCATAGACTCTTGGGAAATTGTCAATTATAGAACTATTCATTGTGTAAACCTGACAAAGTTCTAGATGCCTAAAACAGTCAGGTTCTATATGAGAAATATTTCCATCCAACACTTTTAGGAAGCTCGTGATTATTTAAAAAAGGAAGCAAGAAAAAAAAAAACCTAACTAATAATCATTTTCCTAAACCTCTCTTACATTAAACATCCAACTTAGCTTCAAGTGTAGCTGGTGATTTTCCCTTGTGCAATAAAAGTCACCCTTCTTTGTCCAGTTTTCAATTCATTTCAGTTTCAGAAGTTACTAAGCAACCATTAGAGCTCGTTCCTTCATGCATGACATCTCTTTAATCTATGCATTTTTATCTTTTATTTTCATACAGCCATACCATAACCCACAATATCGAAAAAATTCGATTTGTCATAACAGGTCATCTATTTCTCAGAATTCACTCTCAAAGTTTCCTGTAAAATGTACATACAAGGAGGCGAGTTCTCCTTCCATGCAAACCGATCACATTGATCATTTCTTTGGCACTTCAATTCAGTTGTAACATGAATATAAAAGAAGTTAGTTGATAATAAAATATATGTCTACCAGTCTTACCATTAACAGCATGCTCTTCAGCATCAGAGAAGGTGAGAGCCACAGAGAGGAGAAGCAATATGCCGGACATGTTATTGATGTACATGAGCAGCTTCCTAATAGAGAGAAGGTCCTATTGAGACACTGCAGCTCTGAGTGGTGGTGGCTTTTTATCCCTCTCTGTGAATCCTTAGAGTAAAGGGGCGGGATGGAGGGACGATCAGCTGACCAGAGAGAGAGAGCGAGAGAGAGAGAGAGAGCGAGAGAGAGAGAGAGAGTCTCAAACAGCTTCTTTTCTCTACAGTATTCTCTCACTGTTTCATGCAGACTCTTTAGATGAAAATGACTACAGTTATTACTGTTACTGTTATTGCTTTAATAATAGTTATTATTGTTCTTTTTGTTCATATTGCTGCTATAGATATCAATATTGTTGTTGGCATTAGCAGTGGAAACTTTACTGAAGCACTCAATATTATTATTATTATTATTATTATTATTATTATTATTAT
>JAQQZR010000036.1:24237171-24254371 GCA_030068235.1 Notoglanidium macrostoma | reverse complement strand
AGTGGTGATCAGGGATTGGCTGGTGGGAAATAGTGGTGATCAAGGATTGGCTGGTGGGAAACAGTGGTGATCAGGGATTGGCTGGTGGGAAATAGTGCTGATCAGGGATTGGCTGGTGGGAAATAGTGGTGATCAAGGATTGGCTGGTGGGAAACAGTGGTGATCAGGGATTGGCTGGTGGGAAATAGTGGTGATCAGGGATTGGCTGGTGGGAAAAAGTGGTGATCAGGGATTGGCTGTTGAGAAACAGTGGTGATCAGGGATTGGCTGTTTGGAAACTGCAGTGATCAGGGATTGGCTGGTGGGAACATCAGCACATTTATTTGTAACTCAGTCAGACTTTACTCTATTGTGGTGCGTTCACCGAACCTGCTCTCTCAACTTATAGAACTAGCAGCAGTGATGTAAGCTGGAGAGCTGTATCGAGTGCAGGACAGTTGTTAATTTCTTCCGAGAAAGTTGCTAGTATTGTTCCTAGGCCCTTTTTTGAAAGTAGTCAAAAAGTCACTACAATCTCAACACTGAAAGCAGAAGCTTTAGCTAAAATAGTCCTGAGTCTCATAAAGCCTTGCAGAGGCATTTGCAAAACTTCCGCTGAAGCGTAAACAAAGTGACGGCTCTTTTCAGAGTCAGAGAATTTCACTCAGCTCACCAGTAAGAGCTTCTTTGGCTCCCAGACAGCTCAGAGGCGCAGTGGTGGTGTGCTATATGAGAAACAATGTCCTGTTTTCATGCGTAAGTTTTGTGTCATGTTACTCAACACCATGTGCTTTCATGTTGTAGTATTAAATTAATCAGTCTGCTGTAACAGAAAACATGTCAAATTAAATCCAATACTGTTTCCATTTAATTGTCGTTAACAATCCCGAATGTCAATTCAGTCAGCGGGTATAAAAGCGTAATAGGTGTAACATTCAACCTACACATTAAAACATTCAGGTTCCTTTAACATGTCTTACTTTCTCAGTGTAACCGAAAATCGAGGTTTAGGCATCCTACAAGCAGCTTTGGCTTAACGGAAGCCGTTCAAACCATGAGATCATCTAAGATATATGTTGGACATAATGAGAGCAAAATGTCATTCCTTTCCCAGCTCAGATACCATTACGCCACATTGGACTGGTGCAACTCTACTAAATATTCAAGCAGTACGGCAGAAACATCATTGTTAACAGCGTTAAAAGGAGATGACATTCTCGTACACGACCTCTTCATCACTGCAGGCTGGGGCAATGATAAAATGCATACTCGAGGTCATGTTTCTTTTACGCATTGCAGTCATTCCAGCACTGGAGTGTGGAGGAGATCGTCTGTGGTATAAACAGTCAGTGTCTGGATCATCAGCTGCAGGCCACACAGGCGGCGAGGTAAGAGACACTGCATCCTGGAGCTGGCTGTCATATCAAGCCTTTTTAAAGTCTCATTTACAGTTTTTTGGCCACTTTCTTTTAAGCAAGATGTAATGGTTTTGGTTTTTTGCACAAGATCTCATGAGCAGCACATATTTTGTGTTGAAACTTCTTCCTGTCTGAGATGTTCCTGAATATCGCATGGTTGCAGTTAGTGATGCACATAAGTCAGCTAGATTCTTGGTTCCTTTTTTTGTGATTATCAAAACTCAATTCTTCTTTGTCTCTTATGAGATATTTTGCATTGCTGAGTAAACAAACACTACATCCGACTTCTCTCTTACCTGCGTTTGTGCTTCTTTCATCACCACCAGTCCTGTTTTTTTTGGGTTTTTTTGCCTTTATAAACGCCCTCATCCAGCATGAATGTTACATTAAAATGGATCGTAATATTTAAAAGAGAAATTATTATTATTAAAAAATTAAATATATGCAGTTTCCACTGTTTTCTACCCAAACAGGAAGTTGCTGTCCAGAGAAAAACACCCTCCGATCAACTCGATTGTGGAAGCAGGGCTGATCACTACATTAGTGAGCTTCCTCTCGCTCTCCGATTGTCCTCCCATCCAGTTTGAGGCTGCCTGGGCTCTCACCAACATCGCCTCGGGCACCTCAGACCAAACAAGGGCCGTGGTGGAGGCGGGAGCCATTCCAGCATTCATAAGCCTCATCTCCTCTCCTCATGCTCACATCAGCGAGCAAGCTATCTGGGCCCTCGGCAATATCGCTGGTGAGAAGACATACCAATGTCATAAGCATGTCACAGATGCCGTTTCTGGTCGAGTCTAACTTGGTTTTCCTCTTTAAGGTGACGGCTCGACGTACAGGGACAAAGTCATCAAACACGGCGCCATCGAGCCCCTGCTCATACTACTGTCTGTTCCCAACCTGTCTATGTTTACTGTAAGTACCTCTGCCACTCAGGATGTACTACAAGCACATGGAGGTCTAAACTGGGTAGTGGTAGCTCAGGAATAGTTCGGATCAAAATCAGATTTACACTTTTGCAGTTTTCCTGTTTCCAAGTGTTGTCAGTTACACCTTCAAGGTATGTTTGGTATCTGAAATTTGCATCAATAGTTTTCCACTGGAGCTAGCAAGTAATGAACCCTTGTGTATAAATGCAAAACATTTTCTATGTAAACAGGTGTATATGACAAATACATTCTATACCACAGCACTGCTGAGTTCTCAAATCTGATTGGTCAGGATGTCTGGGTTCATTTTTATAGTAAAGCACCTGAGCTATTTTAAATGGCTAACTCTCTGAGCCTGCTAAACATAAAACACTGCTCTTTTAATAGTTTTAGACCCCCAGTCATTAATGAACTCTCTCTTCCTCCCTTGTTGTAGACGAGCTACCTGAGGAACGTGGCGTGGACTCTGTCTAATCTCTGCCGGAATAAAAACCCAGCTCCTTCCGTGACGGCGGTGCAGCAGATGCTGCCGGCTCTGCTGCGCCTCCTCGAACACAGCGACTCCGAGGTGCTGGCCGACGCGTGCTGGTCCGTGTCCTACCTCACCGATGGCCCGAACGAGCGCATCGAAGTGGTGCTGCAGGCTGGCATCATGCCCCGACTCGTACAGCTGCTCGCCTGCTCAGACATCACTGTCATGGTGAGAAACCCGAGCTTCTTTCACACATGAAATTTAACTCCAGAATGGATTAAAAGTGTACGAGTAGACATCACAGGAAGACCTGACTAACTTCAATTCTTTCAACAGATGTGTTTACTTGTACTGTGTATCATAATTAAGTCTACATAATGCTACTGCTCTTGTGTCGGTTCATTTCACAGACTCCATCGTTGCGTGCAGTGGGGAACATCGTGACGGGAACGGACGAGCAGACTCAGAGGGTTCTGAACTCCGGGGCGCTGGCTCTGTTCCCCGCTCTGCTGCGCCACCCAAAGAACAACATCCAGAAGGAGGCGGCGTGGACGCTGTCCAACATCACAGCCGGGAAAAACTCACAAATCCAGGAGGTGGTTGATGCGGGTCTGGTGCCCCTGCTGGTGGAGGCGCTGCAGCAGGTGAGGCACTCACTGGAGGATATTCCTTCCGAGCATGCTAGCTCCATGCCTACATTTAGGAAAAACTGTGTGAATTGTTGTTTTTTTTTTATATAGCAGATTATTGCCCAAAAAGGTTTAGTTTTACCTTTTCAAGGAAGGTATAAAACATAGCAGGGTGTGGATTGTTTTCCTAGAACAGCATGTCCCTGAAGAGTTTTATTCCTTTTATACAGCAGCATTCTTTTCTTTTCTTTTCGATTATTGCACTTTTGAATTTATTCATAAATGATGGATAATGCCTTTTTTTATTTACAGTTACAGTTAATGTTGTTACTCATGTTATAGCAGCTATAAACAATCTTTTCCTCATGTGTTTCTCTCTTTTCTTTTTTTTTTACTCTCTGATGAAGTTAATTAACAAAAGCTCATCAATCTGGACAGCTCAAAAACCTGTTTGACTTGTACAGGAAACCTATTGAGCGTTACAAAGCACTGACTCCTTTCTTAGATGTTAAATAAACATCTCACAGAAACCTTCACCATGTCAGTTCTTGTTTGTTTTTTAAATCCATTTATTAATAGACTTGGATTATTATATAGATGTGGAATGTTCACTATACAAGTCCCTGTGAGCTGTCACTCTAAAAACAATAATGTGTTATAACATGCACAGTAATATAACCCATCATCTGAGAAAGAGAAAGTTAATCAACACCTTCAGACCGATCAGATTTTAAATGTAGCGCTCCTGCATTGACAAATTATTGGCAATTATGAGGTTTGAGCATGTTTCTTTTGTCACAGGGAGAATATAAGACCCAGAAGGAGGCTGTGTGGGCCATCACCAACTACACCAGTGGGGGGACGTTGGAGCAGATCGCGTACTTGGTCCAGTCTGGAGTGCTCAGACCTCTCCTGGACCTCCTGTCAGTCAAGGACAGCAAGACCATCTTAGTCATCCTGGATGCCATCTTGAATATTTTCTTGGTAAACATGAACAGAATGTGGAGGCATGTGTAATAGAGCAGAAGCACTAGGCTGAAGGAATTTGGTGCATTCTAGTTTCTATGGCAGGCACTTGGACACTCTGGATCAAATTGCCAATATGAATGCAGAACCTCTACATTTGTATATATCAGCACTGATGGTCACGAACAGGAGTGATTCAAAATCGTGAATTCTATCAAAACACTAAGGCATGGCCCCCAAGTGGCGCAACAGGAAAGGTCACAAGTTCAAATCCTGATGATGCAACTGAGAGCACAATTCGCTGTGCTTTCAGGGAAAAAGCAGTGGCATACTCTCTCTCTCTCGCTCTCTCACCTATGAATCATGGTGACACTAGGCAACCATGAGCATCTGTGAGCTCTTGTATGCAGAACTGGGTGGATAGTACTCTCCTTCGCGTGTGTTACACTACCCTTGATGTTGCACGAGCAGCGGTTCAAAAAGATGCGTTTGGCTAGCTCAGAGGAAGCATGTAATAGCCATAATGCCGTAAAACTTAAAAAAATCAACAAAACCTCAGGTTGAAATTATTTCATTTTCATGGTGGAAATTCTTCTGCCATTTGCAAAACATTATGCCTCATTTATAAAGCTTGATGCGAAAAGGTTTATTCCTTAATCATTTTCAGGAGCATTTGCACAAGAAATGTAGAATTCATTACTAATCCAATTAGTTCCGAAAAACATTCAAGGTTTGTGCAACTTTTCGTATGAGACTCATTAATGTCTCAAAATGTACTCATCAGCTTCAAAATGTATAATTGCCAGGAGTTGTTGCCAATTTATGTACAGATTAAGTAATCAGTTCTGTGGGTTCTGGGGGCCTGTTAGTAACAGATTCTGCTGTGCTGACCTGCAGGCTGCAGATAAGATGGGCGAGACGGAGAAGCTGTGTCTGATGATTGAGGAATGCGGAGGACTAGACAAGATCGAGGCACTCCAGACCCATGAGAATGAAATGGTCTACAAAGCTGCACTCAATCTCATAGAGAAATACTTCTCAGGGAATGTAAGTGTGCAGTGAAACACTGAGCATCTGTCTGTTCTCAGACTGCAGACCATTTTAGATTTTTTTTCTGCCTAGAACTGATGATTTAGCATCAATAAATATGCACATCATTTAGATTGTAATCTGAAGGCATCTTGCACTTAAAGGTAATGGTTTCTTGGATCACTGTACATAGGTGTATATACATTTATATTTTTATAATTGGATAATATTTTTTATGTTATAATATTTTTATAATTGCAATCACATAGAAAACAGACACCAGAATAATGGCACCAATAAATGTGCAGTACGCTTGCACCAATATAATAGAGTGGCCTTCAGAAAAAGGAAAAACTGCGATTGGTCAATGCAAACAACACCAACAACAACAATAATAGTAATAATAATAATAATGGCTCATTCATAATCTGTTTGTTTGTTTTTTTATTAGGAAGAAGAGGATGAATCCATTGTTCCTGAAGCAACCACAGATGGCTTTACCTTCCAGATTCCTGAAAACCAAAGCACTTTTCATTTCTGAAACACTCCTCCACCACCCATCACTCCATTCCAAATGACATTTTGTTATATGTATACATGTAAGGAATTTTATATTTAGTTATGTATATAAA
This sequence comes from Notoglanidium macrostoma, assembly GCA_030068235.1. Lineage (NCBI taxonomy): Eukaryota > Metazoa > Chordata > Actinopteri > Siluriformes > Auchenoglanididae > Notoglanidium > Notoglanidium macrostoma. The sequence goes on along the minus strand of JAQQZR010000036.1, from coordinate 24,248,317 downwards.
GGCTCTTTTTAGTTTTACACTAAGCCTTGTAAATAAATTTTTACCATGTGAAAAAATTTTGTGGTTGTATGTATGAGTGGGTATGAATTGTACTGTATTTTATTTAAAATGTCCCAAGTGCAGTGGTTAGCACTGTCAGCTCACAGCAAGAAGGTTCGGAGTTCTAACCTGTCAGCCGACACTGGCCTTTCTTTGCGGAGTTTGCACGTTCTCCCTGTGCCTGGCACCTTCCTCCAGGCACTCAGGTTTCCTTCCACAGTCCAAAGACATGCATATTGGGTCAAGTGGCATCTCGAAATTCCCATAGGTGTAAGTACGAATAGATGTTCGTCTTTGTGTTAGATTGGCAACCTGCCTTGTTTTCATGGCGCCCAGCATCCCATTTAATGTGTATTCCCACTGGATAGGCTCTATATCCACCTCAACCCTTCCAAGCAAAAAGCGGTTCCTGAAGATTACTAAATGAACATAGATTTAATGAATCCTTTACACCAAACCCACATATTAAATATTTTATTTTTATCATCATATAAACATTTGGTAGTTCATCATCATATAAACTTTTGTTGGTAGTAGTAGTTTAATGATCTTGCTTGATTTCTACATTTTGAAACTATCTGTTGCTGTTGTTTCTCAGTTTGTCCATGCGATGTCGCTGTCGGTCATTTTGTAGACAGAAACGGGGCGTAGCCTAAATGTCTGAGTACTTCCTACACGCGCGCACTGTCTTGCAGCACGCAGTACTAGCGTTCGGCTTCCCACGTAGTGCCCTACACGTCTATTTGGAATCCCGCCCCGGGGTTAAATAGATTCTGGCTGCCCACAACTTTCACTCCGAACGAAAATAAACTGGTTTGTCCAAGAACAGCGGTGATTTCCCACGGAGCGGGATTAAATATCACTTCCACAAGGCTTAGGGTTTCCAGGCTGGTTTAATTTTTTTATGATGATGTGAAACGTGGATTTTGCGAAACATTGCTGGAAAGTTTGACCTGAATGTTTAAGTGCTTGTGCTGAAACCCATCCGGGGACAGTAATGCTGCGTCTTCAGTGGATTCGCTCACTGTTACTGGAGTGTAAACGCTGAAAAAAGCACAAGCTTTTAGGAAAAGTTCTCTCGCTTTCTGTAGTCAGGTAATCAGTTTAGTAGAAAATAGCTAGAAATAAACGTCAAGCTGGAATATAAAGGGAATGTCTAATCAAGGGGCGAGGAGAAATGGTCCAGTGAAACTGCGGCTCACAGGTGAGTTCATCAAACGGTTACAACTTTACCCTTTTATAGAAGTCATATGTAGCTATATTTATACTTATACATGCGGTCTATTTACAAAACCTTCACTATAGAAGCTGAACGTTCTTCCATGTCGATACAATTGCTGAATAACGCATTTCAAGCATTTATAAATAACAATCTTTGCAACGTTATAAGTTCAACAATTACGTCATAACAATATTGTGCTTGCTTTTACTTTTAGCGACCAAATAAACATTTATTTTTTTTTTGTCTACTGTCTTCATCCTAAGACTGAGTTAAGCATTACATCACTGATCTCAGTTTAGTTGTTACGGTGTGCTACGTGGTATCCAGGGGCGTGGCTTCATGAGTGGCACGTTGGGGTGGCTGCTGCCACCCTGAAATAAATCCTGCCACCCTCATTGACAACTGCTTTATTACTTGTCTGCATTTAATATATTAATTATGATTAACCTTATTATTGTTGTGTTGTAGACGAAATCGAATGAGTATTAGGAACTATAGAGCAGCTGTAATACAAAAAAGTCTACCTTCTTATCCTAGACCTAGCCTACACTACCCTCATTAGGAACACTGTACTAATACTGGGTAGGGCCTCCGTTTGCTTTCAAAACAGCCTCAATTATTCATGGCATGGATTACTCAAGATGTTGGAACGTTCCTTTGAGATTCTGCTCCTTGTTGACGTGATTGCATCACGCAATTCCTGCAGATTTTTCACGTGCACTTTCATGCTGCAAATCTCTCATTCTACCACACCCCAAAGCTGTTCTATTGGATTCAGATTCAGATCCGGTGACTGGAAAGGCCACTGAAGAACATTGAACTTAATGTCCTGTTCATGAAACCAGTTTGAGACGACTTCTGCTTTGCGACATGGTGCGTTATCATGCTGGAAATAGCCATTAGAAGATGAGTAACTTGTGGCCGTAAAGGGATGCACACGGTCAGCAACAATACTCAAATAGATTGATTGGAATTAACAGGTCCAAACTGTGCCGATAAAACTTTCCCCACGCCATTACACCACCTCCACCAGCCTGGACTGTTGACTCAAGGCTGGTTGGGTCCATTTGATTCATGCGGTTGGTGCCAAAATCTAACCCTACCATCTGCGTGCCTCAGCAGAAATCAAGTTTCACCTGACCAGGCTGTGTTTTTCCAGTCTTCAACTGTCCAGTATTGGTGAGCCTGTGCCTACTGCAGCCTCAGCGTTCTGTTCTTGGCTGACAGAAGTGGAACTTGATCTACGCTGTTGTTGCCTATCGTCCTCAAGGTTTGACGTGTTGTGCATTCTGAGATGCTTTTCTGCTCACCATGATTGTACAGAGTGGTTATCTGAGTTATTGTAGCCTTTCTGTTCGTTCAAACCGGGCTGGCAATTGTCTGCTGTACTCTCACATCAACTAAGAACTAAAACGCCCAATCATGTTCCAGCATGACAGTTCCCCGTATCCATAAAGGCATGCCAAGGTCCAGCCCTGGATCTAGTTGCACTGAACTTAACCCCACTGAACACCTTAGGGATGAATTTGAATGTTGACCGAACCCCAGGCCTTCTCACCTTCATAAGAGGTAAAGGTAAACGCTTTTCTGTTGTGCCACTCAGACGCCACCACACAAATGCCCATGTGGCTGAATGGGAAAATCTCCACAGCCATGTTCCAAAATCTAGTGGACAACATTCCAGAAAGAGTGGAGGTTATTATAACAGCAAAGGGATCAGTAATGGGATGTTCATGGTCACATATCCCCTCCCCTTGCAACACCATTTCTAAATTATTTAGACTCCGATATCTGGCAGCTACGTTTCTCAAAACATTTTTGAAATGCCAGTGTTTTAACATTTATGTGGTGCTGTGGGTAGCATTGCCATCTCACAGCTCCAGGGTCCCCGGTTTGATGTCCTGAGCTTGTGCTCATGTCCATGTGAAGTTTCTGCACATGTTCTTCCCATGTCCTTGTGAGGTTTCTGGGTCTTCTGGTTTCCTCCCAAATCCCAAAAACATGGTGGTAGGATTGCCCACTCTAAATTGCCTTTAGGTGTGAATGAGTGAACTGAATATTTGTGTGTGTGATGGACTGGCGTCTCATCCAGGCTGTCTTCCAGTCCGTCATTTCTTCCCTCTTAAATATAGTTTTGTTGTAATTGGGTTTTTTTCCCCCCTAGCTTTTTGTCAGATGTTTCCATCTCCACTTAAAACCGTCTGGTCACCTGGCACTGAGTGATCACTAGAGGCATTACCATTTATCATTCATGTCTGATCACTTCATTTGTGGCATGCGTGATATTTGTCTATCAGTGATGCTTCATTTTCTGCTCCATTGCAACTGAGTTAATGGGAGGTGAGCGATAACACCATAAAACAGCACAGCAGCTGTTGGGTCTTCTTTACACTCTTCTCTGTCTGCTTCCTTTGGCATAGGTCGATCTCCCTACACAAACACTAATGAATGATTAACTATAAATGTGTGTGTGTGCTTTTCTGAATCAGCCTGTTGCTAAATTGGGGTTGCTGGAGGCTTCTTTAATGAGAAAGGAAACCACAGGTCAAGTATTGTGCTTTTTCCCCATCACCTTTAGCCAAACTGTCTTTTTTTTTTATGACATCTTGACTAGAAACTACTTAACAGTAAGAATTTAAAAGCATGTAAAAGTAGAACAACTTTCAACCTGTTCTTTTACCTTCTGTAAAATGTTCCTTTCTGCTTAGGCATGATGATTCATCAGGCTAAATTTATTATTGTTTTTCCTCAGTTAACAGTAACGGTAATTACAGCTACAGCTGATTAGAACACAGTGTAACAGGAAGTGTTATAGGAAACCATTTCTGCTGACTGATATTCACATTATCTCTCCATCACTGTATCATCAGTCTGTCTATCTGAAAATGTATGGTATCTGTCTGATTATCTGTCTATATGTCTGTCTTCTAAATTTCTATATAGCTTTTAATTTTATTTTCCGGTCTGTCTGGCCAGACATCTGTTTACCTCTCTATCGGTCTGACTGTGTGTGTGTGTGTGTGTGTGTGTCTGACTGACTGACTGTCTGCGTGTGTGTGTGTGTGTGTCTGACTGTCTGACAGACCATCAGTTTTTCTCTGTATCTGTCTGAGTGTCTTTGTCTGTCTGTCTGACAAACTGCTTGACTCTCTGTCTGTCTGACTGACTGATTGGCTGGCTGGCCGGTCATTTGTTTATCTCTCTTATCTGTCTGATTGTCTGTTTGCGTGCCTGTCTGTACATCCATCAGTCCGTGTGTCTGTCTGGCCAGCTATATATTTATCCCTCTATTGGTCTGTCTCAGTACCTGTCTATTTCTATGTGTCTGTCTGATTATCTGTCCATATGTCTAATTGTCTGTCATCTATCTATCTATCTAACATATCACTCTTTATCCGTCTATTTGTTTATCTGACATATTTGTCTGTCTCTCTCTGTCTAACTGCCTATTTGACATATATCTGTCTGTCTGTCTGCCTGTCTATCTGACAAATATCTTGCTGTCTAACTGTCATCATAATGATTTTGCACTCATACACTGAAACAGGAATAAGTATTTCTTTCTTTCCAAAGCTGTGTGTGTGTGTGTGTGTGTGTATGTGTATTGGTGAGACTCGTCCTGCTTCCTCGAGGATCAGTAACCTTCTCTCGCACTGTGCTGCTGAAAAGCCTCTCTATTGCATGTATCAATAGAGTGTGTGTGTACTGATCAGGGCTTGTTGGTAGAGCTGGCAGGCTCCACTCCCACTCCCACACAAAACCCTCAAAGTCAAAAAACTTCTTTCACCTTTTACCCCAATATCCAATCTCGCAGATTTCAGTCCTTCCAAATACCTGCTTACGACTATTCAATCTGGTGTGAAAACCTGTACTCTGATTTTCACCACATCATTAGATACACCGTAGACTTTTTATGATGTCGACAATCTAACAAATTTGATCTTTTCTGTTGTTCATCATTTTTAAATGCAGAGCTTGATCTCGTACAGAGGAACACTACGTCACTGCGTGTCATGGTCACGGAGGTTTCTGCTGATGTCTGACTGACTGACAGTTTAGATGACCAGCACTGCATAAAATTATACCAAGACAAGTCAAAATATCTTACATTTATAGAATATTGCTCATTCTAAGATTGCTATAAGAAATATTTAAGATATATTTAACATATGTCAAAATTTATATTGATAAATATTCTTAAATGTTGTTTAGGATATTTTTACTTGATAATTAAATAAACTATACAGATTGTACAACATTGTTGTACATGTTCACCTTTATGCGCTACGCATTTTCTATATATTGGCGAATTTTTCAGATTTCAGAGCCACATATCTGCTCAACATTTTCGCATTAGTTCCTGAGTTTTCGGACACCTTGTGTACCACCCATAGCCTGTATTCGAACACGTGAGATGATTTGGTTTTATTTGCCACTAGCTATGAGGAATCGGTGATGTATTTAGGATTTTGTGAACTTTTTTTTGCAGCCCAGCGCTAATATCTTGCTGTAGCAGTGTTCAAAATCTTGTCTTCCCATTAGAAAACAAGTGCACAGAAACATGGAGAACCAATCAGATTGCAGCCTTGAAGATTCTGAAGGTCGTGGCCAGATAAGTGTACAAAACGTATCCGATAAATCATCTGCGTCTAGTGAAACATGTCACTCTATATAAGGATATGGAGAAACTATAGAGTAGATATAGCAACGCTGTATACAGCTAGCTAGTTTAAGTGTGTGAGGTTTGATTGTAACTTTATACACCGCTAGTTTAAAACCACTGACTCTCAGCTAGCAGCAGATTTCCTTATCACCGTATTCTGCCACCTGTATATTTAAAAGGAAGTGGAAAATCACACCACTGGTTCTGTGTTCTCAGAAACGACCCGATTCCGTGCACTTTTTGTTTCATCATGTTACCTCACCGTCTCTAAGCAAATTCATTTCCTCAGTGAAAGAGAAGGCTATTTGCCTGAGAAAGCCCTGCTTAATCGCACTAACTGCCAGAGGTCATGTTCTCATTTCCATATTTGCAGGTTACTCCAGACATCCTTTAATGTAATGTTCAATCCGTGGCAGGACAGTGACCTCTGAGTGTTCATGCATGCGCACACACACACACACACACACACACACACACACACACACACACACACACACACACACACACACACACACACACAAGCTGTTAGGCTGTCATTCAGTGTTCTACATGTCTGAATCTCTCTTCCTCTCCCTGTAAGTTTTATTGCATAAATTTGCGTGCCTGTGATCCAAATGTTAGAAATTTATAAAAAAAAAAAATTAAAAAAAAAAAAAGAGCCCTGACAGACGTGTAAAACCTTGCAATTGGATAAACAGAAGATGGGATAAAAGTTTAATAAATATAAGATTATTAAGTCTATTTCTACAATTTTTTTGGTAGATGATCTTGCTTATTTCGTGTGTTCTTTTCTCTGCCAAATGAACCATAAAATGTATATCATTGCAAGTTTTATATATACACCACAAACCTTTTCCTGTAGCCTGTTGGTGAATGTGTGAGATTCTTATCTTCTCTCAAGTACAAATGTTTGCATTTCAATAAACAGCGCACGGAGTCAAAGTTGACATAATTATATGACAAATATCAGCTTAATATAGCTGTTTTCTAGACATTTTACTCATTTCAAGCTGTGAAACTGTCTTCTTTTATTGGTTTATAAGTTTTTGCCAAAATTATTGGTTAAACTCTAATATTAGTAAATATTACATGTTTAACCAATTATATTTGTTATATTATTACATCATAAAAATGAATTATTTGCCTTTTTTTAAGAGAGTTTCTCAAAAATATCTTTTTTCTTTTTTGCACTACAGACCTTTTTTGGTCCCATTTGCATGAAAAAATATTTTTGTAGTAAAGTGTAAACGTCTGCATTTGGATCAAAGGAAAAAAATTGCATGAAAGGAAGAAAATTTTCAGAAAACCGTGAGTTTATATGCTGATGATGCCGTAGCTATCCGAGGCCATGAGCCAAGGGAGCGAAATTGGCTTTCTCCCCTGTCAATCACAGCGACACTGGCCAATCGTGTGTCCGCGAGCTCCTGTATGCGGAAGAGGGCGGGTTGTGCTCGTGTTCCGCTGCCCTGTGATGCAGCATGAGCAGCAGTTTGTTAAGAAGTGGTTGTCTGGCTTTACGCGTCTCTGATGAAGCGCATGCTAGCGTTCATCCTGAATGATCGGTAGTTGTCATATTGCCAACAACAAAGATAAAATTCTAGACTGTTTTACTAATTTCATGTTTAAAAAAAAACACCAGGATAAGCTTAATAATAATTTAAGATATGATTTTTTTTTTGCCTTGAGCCACAGATCCATAGGCCTTTTCCCACAGCCTGTTTGCAAAAAAAAATTTTTTTTGTTTTTTTTTTCTCTCCACTTGACAGAAGTATAAATGATTGCGTTTGGATGAAAAGAAGATAAACCGGATCAAAGTTAAGAAATACTTTCTGGAATAAAAAAAGAAAACGAAGCCATAAGACTCCAGTTTGAAATTTTCACCAGACCTCTGTTCATACACCGATTGGAAGGAAAAAGCTTCAGGAATGAATTGCCTGTTCCTCTGGAAGCTCCGCTTGGCCTCAATTCAAAGCCTCGTTCCCTGAATACTGAAAACGGAAAAAAACTTGCCTGAGGTGTAAAAGTTGGCATGTGGATCAAGATGGCATAAAGGGTGACGGAAAGTCCTCTTTGGAATAAATGATGCCTTAGCGAGTGTATTTCAGTCTCTCCATGACTGCGTGCGTTTGGCCCGTGCACATTCGATGATGTCATCGTGTTGCTCCTTTGCAAAACAGAACAGCAGTTGACGATTCCTTTCGCTGACTTTTTGGGAAATCGGCTTGGAATATGCAAACTAGTTAAGCGATAACGCGCCTTATGATTTCCTCCCTGCTGACTTTCAGATTTGCATGCGGGCACGTTTTTCTTTCTTCTCTTCTCATCATTCATCTCTCCCACACCTGGCATTAATAAGTGACTTTTGTACGCGCATCTTAAACAAAAATGCATTTCTTTTCATTACAAAAATAAGCCGTAAGCCTTTTGTCTGCATGTCGGTGTTGTAAAACCTGTTTTCCATTTCTGGATCTCGCTTGTGTTTCTATTTTTATATTTTAATGGTCATTCTAGACCTTTTTCGCTTTTGTTTACGTACAAGTTTATATATTTATATCTATATATGGATTTTATGAATTGGTTCAATTTTGTGTAGAGGAATAGTTTAATGGAGAATTATACTTGGGAGGTGTTTAGTATCTCAAAGGTTTAACCCTGTATGACGCGCTGTTATATTTTAACTGAAAAGTGTCACGATATTGTATAAAACTGTATAGCGTTAAGGCGTGTGAGGATTGATTTACTTACACATGATATGTAAAACTTATTTTTCTTTTTAGGCACAAAAAATGTTTGAACATTAAACGCGAAAGGATTTTTGGAAATCTTGTTTTGGTCCGAATTATCTTTTTTTTTTTTTTTTTTTTTATTTATCTAAACTGAGGAAGTAGCTTGCGATTGCGAGTAAACACACATCACCTGGACAGCTTCTTAAATACCAGTACATACTTGTTTTTACTGCACAATCCATGACAACAGAACGAGTATGCACAGAAGCCTGCAGGAGTTGTCCCTTGGTTTGCCCCCTTTTACCTTTGACCTTTGTCCCCATCATCCGCACCGGAAGCGTCTCAGACGGCAGCGTGGCTGCATCTCGTCTCCTCACAGACATCTGATCACGTATCACACTTCCTGTTTCACCACTTCCACTGGAAGCCAGCAAAACACCACACAAATACACACACACACACACACACGCGCGCGCACGCACCTAGCTTCTCAGAACCTTAGAGCAGACACTGAAATTTAGCACATCTCGCTATATCCATTGCCCCACTGCTGTGCGGTTGACCTTTTACACAACTTCTGCAAAATCACGTCTGCACACCGACTGTCTGAATCTGCGCCGTTGCGTCTGCTTGCGTGCGTTTGTGGTTTGTGTGTCGAGATTTTTCTTTCACATCGCAGAGGCTGTCATGTCTTGGGATGAGCGATACGGAAAGAACATATCACAATATTTCAAGACGTTTTTTTTTTACACAACACAATTCGTTTCCTGCTACTTTTTCCTTGGTTGGTAACAAGTTAGGAAACACGCAGCAACCCACGCAAACTCTACCACCGGGTTTAGAAAAAAACAAAAGCCTGAAACTATTAGCAACAGTGAGTGAGTGTTTACATGAACGAAACAACCTGCGTAGCACAAAATCTGAACGTTACAACTAAGAGGATCCCAAAGAGGTTGGAGGAAGCTATAAAGACAAGAAATACAAGTTAATATAGAATATTTCATTCGTTCGTTTATTCATTCGTCTTCAGTAAGTGCTTTATGCTGGTCAGGGTCGTGGATCCAGAGTCTATCCCGGGAATGCTGGACCTGAGGTGGGAATACGCTTTGGAATGGGATGCTAATCTATCGCAAAGCACCTTACACACACACACACACACACATTTTCATTCATAACTTGGGGCAATTTTAAGTCAAACCAGAGATGCATCCATTCATTTATTTGGAAGCATTTCGGCGCGTGCTTCTACTTCGCAGGTGCGATTTCTAACTTGTAGAATTATAGTGGAAAAAATACTTTCTACACAGATTTTCCTGCCGTCGCTCCTCTTCGAAAACCCGGCAAGAGCGACTATCTACAATCATATCTCCCTTTAGCCAGGCATACAGGAAGTGGCAAATTCTGGACAGGAATTTCGGCCTGCTGAGATAGTGTTTAGGTTTAGAAAAAGTTCCAATCTCTGGAATGACCGTTTCAATTAGGTCAAGTAAAGCCGTAGTTCTCTTTGGTAACATTTCCAATTCCAGCTTGTCTTAAAAGAACATTTGAGAAACTTAACACACTAAAAATTGTGTGTTTTTTTTTTTTTTAATTTTTATTATTTTTGCTTCTCTGCAAGTCACTCAATCAGACTTCTTTTTAAAAATAAATAACTAAACACCTCTACAGGTGCATTAAAAGTGTCTTCACTGCTAAACGTTTGAGCTTAGCAGGGTCACCGGAATATGATGTCTTAGTCTGCAGTATTTAATCGTCGCCCTGTGATGCGCTGATATCCCGTTCACAGAGTTCGTGTACGTAAACGCACTTTACCAGCTGAATACGTTCTCATTCCAGCGCAAAGCTAAAGCATCTGAGGTCTTCACAACGCACGTCTATTTCGTTCATGTACCCATGCTTAGTCATTCAATAGAAGTCTTATCATTTCATACCTATCTGCTGCGAAAGGTAAACATTTGGGATGATGAAGCGCTGACATGAGTTCTGCTCAAGATTTACACAGGTTCGCATGCGGGCATGTTTTAACGGACGGCTTCTGCCCTCGTTCTTCTTCCTAAGCGGCGATGACCCGAGTCAGATTCTAGTCAATAAAACACTGTCATTTATAATGAATAACAACAGCACAAATGATGGGTGGAGACCAGGGTAATTTGTGTGCAAAGAGTAACAGGGTTGACTTGGATATTGCTGTTAATTCATCAGTGAAAATAAAAAGACATTAAACATTTCCGGTTAACAAGCTCCATTTTAAATGTTACTATTTGATGATGAGCAGCATGTATAATAACTCATGACGCTTAAGCATTTGATTCGTCACAGGAAGTAATTATTTATATATATATATATATATATATATACTACCAGTCAAAAGTTTGGACACGCCTACTCTTTTTCTTTTCATAGGTTTTTCTTTCTTTTTTTGTAAAACATTACTGAATACATCAAAACTATGAAGCAACACGTATGGCATATACTGAATTATGTGGTAAAGAAAAA
>JAQQZR010000036.1:24214130-24225637 GCA_030068235.1 Notoglanidium macrostoma | reverse complement strand
AGAAAGGCACCCTGGATCGAACCCAGGACCTTCTTGCTGTGAGGCGACAGTGCTAACCACCGCACCACCGTGCCGCCTATTTTTGAATTTACCAAATATATTGACTGATTTTTTTTTTTTTTTTAACGTCTTCCATTTTGTTCAACTTAGTTTATGTGACATTATTATGTGAAATTTTAATATTGGCTACTCCCTTCCTTGTCCACCGTGTTATAGGTCTAAGAATTTGTTAAATTATTTAAAGTGTGTGTATTAAAAGTATTTAATGTATTAAAGTGTGTTCTCCCTCCAGTGTACCTTATGGATCTTTCTGGATATCATTTGCATACAAACCCAAACTTTCTCCAAACTCATTATTTATGTGTTCTGGCCAACAAACACCGAAGCTAGTCAAGTTTCATCTTGAGACATTTGTCTTATTTAGCAATTTCCTGCAGTTATATACTGTGTAAATTTGCCTATGTCCAAAATGAACACGCTTTGCCTTGATATAGTAATTGTGGGGTTTTGTAGTTTCATTTGGCTTCCTGCACTCTGATTGTTTATAGTGTAATAATTTGTTTCATTGCCTGTGTAATGGCTCTGTAATTTTAAGTTGCTGTTCTGTACTCCTGAATTTATGGCCACAGCTTTGCTTCAGTTACCAGTATCATTTCTGTCTCTTATTTTGGCATCTGCTGTTTTTCTCCCTGTCAAGCACAGCCTATGTGTGGCATCTATTTTCAGCCTCTTTCTCAGTTAAAGGCTGCCGAATGTGTTTGTTTGGCCTCAAGTTAGCCGCAAACCCCAAGGCCAGTGTTGGAAGTAGGCACTGGGTTCCCAACATTCCCTTCTGCCAGGAATTCAGGCCACTTTAGGATTTTTAGAATGATCTAGGATTTCAAGTGGTCAAAATGCCAGAGCTTGATCATGGGCTCCATGGCTCACCTCCTTGTTACACCTCTTGCTACAGCTCCATCACAAGCCCCATCGGGCCCTGCATGGATCTGTCATTTAATTCAATGGTTCAGCTTTGGGCCTCACGTTGCAGCTCTGTTGTAAGCTTGATAGCCTGGCTCCTCATTATGTCTCTTTGTGGAACTCAGTCATGGGCCCTATGGAGCCTTATATTGGTGTTTCCTGGGTTCAGTGGTCCAACTTTGATTTGGCCCTTCTAATGCAGTTTGACTGTAGGCCTCAGGGCTTGGGCAGCTCAATTATGGGCCCTTTCTGCCCAATTTTTACTTTCATGGCCTCAGTGATGTGGCTTGATTATTATGGCTTTTGGCATGGCTCCATCTTGGTCCCATTGGTGTGGGTTGCATTGGGCCTCTTGGTGCAGCTCCATTTGCCTCGGTCTTTTAGTACAGCTCTGTTGTAATCTTTATGGCCCATCTCTGCACTGGGCCTCCTAAAGCAGCTCCGTTGTAGGACTCGCAACCCAGCTCTGCATTGGGACTCCTACTACAGCTCCATTGTGGACTCATGGAATCATACATTTGGCTTCTTAATACAGTTACATTGTAAGGCTCATGGCCCATCTCTGCCCTGAGCCTCCTGACACCGCTATGGAGCCGACGGTCCAGTTCAGCATAAAACCTTCTGGTGCAACTCCGTTGTGGGCCCTGTGGCGTTTGCTGTGGTTTCCAGTCTGCAGCTGTACTCCACTTGGCCTGGCTTTTTACGACCTGCCAGTAGCTGGCTTGATTTGTGGCCTTATTGCTCCTTTGTTAAGAGGTCTCTAATCCTGGCTATGAATGCTGTACAGCATAATTGAAGACAATGTTCCGGCATTTGTTTAAAATGTTCTTGGTTTTGCATGTGTGTGCGTGCCTTGGTTAAAGTCACAGAGATCACACTTTTTCTTCTATTCTGATGTTTGTTGTGAACATTAACTGAAGCTCTTGACCTGTATCTGCATGATTTTATGCATTGTGCTGCTGCCAAATGATCAGCTGATTGGATAAGTACATAAAAGGACAGGTGTACGGGTGATAATATAGTGTATGGAGAGTGTGTTTGTGTATTTCGGCAAAAAAAACTAAAAAAAAAAAAATTATTATTATTAAAAGCATTCAAATTAATATACAAAGGAAAACCTGGTGGCTCTGTAATGCTGTGGAAGGCATTTTGTTAGCATGGTTTGGATCCACCTGTTCACGTAGAAGGAAGGTCATTTTTGATCACCTTTAACCGACGATAAAACATTACTATACTGCTTGAAGTGGTCTCTTCCAGAATGACCCCACCCCCCATCCACAGGGCATGAATAGCTTGCTGAGTATGAAAATAATGTCTTGACGGTCATCAGATCACAACCCAGCTGAATACCTATGGTAGATATTGGACCAGTGTGTTAGAGATTGCTCTATACTACCATCATCAATACAGCAATTGATGGAATGTCTTTTGGAAGAATGGTGTTCTCCACTCCAGCACAGTTACAGAACATTGTGGAACCTGAACAAATGTGCATTGAAGCTGTTCTAGTGGCTTGTGGTGATTCGGACACTTCTTGTTGTTGTCGTCGTCGTCGTCGTTTTTCCTGTAGTTTGTCTCCTGTCTTTTAGGTTTCAAATGTGACAGCGTCCCCATATAACATCAAGCTTCCAGTTATGAACTCTCATTGCTAGGACTGCATATAGCATAAACGGTACTTGAATATTCCATCTGTAAATGATGTGTGATTCTGGTCATGTGTGTGTTTTTCCATTATCGATTTCCTACAAATTCTAAATTCTAGGCCTTTCAATGATAGAAAACTCACACAGACATGCCAAGTGAACCTTATAACTGCGTGTCTATGTAATGTAACGACATAGCTGGTGGCTTGACCAGTTTAAGGAAGGCCTTGGGTCACCCCTGACGTTTGTCCTTTTTTTTTTTTCTTCTTTTTTTTCCTGCGGTGAAGCAAAATTTGGAAGGAATATAGTTTCTCTGAACAGCAAACAGCTTTAAGAAAATAGCACAGCATAGTCTTTTTAAAACTGCGTCACCATCCACATTTCTGTAATATCAGGAGCACTCGCTACTCATCATATTAAACATTGATGACATCCAGGGGCGGTTTGCACCATTTGGAGACTGGAATGCTAGGTATCTATAACTAGGGAGCCATTTTCAGACCAGCTCTGTGTCCTACATTACACATTCTTGATGAAAAGGAGCAACTGCAGCCATCAACAGCCTCCCTTCTCTGGAATTTCTCACCATGTTAGTGCTGCATGAGACTCTTCCAGTGGTGTTGGCTTTCTCCTCTTTTACCTCATGGCAAGTCTGGGTCACTGGGTCATGATGGCAGTTGAAACCTGTATGAGCTTTTTTTTTTTCTTTTTTTTTCCCTTTGGCCTCTGAAAGGCACAGGTTCCTGGCAAGCACCCAGGGGGTTCTTTGCTTATCACTGTTCTCAGATCTGCACCATCAGCGTTATGTTAGAGCAGACGTGTAATGGATATGGTAGTGGTAGGGGTGTGGCACAGCGTCATGGCAATGGGACTGCGCAAAAACTGGTGTCTGTTCTGAGCAGGGCTATTAAGGTGTTGGCACTCAATGCTTTTGTCTTGTCACTCACGTTCTGGAAGAGGTCAAGAGATCACTGCTCCGGAAGGTTCATGTTACCATGTTTTGCACATACTCCACAGGTGCTGCAACCTCGTATTTGACAGGACAAACCTTAATGATCTATTATGTAGGATTCAACACCTGAATGCCCCTTCCTTACCTCTCCTTTTCCAAGCTTATATTAGAAGTACGGTAGCCATCAGGTGCCTGTAGCGTACTTCCAATTACTTGCATTCACTCTCCCTTTCTTTTTTTATTGTGCTAAATAATAAGTATGATCCTCCATTTTTCAAGATTTGGGTCCTCAAACTTGTTGGCCAACACCAGCAAACACTGATTCCTCTTCTTTCTTCTTTGTCGTCTTTCTGGTGCTTCCTTCCGGATTCATGGTGACACTTGAAAAATGCAAAAAGCAGAAGGCGCTCTATAGAGGTTTGTCCATTCTGTGCTACTGTAGCGGCTCAACATGGCAGCTCTGTAGAGGTGGACCTGCCCCATGTAGATATAAGGAGCTCATTCTATACTTACGAAAACAAAATGATTGAAATGAAAACCTACTTGTGCATTCCATAACTATATTATGGATATATATACTCCTTTTCTGCTAATAGATGCCCTCAAGATCCTTCATAGTGCACCTTTAAACTAGACTACAGCAGTAGTAATCTTGTAAAAATAAATGTCTTGTACTTTGACATGACAACATTCATTTCCTAAACAAAAATTTGAGTTGTTATAGTGACTGGAAATCTGTTTTTAATACAAACATTTCATCCCTAACTACAAGCTTTTTTTCCAGGAAAGCATGCATTTGAAAGTGGCTTTAAAGGAATTCTTCTCAATCGAATGTCTAAAGTTTCACTTGTTTCCGTAAAAATGAGGGATGTGTATAATTGGCAAGAGATAGAAATGTAGCTTTGTTCAAATGGGGTCATGTTCACCTTGAATGGTTTACTCTGGTGGTATTTGTGCCTCCTAAAGACCGTTAGTTCAGCGTTCATGGCAAAATTCATGGAAACTTAGGTTCGCCACCTTACTTATACAGGGTATTTTCTTAGTAATTGAACAAATATTAACTTTCCTCGAGCTTTGTCTTGTTTCTGCTGTCATTTTCCATAGCACAGGCTTAACAGCTATCTACTAGCTGCATAAATCATTAGCCTAAGCAATTAGCCAGCTTAAGCTCTGCGTTTATATTTTCCAGTTGACTAGCAACTATGTTCTCACAACTTGAACCGCATGAATGGCAGGGGTGTCCTGTGTCCACAAGATCCAATAGAATTCTGTCCCGTTAAAGATAAGTATATAAATAAATGTATAAATGGACAGCCCTTTGTGTCTTTCTTTTTAAGCAAAATTTTTAAATTATCAAGACATTAACAGCCAATCGGAGTTCAGGAAGTATCAGCCGATCCTCTTCCAGCTCTGCCCAAACTAAATTCCATTATCCTAATACTCATATAGAATATGTAGCACACTAACACAAGGAAAAACCCACAAGGACCATCACAAATATCTTGCCGTTGGTCCACCGTGGTTGTGCCCCAAAGCACCCACCTTTTAGTATAAAGGCTACACAATCACCTTTGACCAGCACTGTGCATTATGGGTATTCTGTAATCACTAGGTCAATACCTATTGAGAAGCCTTCAGAGATCTGATGAGTGCTCTGGATATTCTACACTGTGTTTGGAACATGAATAGGGTGTGGTTTTAGCCATACATAAGCTGTGGGCTTGCGGATCTAACCCTGTTAGTCCTATTGAGTTGATAGATTTGCAAAGAGACCCAGTGGCTGTTTTTTATGACATACTTTCCTGTAAACAAGCCATCAACAGAGCAAACAGGCTTTCATAACACGAAACCTGGAGTAACATGGAGTTTAAAAAAAATGAATTTAAAGACCAGCTGGAGAACATTTGCACTAAGTGTTTTCATGTGCCATTTTGTAGTCATGTCCAAAAGCATAATGGAGAGTATCCAACACACTCACATAATCCCACAGTGCATAGTAATCGGTCCAAACAATGCACCCTAGCAGGTTCAGAACCTCCATTACACACTGACTGCTTAAATATTAGCAATGTGACCTATATGGCTATAGCCTCGTGTTGGTGTGACCTCTATATTGTTTCTTTCTTTTTCTACACGTGAAATGTTAATGTTCTGTATTGTTTTGGGTCATTGTTATAGAGTCCAATGTTGCAGTAACTAATCTTGGCTTCTGTTTTTTTTTTTTTTCCCATTTCAGTTCTCTGTGCAAAGAACTTGTCAAAGAAGGACTTCTTCAGTAAGTAACCAGTTTGAATATTCTGCTGTCACAAAATGTATAGTCACTAAGGAGTAGATTTTCAATGCACAAAGGCCATAACTATTTCACATCATGCACAGAGGATGGACTCTGTCCAGCCTTAGCATTTTTATGCTGATAGTGAGTACACATTAACCTATAGCTCTGTTTTAAAGTTTGTTTCTTTAGTTTTGCAAGCAAGCTAGTGAAGCTAACATGTCATGGAGGCCTGTCGTGCCCAAATCTTTCTATCAGGGATGTTTAATCTTATCTGCATTGGGCTGCATTCATTCCACTTAAGCAGGAGCCAAACCAGATTTCACTTGTGTAATCAGTTCATCTTAGTCTACCAACAACTATCAAGCGTATCATCTGCTTTATACATATTATATGGCTAAAAGTATAGACACCTGACCGTCACACCCATGTACACTTTTTGAACATTCCAGATTTAGTCTTATTCCTGTTCTAGTAATTCTGGGAACACTTTCTGGGAACAATTGTGTAACATGGCTGTGGGAATTTCTGCCCATTCAGCCACATGCGCATTAGTGAGGTCGGGCATTGATGTTGGGCGAGCAGGCAATGGGAGCGGTCAGCATTCATCCAAAAGATGTTCAGTGCGGTTGAGGTCAGGGCTAAGTCCAGGCCACTTGAGGCCTTCCAACCTTGGCAAAACACATCTTCATTGGACTCGGTATGTGCACAGGGACATGGCTCAGGTGTATTTGTTCAAGTGAAGAGAAATTGCAGTGCTACAGAATACAAAGACATCCTGTACAACAGTTTAGGGAAGGCCAACGTATTGGTGTGATGGTCTGGTTTCCACCAGCGTTTTAACCGTAGTGTACATGCTTCAAATTATATTGCATCATATCACACGTCCGACATGGTCTCTTGACATATTTAAGCTTGTGAAGAAGAACTTTTATCATCTACAATAATATCCAGCTTTCCAGTGCAGTTCCAGTCGTGTGAATTCACCCTCTAGTCCCTAGGGTCTTAATGTTGCAACTACATGGTGAAGCTTTGTTCATGTTTAAAGACAGTATGTCTCGAGTCTTTGCAACATTACTGAAGAACTGGCCACATTTTATTAACTACATAAGCCTCCACAGCTTGAGGGCAAAACTAAAAAAGCCTGTTTGTTTTGACTGTTGATTGATGTTTTGACTGAACAACTACATTTTTGGTAACAGGAACATTTTGATTTCTTGCCAAATGCTTCCTTTTCTGGAACGACTTCCCATTTTATAGAATCACTCGCCAATTCAGATGGATTTGGACAGTGTTTGACACCTGATTTATATTCATTGTCCCTTTTCTTTCCAAGAACAATAGTATAAATATCACCATTGTGGGAAATCCCAGCATGTCGTGCTGGTAAATGTGACTAAACAAGTTTGACCTGTACACAGAAACCCATGCTTCTAGTGTCATAGCCTGAGGAGAACCACGCTTAAACATACACTGTAAAAGATATTCCTGTTACTGTTTCTGTGAAGGAGTCCTCACTTATGAGTCACAAAGAATCTGTGTAATGTGGACGGAGTTCTCAGTAATAGTTATAACGACGTCAGTTTCTACGTAATCATTTGTTACCTACATTTTATTACCTGCTGTTACAGCTGCGGCTGGTGCAACTTTTTAAAAAACGTATTACCAGCGCTTACCCCAAATGCAATCGATTAGCAAATACATATTTGAAGCTATAGGCTTACATGAGAGCGAAGAGAGAACTAATGCTTACACAGGTAATTGTAATAATAAATGGATTAGGAAAACAGATTATTTCACAAAGCAAAAAAATGATGCGGTGAGGTGTTTTGAAGATTTTTTTGGTTTTTTTTTGCCATATATGGAAGATGTCTTTGTAAAAGTCAGTTTTTTTCAGCCATTGGAGCATCATCAGGACAGAGGACATTGTATTTTTTTCAGTAACCTTTTATTTTTTGTCTTGTTAACTTCAAGAGGAAGAGACACTGGTGAGGGAACGACTGTTTACAGCTGCTAGAATGTAAGCAGTCACAGGAAACAAACGTGTCTTGTGACCATTCCATAATATTAATTGTAACTATAAATGGTTAAAAAGCATGATGATGTGTTTATTAAAGAATTCAAAATTGCTGTCGTTGGCAAATTGCCATGATCTATAAAGTGATTAAAACGCTAAGTCATGCTGTTGAACGTATTGGAACATAGTCCACTTCTGGGTGGTAAGAGTAAATCCACTTGTGGGATTGCGAAAACTTGACTCGCAGTGAGGCGAAAAATGTTCATGTAGATAACAAGCGGTAGCCGTGCAGCCGAAGATGCTGTTGACTGGCCACAAATTATAGTTCTGCATGTCCTCTCAAAAACTTGCGCACAAAGAGTTATTTATAGCAGCGTCTGGGTTCTGTAATGCGTGACTCTAATCTGGATGGTTGTAAAGATGAAAACAAAAGAAATTATGTTTGGCAGAAGGTTTCCCACACTGGCAGTACTCTTGGAGAACTAAAAGCATGAAGCGACTGATTAAATTGACACATCTGCTGTTTGTTAACCCTCCTAAGTAACAACTGAAATCGATTTATATTTGAAATGTGCACTTTTGTCATTAAAAGGTTCATTTGTAAACCTTGTTGTTGACAAAAACGACTCTGCAGCGGAAAGTGCTGCAGACAGTGTGCACATCGAACTGCAAGCTAAAGGCCCAGTGCTGTGTGCAAATACACTTAACCCTAAGGTATGATGTCGGGGACATGCCATGAATGGATTCTGGCTCACTGGCTTTATCTTAAGTGGTCAAAAAAAGGTAAACAAATGTAAATATAACACACCTCCACCTTCCTTACACTATACATCAGTGTTCCACAAGGTTGTGTACTGAGCCTGCTACTATATTCACTCTTCATCCATCCACAACACGAACACTGTCTTTAAATTTGCACATAACACCTCCATCCTCGGCTTAATCTCAGACAACAACAAGCATACACAAATAAGTGCAGAACCTGACCAGGTGGGGTCTGGAAAACACGCCATGAGGCTGAGGAACAGCTTCTTCCCCTCGAGCTGTTTCCAGACTGCCTTCCTCACCTGTCACAACTATAGTGTGAGTGTACATGATGGATTTATGGTGTATGGTTCTTTTTTCTTTTTTTTTTGTCATTAGGACTACCAGACCCCTTTGCTAAAGTGGTGGTGGATGGTTCTGGTCAGTGCCACTCGACAGACACAGTCAGGAACACACTGGACCCGAAGTGGAACCAACACTATGACCTGTAAGTCGGACATATCTTCTGTATTCTTGTCCTCAGAAATGTTTACGTTTAGAATGAGGATCAGTTAAGGTCTGAGTCATCTTGGCTTTCTTATAGGCTTTAAAACAACACTGTTATTAGATACAGATACAGTTTATTAGATTCACCTACAGTCATTGGCCTTTTTATCAGGTCCATCTACCATATTGGTGCTAGGTATAGCATTGACTGTAGTCCATGTGTTATGTATAGGCTGCCAGACCCACTCTACCGTGGAGGCGGACCATAATGGGATCACCACTGAGCTTACTTGGGTTGTGGAAAATTGACATTAGAGACCCTGACATGGTAGTCCGTGTGGCACCGCTATTAGTGTATCAGGTCCTATAGTGTCCCCTAACTGGGGTAGAAAGGGGCTGAAGGGTTGTGCATAGGAAGAAATGGTTGATGTACCTGATAAAAAAAAAATAACATTGAATTCTCAATTCGAAGAATTCTCTGTTCTGGTTGGTCAGGAAGTGTTGATAAATTTTCTATCACAGCACTCTGAGAGTAGGTTGGCTGCAAAGCAAAGTGCATTTTTTATTAATGCGCTCATGCAATAATACATTATCATTTCTATAATAATAGCTCATTCACAGGGGCTTGTATGGTGAACACTCCATGTAATCTAAGGCTAAGAATAACCAGATTAAATACCATTTATGGAAGGAGTCTCCAGTGTCAGCACTTTATAACAGCAGGTCTTCTGTCATGTCATCGAGTGCTTATTCCTTACTTACTGTCACATGGCTGCTGCTGGTAATTGATTGAGCGGAAGCCTTAAAACCGTCAGAACACAATTTATTATAATTACAGAGTTGTGTGAATACTTTTTATTTCAGGAAACACTTCCTTGATCAGCCCTGCTAACGTGTTGGCAGTTTGTATATTTGTGGTTAAGTAACATTCCTTTATGAAGACGTATATAGCAGGAAATCAAACCGTAATGCAGAATCGAACAGTGAACGTTTCAGCAGCTGTTGCTGTTCAGAGCCCATGTTTATCGAGCGTGTCTTCTGAACACGCTTGAATTTCGAACTCAGCCGTGTTCTTAGGGAATTCCTGGGAGGACCCAAAGGCTCTGCTGGCAGCATAGTTCATTCCAGCAAGAGAAACTATGTGCTGGCTTTTTCTCTCGAACTCTCTGCTGAGAACATATTGAGTGTGTTAGGCTGTCTGTTTTTAAACATGGGATTATCTCACCAGTTAGAACAAAGAAATCAGATAAACAAATGGACGTTCTGGTTACTACAGCATGAACACATGAATAAAGCACGATTTAACTATAACATGAATTTATCATAGAACTATAGCATGCAGCATGGCGTGCTTAAAATGAACGTATAAGAATGACACAATACAACATAAGTACAGCATTACATGCTACGTCGTTAAAGTATAAAAGTGCTTGCTGCACATACACTGATATATATGAATGGAGCATGGTGTGCTCCAGGTTGAATACACAGATAATGCATGGCATGCTACAAAAAAAAAGGCATGAAAAAAGCATTGTGTGTTACAGCCCAAAACCATGGATACAAACTCCTAAAAGCAGCATGAGGTTCTACAGCTTTACTTTTACCTGACATAAAACAATATGAATACATAAACACAGCACAACCACACACAAGTGTGTGAACCCATGACTCAGACATTAAATGGGTCCCCCTGCTCCTAATCCCCCTGCTGGCTCCAGTAAGGCATAACAATCACCCACACCCCCACACCCGTGCGCTGAGAACAGGTGGATGCAATACCCCAGAGAAAAAAGCAGTCTGCACTATGTAGTCCCGTGTGTGTGTGTGTGTGTGTGTGTGTGTGTGTGTGTTTTGTCTCAGGCTTGCTCTGGCGTCTCCTGTCTTTTCAGGCTGAATGGTCAGGTGATGTCTGCCTCAAGCTGCTCTTAAAGCCAGAGTGAAAAGCATCGAAAAACATATAAAGCCCATGGGAAGCAATTTAGTGTAGACGTATGCGACTTCATATTCATTGTGCTCAGAGAGTTTAAAAGGACCTCGATATTACATGCATTTATTTACAGGGTTTAGAAGGATGTGTGGCCACTACAAGTACAGCTGTACACATGTTTGATATGTCTGTTTGGGTGTCTGGGTGTGTCTCTGTGTGTGTCTGAATAGGGATGTCTGAGAGTTAATGTTGGTGAGAGAAAGTGGCTGAGGTTGTTTTGATTTTTTTGGTCCCTTTTGTGTGCCTTTTATGGTTAAAGGTAGGGTTACTGAGGTAAGGATTAAAGTTACTGAGGTAAATGTTAGTTATTAAGGTAAAGGGTACAGTTACTGAGATAAGGTTTGAGTTACTGAGGTAAAGGGTACAGTTACTGAGGTAAGGATTAAGTTACTGAGGTAAAGGGTACAGTTACTGAGGTAAGG
>JAQQZR010000036.1:24201917-24214030 GCA_030068235.1 Notoglanidium macrostoma | reverse complement strand
GTTACTGAGGTAAAGGGTACAGTTACTGAGGTAAGGATTAAGTTACTGAGGTAAAGGGTACAGTTACTGAGGTAAGGATTAAGTTAATGAGGTAAAGGGAAAAGAAAACTGAGGAAAAATTTGGAGTTACTGAGGTAAATGTTAGAGTTACTGATAAGGTTAGGGCTGGAGATATTTAGGTTAGGGTCTGATTTACTGACCTTATAGCTATTAGCATTCGCTAAAATAGTTAACTGTGTGTGTGTATACATGTGTCACAGATCTATATATTGCATTAGGGGCTTTTTTTGTTTTCATATTTACAAGTCTGGATTTTTTTTTATGTTCTTTTCCGTGATGATTTATGGGAAATCACCAAGCCTGGAGATTCTTACTCATAGGTGCATGGATAATAATGACTCGGCTACAAAAACTTCAAGAAGATCAGACTTTTTGTAGTCAGTGAGACGAGATCTATTTGAGGTCTGACTCTTGCTTCTTTATTATTGTTTTGGAGGTCTAAGGCTAACAACTAATGGATGTCTATTTCAGCTGTACTCTTTTCTAGTCAGCATGACATGGCAGTCCGTACAGCTGAGCGTGATTTTGCAGAGCATTGTCATTTGGACAAGTATTTTGCTAATAAGATAAAAAACATTTTTCAGACAGATTGATTTTAAAGGTCACTACAATTCACTACAAAACTAAACGTTCTAAGCACTAAACATGTACACACACTTGGGGTAAGGGGAGAATTTAAAGGGCATTTTCCCCTTAACTATTCCTTACAGTGACCAATACCTAGATTATATAATAGTTAAAAGAATTTGACACATTTTGAATCACTAATGCAATCCATGTACTGGTCCCTTTGTTGGATTTATGATAAATATCCATTTATTTTGTTGTTAGAAATGATAGAGAAACTGTTTTTAGACTTATTTTATCAGGGTGAAATATTTTATGTTGCTTTTAGGGTTTCCTTTATGGATTGCTGTTGTTTAATGTTATTTTCTTGGTTAGTACCTGGTAGTTAATCCCAAGTTTCCTCATTTGCTACTACTAGATGTGATTGATTTCTTTTGTGTCTCTCTCAACAGTTACATTGGTAAGCTGGACTCGATCACCATCAGCGTATGGAACCATAAGAAGATTCATAAGAAGCAGGGAGCAGGGTTTCTGGGCTGTGTGCGTCTCCTGTCCAATGTCATCAACCGCCTCAAAGACACTGGCTGTAAGGCATCAGCAAGCAATTTTAAGTTAGCAGAACATTTTCTGAACGCTACAGTTAAAAGCAATTTTGGTTCCTTGAACATCCAGTTTTTGTAAATGTACCATATAAGAACATGATGTTTGACTTTGTTCTGGTGAATTCAATATGGTGTAGAAGTTGAATACATAGAGTTGCCATGAGACCACTATTGCAAGGCAACTTGAGAATATGGATTCTCTAGCATAAGCTATGACAAACTACTGATTTAACTGGCTTATAGCTGCTTAGCTTTTTTTTTACACTAACTATTCAAACCTCTGTGGGATCATTTTGAAAAACAGTAACTAAATCGAGAGCTGTCCGAAAATTTCCTTAAAACAACAAGCTGTTTTTTTTCCCCTCTAAATGTTTTGTCTATTTTTTTTTTTGTTTTTGTCTTCTTAGTATCGACAATTCTGTAATGGTCGCATTTGACCAATCAATTTCCAGCTCCACAGAACTATTGATACCTTGGAAAGATTCATAACCAAATTCAGAGTATTGAGAGAAACTTGAGAATAGTACAGATTACTTGTTAATGGAAAGAGCAGGTTTGCTACCATACTGTGTCGTCCTGCACTGTTTGGTCAAACTGCACTATAAACAATAATTGCTTAGGCTTGTATCTTATTAGAGTGTCATAGCACACAATGCTGATCAAGTCCAGGTACATTTCCATTCACACTGTTGAATTCTCATATGGACAAACACACCTCTCTTCTTGGTCTCTTGGGGAGGTGGTGCCAGCCTGACTGGCAGAGAGAGAGAGAGAGAGAGAGAGAAAGGAGGAGGAGGAGGAGGAGGAAGAGGTAGAGGATTCTGGCCAGACAGACTGACTCAGTGCTCTCCTTAGGGAGGTGTGTGTGTGTGTGTATAGGGTGGGGTACCTGGAAGACATCTGCCCCAACCGCACTCTCCCCAGCGGCCCCAGCTGAGCTCTACCACACACGCATGCGCACACACACACACGCGCACACACACACACGCACACACACACGCACACACACACATACAGATAGACAGAAATTTGGTTAAAACAGATATGAATTGTCTGATGGTGTCTTTGTCTGTCTGTCTCCCTTGCAATTGTGTGTGTAAAAAAAAAAACAGTGATAAAAGTGAGCAGAAAGAGAGTGAGAGAGATAATGTGAGGTGTGTACGTGTGTATAAAGTAGTACCCCTCAAATGTCACTGTGGCACAATTCTGGCAGTCTGGCAGAAAAATAGGAATTTTCATTCCATAACATACTTATTACATATACCTTAACCATAATAATATTTCACCAAAATTTTCACTTAATTTTGCCTAGGCTGTCATCCTTCGAAGCTCTTAAGGGGCCAGTTTTTAGCACATGGTGGTAAAAGCAGTCAGACTGTCTAAACATGTCTAATACCTAGCTACCTAAGTGTGATTTCCTCTAACAGCAAAGGTTATGCTTTGACCATGTTGTTGTTGACTATGTAACATAACACAATGTACAAATTCGGTTTGAGATCAGGTACCAGCTGTCAAAATATATGTGATGCTCATGTGCTGAATGAGTCAGAAATACATAATTAAATGCAAATTTTTTTCTCTTTTTACTTTTGGGGTTTATGAGACTTTAAAATGCTAGAACCTTCCTTATGGTTGAGATGCATTCAGAAGAGAAACACGTTTCAATTCAGGGTCAAGTATTTTCCCAGGCTGGTGCACAAATACTCACTTTACATCGAATCCAGTTGATGTTTTTTTTTTAAATGTAACAGATTTGCCGATGTGGTTTTAAGATGCAGTGTAACTTGGTACAATTTATTAACATGGAAAAATGCTGCCTGCATCGCTAAACTTAACACACAATGATCAGAGGAGCTTGTTCACGCTTGAGCTTGTGTGTCTTTCTTTTCACTTCTTAAATCCCCTGCCCTCTAGTGTATTGAGTCTTTCCTGGATATTACAAATATGCAATTATGCAAATGAGAAATTAGTTCCACATTTATCTCAGATTTGTAAATACATATATGTAAATATAACAATAATTTTATAAAGTTGTGCACTTCCAATGCGCTTGTATGAGTTATCAGAATCAGATGGTGCTTGTTTTAGAAGATTGTTATGGAGTATGTGTGAATTTGTGGTGTGTAAATTTGCCAATAGCATCGTGTGGTGTTTCTGAGTCACAGGCTGAGTCTCAGTCAGGAAGTGTGTCTCACCGCAGATCCTCTTAGCGCCGGCACACCGACTCCACCAGTGCGCGCACACACGTACACGCATGCAGAATGCAGAGCGGCACGGTTTTCTAGGAACTCATCTGTTTCACTTGGAAAGGAAAACCGCAATGTTGTGTGTCTGATGCATCTTGTGTGTCCGTAACCCTTCCTTAGTTTCTTAGTTTGTTATGATGATATTGCATCAGTCTTCTGCTTCAACTGGCAGTCGGCACAAAACCTATTCATCACTCGTTCGCCTTGTAGGTTGGTGGTCAGGCTATATAAGTGTGATGAATCATTGGTTGGGTAATAACATATAATTATCTTTTTATCTATATTATTTGCTTAATGTGATGAGTGGAATTGTTCTTTTGATTGACAGATCAGAAGCTGGACCTGAACAAGCTCGGGCCCAACAATAATGACACCGTCAGAGGGCAGATAGTGGGTGGGTAGAGCACATTCACGCATACAGACACAATAACACAATGCATACACAAGTACTAATTAATGGTGTCTATATCCTGTCTAAGGAATCTTAATACATTCAGTATTAAAAAAAAAATCTAATATTAGTTTTGACTTGTGGGAAACCACACCTCTTTTACTGGGGCTGAGAGGAATAGAGACCACATGTCCTAATGCAGGACTGACACAGATGCTATACATTCTTGACCGACTCGGAAGCCATGCTTTCTTTACCGGTACTGACTGACTGAGGCCACACACCCTTTATTGGGACTGACAGGCACAGAGGCCACACCTTCTTAACTGGGATTGTGTGGTACACAGAACTGTTAATACATGCAATTTTCTCAGTAAATAGTAAAGAGATTGTTTTGTGTGATTACATTGTGTGTGTGTGTGTGTGTGTGTGTGTGTGTGTAGTGAGCTTGCAGTCCACAGACAGAATAGGAACAGGAGGACCCTTGGTGGACTGCAGCCGCCTGTTTGACAACGACTTACCGGATGGGTAATACATCTTCAACAAAACACACTGATGCACACGGACACACACGTTTAGTTAAAAAATGACTGATAACATCGGATTTGTGCAACGAAAATAGATGGCTCAGCTAAAAAAATTAATTATTCAGATTTGTTTCCCAACCTTATCTTGATTTCCCGTTTCTGACACATTTCCTGTGCTGAGAATGGAAACCCTGTGTTTTTTTTAGTTTGCAACACATTTGTACTGGATGTCTTATATGGTTAAAGAGACAACTTCAGAATGCAAAATTCAACTGTTCGACTGTAAGAACGAAGGGCTTATGATAAAAAGGAGGACAGTTGCATTCAAGTGCTTTATCTAACAATGGACCAGTGCTGTATATTGCACCAAATAACTGCTCTTAGTCTTAAATTAGAAGTACGTTTTATGTAAAATGATCGTTCTTTTTTTCCAGTGCAGGAAATGTTGAAATTCTTGCCTTCGGTAATCACACACATGTTGCAGATGCGGTGGAGATTAGGTTGAAACTATGCTAAATCTGATAAATATGTTAATATACAGAAGATTTGTTCATTACGAAAGTTTGTACACATGACTTTTCCACAATGGCACTTTTATGTATGAGAAGTGCAAAAATCTTCTTCAGATCAAATATGCTTGTTGCACATTGTCGCACCAAAAGTCTGTCGCTGTATTATAATGTTGTAAATGATTTATTAATCATGGTGTGTGTGTCTGTGTGTAGCTGGGAGGAGAGGAGAACCGCAACAGGCAGGATTCAGTATCTCAATCACATCACACGGACAACACAGTGGGAAAGGCCAACCAGGTTAGGAAAGCATGTGTGTCTTCTCTCTCCACTTTCTCACCTTCACACTTTCAACACACACAAAGGATGAGTCTGCCTGTCTGACCTACAACATGCAGGTATGTGCTCGTCTATCATCATCTGACCACACACGCGCATACACACATACTGAGAAAGACATAGGTGATTTCCTTCGCTGTTGCCATGCCGACAAGCCAGCAAAACCAAAAAATTCACACTGTGGCATCTTAGGTTTTTTAGCTGAGAGACTCTTTTCTCACACTCTGAAATCATCAATTGAAATCTTTACAAATCAATCTACACTAAAGCTGACTTAATAGTAGAAAGTAACACACACATAGCAGCCAATCGGATTTTTAATTGTTTTATTTTATTGGGGTGGAAACAGCCGTTATACCACCTTGCTATCGATTATGTTCCTGTAACAGCTCTCTCACAAACAGTTTTATTCCTTTTATATCACAACAATGTTCCAACGCTTACAATTTTAATATTAATTAAAGAATGACACGCCATACGTGAGCCGTTTAATCTGACTAGCCAATCAAATTAGAGTATTGAACAGCACTTTGGTGTCAAAGAATGGATTTAATAGCTCTACAGTGAACGGTGGGATTTTGCACAGGAGTGTGTACAGCGTGTTTTCACTCCACATGACCCTTGGCTATGGTTCCAGACTGCTGAATACAGTCAGATAACTGGGTGATAATTGACATTGTGGTTGTGGTCTCTCAGTCTGGGAGCGCTAGTAGACGACTGAAACTCGCACATACACAAACAAAAAATTTTTTCTCACACAAAAGAGGTCACAGAAATCCAGGTTCAATGCTAAACAAGGCCACGTAGTACGTGCTGGCATACTCGAATGCCAAATTATGTTTAATCGTTAAAAGGTTGCATAACATAGTTGACTAAGAATCTAAAAACAAACAATGCTATTAAATATAGCTAGCTGGTTAATGCTGCACAGGGGAAATGTGCGGTTTATATTAGCTACGCAATAATCGCAAAGTAGCGGGCTTGCTTGATAGTAAGCGAATGACCTGTAAAATAGACAATTGCATAAAAAAAATGTAATGTTGCTAGTTGAATAACCTTAATTCTCTCTTACACACACGTCTGATCTTTCTCTCGCTCTCATTCTCTCTCTCTCTGACACACACAGACACTCGTCTCACATCCTTCCCACAGTTTATCTTTGTCTCTGTTTTAAAAGTGTCCGATGACTTGAAATATTCACACAGCAGAGCAAATCTGTTTAATTTCCTAAATCAAGCTTTTAGAGTGAGGGCCCAATGCAGTGCATCTGTAATTAATGTTCAGTCTGCTAAGGCCCTCGTTAATCACATGAACCACACCTGAGACTCCCTGCTAATTGTGCTATTGTCAAGTGCATTTAGAGATGATATGATGCATGTGTGAGCATATCCTGAACCTAAATTTGCCTTATTAGTCCATAGCAGGGCTCAGAACACAGGTGGGCAAGATCACGATCAGAAGGCGATACATAAACAAGAGTCAAAAATCTGAATGATCGGGAAACAGGAAGACGAGGCTCAGGGATGTACAATACAGAATCAAGAAGACAGGGATTTCTTTATGGTACAGAAATGCACATTAAGTCTTGACAACATGGAACAAAACAGCCAGGTAGGAATGACCAGATTAATCAACGTGAGACACAGAACAGGTGAACACATTAGGGTAATCAACCAATGTCATGACGGGGGCAAAGACAGGATTAGGAATAGGACAGAACCAAATACACAAATAGAACAAAGAACCATTGCAAGCACTGAAGGGGAATTTGTGGCCGCTGTGCTTGAGGTGCTGGGTTTAAATGCGGTTGTGAAATTGTGGTTTTCAAATATAGTTCTGTTAACGAGCTCTATATTAAGGCTGGGTCCTGAAGGACGTTCTGGGGTTTTTCTAAAGCAATTTGTTTTGTCATTGATTAACATGCACTTGTGTTGATGATTGAAAATTACCACTTTGCACCAAGAATGTTTTAAAAAAAAAAAGAAAAAAAAAAAAAAAAGAAACAAGTTCCCTATCCATGGTCAAGCTTCATGGTCTAGGGGGTGGTGCTTGAGACTTTGACACCCATATTTGGCAAAAAGAAGCAGAGATTAATTAACCAAAAAAGAGACAAACCAAACAAAGTGTATTAAAGATTTTCTTGCCCTTACAATATTTTAAATAAACATAATCTAGCTCAAATAAGTAGAATTTGCATGTAGTGACACCAAAATGTAATGCCCTTGGCTTGAATCATATTAGAAGAAGTCAGATTTTGAGCATACACACATTTGTGCACAGGTCACATACAGACACAGGAATGGAGACATGGTACTGTTGCCCACAAATGTCCTGTGTTCGTGTTTTCCCCTTCTGCAGGCCTGCCTCGGAGTATGCGAGCCCCGGTCGGCCCCTCAGCTGTCTGTTGGATGAGAATACACCCATATTGAGTTCTAATGGAGCCTCCGGCGTCACACACACCAACTCCAGAGCTCAGGAGAGACCTGTCCGCTCACAGAGGCACAGAAACTACATGAGCAGAACACACTTGCACACACCTGCTGATCTGCCTGAGGGATATGGTTAGTACACACGCACACGCACACAAGAAACTGCCTTGTTATATGGTTAGTACGCAGACCGCTAATATAGCTGTAAACACAATAAGCCAATTAAAAGTGTTTAAATCTGTATATGTTTTTGAGGGGGGAACCTTTCAACCAGCATTATTCAAACATTTTATTAATGATTAAATTTTGTCAGATGGAATTAAGTCCATAAGTAAGTAAGGTTTTTCATCTTTCTTTTAAGAAACAAGGAGCTTCTTATAGCTTATTGGGATAGCTTGAGTTAATGGCGTGATAGGAAGTTGTTCTTGCGTCATGAGCCAGTCATGTTTAATATGCAGGCAGTGCATGCTGGGTTTCCCAGGAGACAATGGTGGGCATGTGTATGTTTGGGGGTATTTCCGTTTTTTTTTTTTTTTTTATTGTAATATTTAAGTATTGGAAAGTTAGGAAATATAAGTAAGAGGAAAAAAATAAGTGAACTGTGACCACCATGTTTTCAATTAAACCTTAGGATTTAAGATCGACCAGCCTTTACGTACCCTGTCTCAGGTTTTTACTGGTTTGTTTAATATATGTTATTTAATTGACATTCTGTGCCTTTTTCTTGCATATGTCTCCTAGTAACAGTTCACTGCCCGTATTCATCTCGTACATCAGGCTGTCCGACACAACTAAATATCTGTTTCGTGCATGTCCATGCCAGGGAAATAGGGTCTTGTTCATTTCGAATACTGCCAGACGTCTGTACCCTTATAAGGCAGCAGCGTCTCAGACGGTTCCTTTATTGCTTCCATGTGTGTAAGTTCAGAGCACAGGTTCTTCAGTGTGTGCCAGGCTCTAAAACCTAGTCCGTCTCCATGGTGTTACAAGGTACACATTACATAGGATCCCCTTTTTTGTGTTGAAATTACACTGTTTTTCAGTTTTATGTTTATGAAAAATTTATGTTTTATCACTTTAGCTGATGTTTGTAAATGTGTAAAATGTTGTATATTGGAAGCTTCTGTAATAAGGAACATGTATAAATTACCCATAAGTCTCAGAGGTGCTGTTGTAGTGGCAATACAAACATTATGAAAAATCAGACATTATCAGGGCACGGCAAATGTGGGGTCGGATACCTTTTTGCGCACTTTTCCGACTACAGCTTTCGGAACGTTGAAGGCCGAAAAGAAAAGTTTCAAACTCTAGACATCTATAGGTCTGGGTTGCAAGATTTGCACAATGTGCGCAACAAAGTGCACACCTTAAGCAAGTGTGTTTCTTCTTTTCTCCCTGTGCAGAACAGAGAACCACACAACAGGGCCAGGTCTACTTCCTCCACACACAGACTGGGGTGAGCACGTGGCATGACCCGCGTGTGCCCAGGTAACACCACAGTCACACACAGCACCGTAGTCATAATGCACCATAACACATTCTCATTACCTGAGCGTGCGACCAACCAGTGTTCACCTGTACCACACTGTCATTCCACCAGAGGTTTCTTCATATACACACTGATTATTATGAAGGAGCATGGCAGGTATGAATTTAGTATTTGAATAGTAAAGAGGCTTTCATTCTGCCTGTAGTTCACTAGGTAACGTAATGAGTAATTTGGAAAAACAGATACTGTGGAGAATGTTGTGCATGAGGAACAAAAAAAATCGATGGATTTGCCACTTTACAGCAATAGACACGTCATTTAGAGTTCAAACTAAAGTGAACGTCATCACATAAGAGTGTACCAAATAAAATGTGGGATACTATGACACCAGCTGTTGCGTTATACATAACGTACATAATGTTTGTTGGCCTGTATTTTGATTGGTCACCATCAGCGAGTACAGGTAAAGATTTTCAACAGTGTGCAGCCAAGGACCAATGGCGTTTTTTTTTTTTTTTTTATTTACCACTTTTTGGTTGCTGCATATTTCCATAAGCTTTAAGTTTTATTTATGGATTTGATGCATTTGGAAAATAACCACACTCTATCTTGATATTAAGCTTGGTAGTTAGCAACATCTGCGATTTAAATTGCAGTCAGACACACGTGTCTCCAAATTAGACCTCTTAAAAGAGAACAAACCCATTTGAGTATGCGCAGAATGGCAAATCAGAGAAACTAACAATTACAGGCCTCTTTCATTAAAAACTGCCTGTGGGTTTTTCAACACAAAGAAGGATATCACACGTTCTGAATCATACAGTATATGTAACATACACACAACTTTACAAGATTAACGGATGAGCTCTAAATCAGTAAATCTTTCACTGCAGAAGAGCAACCGTGCTGAAAGTGCCAAAAGAGATCCTGTTTTTAATTAAAATTGAGCTTACACCAACAGAGGGGGGAACCGGGAGTCTGGGTCAAAGAGAGGATCAGCAAATCAGCCATCAAACTGTAAATCTTTAACCCTGGGCAGTCTGTTATCTCTCATCAGACTCATGTCTATTCGTATTTTCTTTACAGCAAGTCCAGTTCTGTAGTGAGGATTTTAAGAGACAGTTTGGTTTGTGGATATTTTGGCAGCAAGATGTTTTTATATATATATGTATATATATGGACATTATTGATCTAGACATATTTTATAATAACCATGTCAAAAATATTGTAAGATCACATGCGTCAGCTCTGCTTGAGTAAAAAATCAAGTTTATTTTAAAATAATTTCAGCGTCCATTTACAATAAATGTACAGAACATCAATTCTAACATTTTTCATGCTGTAGCTTTAATAACAATGGTGATAGATTGAGACTTTTCACTGACTGTACTCCTGATGAAGGCAAAGGCCAGTCACTTCTGGCTCACACTGCCTGTGTGTGTCTGTAGGGATCTCAGCAATGTGAACTGTGAGGAGCTCGGGCCACTCCCTCAAGGCTGGGAGATTCGAAACACAGCCACCGGCCGGGTGTACTTCGTGGACCATAACAACAGGACCACACAGTTCACAGACCCGCGTCTCTCAGCCAACCTGCACCTAGTCCTCAAGTGAGAACCTCGGTCATGTCCTCTATACTTCTGTCGACATGTACTGTTCTGTTGATGACCACCCCTCTCTCTCTCTCCCCAACAGTCCAAATGGATCTCGTAGTGTGGAGAACCCAAACCTTAGGTACTTAAACATTTTGTTCTATTTTTCTGTGCTCACATCCCACACCATTGTCTTTTATTTATTATAAGGCTTGCATGGCTTACAAACAGTTGCTGGCTTGCCTGGCTTACTATACAGTTATTTATCTTGGAGCATGGTGTTCAATAACTATAATGGAACATATTCCTCAGAAACCACATTGTAACGTATCACAAACACAATAGTTACTAGAAAGAGAAATGAATGTCTTTTCGAAAGTTCCTGTGTGTTTACAGGGTCAGGAAGATTCTTTGTCCCAGCAGTAATGATGGGGCAATTAAAAACAGTGATGGGTGCAAGTAGTCATTGAATCTAATGTATATTAGGTGACCAGTACATCGGAGTAAAATAAAAACAGTGCTGTATTACAGTACAATAGAATAGAACATCAACAGTAGAACTGAATAGATTAGCATTTTGTTAAGTACAATCGTTTCGTTATAGTAAACTAGATTAGAATTAGATAGAATAGAAAGTTATGCAATAGAATCAAAGCTCTGCTAGAGTACAACAGAAAACAAAGCATTGGTGCAGCATTCATTATACCAGAACAAGAACGGAATAGAGTAATTAAAATGCAAAACAGCATAACGGAACAAAGTGTGATGGATCTTTTATTAGACTGCAAGAGATTTTTTTAACAGTAGAATAGAATTAAACAGAACTTTATTACAGTACAAACTGTTAGAATACTACAGAGTTTAAATGCAATATGTCAATAAGGAAATAGTTTTACTTTAATAGTTTTCTTAAAGTAGAATAGAATACAGTAGAATATTATTGCAGCACAATAGAATAGAATGGAATAGAATTAAATAGGGTGTTATTACAGTACAATAGAATAGAGCTTTATTACAGCGTATTTATTACAGTACATTAATGCTTTATTGTAGTATAATACAATGACTTAGAATTAAAACTCTAAAATAGTTTTATTACACTAAGATGATTAGAGTAGAGCTTTTATACACTAGACTAGATAAGAATAGAGCTGTCTTACACTAAAATAGATTAGAATAGAGATTTATTACACTAGAATAGATAAGAATAGAGCTTCATGTCAGTAGAATAGATAAGAATCGAGCTTTATTACAGTGGAATAGATTAGAATAGAGCTTTATTACAGTAGAATAGATAACAGAGCTTCATTACAGTAGAATAGATTAGAATCGAGCTTTATTCGAGTAGAATAGATTAGAATAGAG
>JAQQZR010000036.1:24162920-24182830 GCA_030068235.1 Notoglanidium macrostoma | reverse complement strand
AAGTAAAGAGAAACAACAGTCCATCATTACTTTAAGACATGAAGTGTCTTTTAAGTAATAAAAATAAAGAAAAAAAAAACACTGAATTAGAAGGTGTGCAAACTTTTGACTGATAGTGTAGTGTAGCGTGGAGACTCCATATAAACAGTTTAAAAAAAAAAAAAACATGTAATCGTTGATTGAGTGAAATATTCTGTGAGGTGATGTTTATTTGGCACTTTCGGACGGATGCAACAGTGTCCGAGGTTTTACAAAATGGGAATCGTTTCAGGACCAGGTTTGAGGTTTGTGTATGATGTAACAAGCTGCATTTTATTTTGTCTTATTCACTTAAAAAAAAAAAAAAAAAGTTAGAAAAGAACTGTTTAAGGCTGCTGTAATGCAAATCATAAATAAGGGATGAAGTACGTGGTTATGGGAAATTAATCTGGGGGTGGAAAATGTACAGAGAACTGCATGGCTTCCTGGTCAAAATCTTAAATTTGGAATATGGAGCCAAATAACATGCTGGACTCCAAGTCCAAAAGTCTTTGTTTGAACATAGCCAAGTATTCAAGAGTAAAATAATTATAAACGTGAAGTCCTTTAACTAATAGTCTGAGCCCGAGGAGCATTTGAGAAAGTGATTAAAATCAGCAATTTGATGAAAAGAAGACCTGATGTTCCATTTTGGGGAAAACATTCCTTAAATGTCCTCCTGTTGACACACAGGAACCTATTTTCAGGTTGATTAACAGGATCTTATCCCTGTATGATAACTGTCCAGTCAGGTCCAATCTGTGCTTATAAATGTCAGTCACACTCGGACTGGATACAAATGTATGTTTTCTGGGGGAAAATGCATTGTATATTTCAAGAAAAGTTTAATACATACAATTTGAAATGTGCCCCAAACAATTTTTACTTAATATCCAGCTGGATGATACATGCTTTTGCTAGTCTTTACTGAATAAAAAAAAAAAAAAAAAAAAGTTTTGTTTAACATACTCCCCTCTTTCTCCACTGATAACCCTGTGGCTTTCCTAAACTACCCCCAAATTAGAACCGTATCCAAAATACCAAGTACTGCATACCTGTTTAAAACAAAAACAATATTTTAATGGCTAGAAATTTAGAGTCCATGTGAATGTTGCGCTCAAGATGTCTGATTTGGACCAGCGTCTCGGAAATGTAACTGCCTCTACAGACTTTCACACAGCATTCACGGATTGCGATAAAATAATGGAAGACATGGGTAACAGGTTTCTGAACGCTTTTCACTTTTATAACAGGATTTCTCTTTGGGAATATTAAAAGCCCTATTAATATATATGCTTTTTTTGACATCCATCCACTAATCGAATTACTATATAAGCCATCCAAATCTGTACACACAACGTTCATTCCTTATCTTAAAGCCTTATCCTCTAGTTTCCTTTAGTTTATAAGGCCCCATGGAATTACACTATTTATACACTATATATATTTAATTATACACCGAGATCTGAAATGCTAAAGCGGCTTTAGCGACAAAACAAAGCTAGCTAGCAAATACAGAACATTATTTAAGGTCAACTCACCTCATCATGCATTTTCGCCGATACTTGTCGGAAATAGAGAAACTCCATCCAGTATCCATCGTTGTTAATTCCAGCAAAAGAGAACATCTTATGAAAAGACTTCTTGCAGATTTTTGACACCTCAAATTAAACACCTGAAATAAATCTCTCTCTTAACTATTCATTTGCAATGCCTTCTTAGGGAAATAAAGTAGATACGCTAGTTGATTTTGACGGCTATATTTTGTACTACCTAGAAAAAACTTGCTAGAAAATATACATGGTGTCACTGTTTAATTGTAGCGCCTGCTACAAGTGGGCGTGACCTAATAAACCCTCTAATGTGTAAAATAACAGCATTTCACAGAAGCATATAAATGAATACAATAAGCACAATCACGCTGTGCAATTTAATAAATATTTAAATTATGACAAACAGGTTTCACACACTTAGGAAGACCGATCCAGCAATGAGGAATTCAATAATTAAAAGGATTTGCAATCATCATTAACAGCGGTCCACGTCAGGGTGGAAAGGTGCACGATCGTTTTTTTTCCCCACCAAACACCGAAAGGAAACAAGAATAAAAACAGGTTCGTTTAGACTTGCATCAGCAGTTTAGTGATGGAGGAAGACTCAGTGTTAGCAGCAAGTAAAGGGTCCATCGTGTTTGAGGCGTGGACTCGTCGTACGCGCGGTTCTCCAAAGACGTCCACGTACGTGTTTTCTTGAACGGATCCCAGGTTTCTTTTAATAAATATGCCTCATGAGCTACGTGGAGCTGGTTTGATTTACAGTTTCACAAGAGAAGAGATCGTTTCGCGTTAAACAGTACAGTAACCCTGTGTTTACACTCAAAAGGACACCGGCGTCGCTTGACCGGCTTGTTTTTAAGTTCCACTAAGAAACGATAGCGGCGAAACGGTTACTTTAGTTTCAAATCGATTTGAATCGAACAATAAGACCCAGCAAAAGAAGAAACCGTTCTAATCCTTAGAACAACAAACTCAACACTGTTGAATGGAAAGGAAACACGGTCCGGGTGTTCTGTTGGGAGTAAATCGTTAGGAGCGTCCCAGAGCTCAGGAATGGCACGAGGAACTTTGAAAGGTTTTAGTGCGTCGGAGCTAATTAGAGAAAAACCTCGATTTGAGGTTTCGCCTGCTCGTGTAAATAATGTAGATTATCGGCTTGGTATGACGTTATAACAAGAGACGACAGAGAAATTATTTACACCCGATGCGAATAACATTCCGTTGTAATCGTGTCTTTATGACTGGAATGGTGGGGTTTTTTTCTTAAAAAAGAAAAAAGAAAGAAAAAAAAAAAGATTTAACGTATGAAGTGGAACGCTCAGTTTGAATCATGATCACAGTTTCCGGCCCAGGAGAGCATGAGGAGGGAGAAATACCAACACCGACCAAATAACGAAAGCAAGGCTTCAGCTAAGGCTTTTAGACATAAGGCAATTTTTTCTATATATATATATATATTGCAGTGCCATAATTCTTCCTAGATATTATTTATATATAATCCTCAACGGTTGCATATTGGAAAATCTTACGGATTCTTTATATTGTCACACCCCTAATTTGTGCATCAAATATTGCAATAAGTTACATCACAAATGCCTTCATGTGTTCAGATCGCTGTTACACACAGCAGTACGGACCTTAACATTCCTCCTTTTCCTCGTTCAAATATTTATTTGGGAGACGTTAAATAAAATGAATGAGTGAAACCCATTTCTTCCGCGTGTGCACTAAATATCGTCAGAATGTCTTTAAGAGAAAGTGACCGTTTTTTTGCAGCTTATCCTTAATTCCAGATGCTCAGCTTTTACATGTAGAAATGTGCTCATCTGAAGCCGTTGTGCAATAATCCGGCTCAGTGATCGCGCGAGTAAATGTGGAAACGCCTCCAGCCTGGTTTTAGAGAGAGTGCAGGTTGAGATGTTCGCTAGATGACGGGTTTCCTCTGTAACGGGCTCCTCACCGGGTTGCAGTCAGTACGTGCAGCTCGTGCCGTACTGGAAGGAGGCCATCTGCACGCGCTTGCGCAGCCGCTCCACCTCCAGCTCACGGAAGTAGTCTTCGTCGTCGTCCTGGATGATGAGCTTCTGCAACTCGCTGAGCTCTCGCTCCATCTTGCTCCTCAGCTCTCGTTTCATCTTGTGCAGAGCCTGGAAGAGGTAACCGGGACGATGAACGTAAGGTGAGATGATTCATATGGAAAAATATTGATATCCAGGACATTTTTTGCTCTTCTGTGTGTGTATTGAGCTACAGGGCTCATTTAACATCTGATCTGCACACACATGCAAGCTGACTTATTAACAGGATTTATGTGTTGAGCAAAAATGTCTTTACTTTCACTATATGCTCCCTACATAGGGTATAATATAGTGGTATTGTAGGACAGGTAAAGTGCACTGCAGATTCAGCCACGCTTGGGATTTAGCTTAGGGATTTCTGTGCAGTTTTGCCTTTAATTTACCTGACAACAAAAGATGGTATTCAGGAGTGCTGGTCTTTCTTGCTCAAAATATGTTTTCACAATAGCTCTCCTGATGATCAACCTTTTTTTTTTTTTTTTTTTTTAAAATGGACATTTCAAGCCTGAAGATTTAACATGTGCTGGGTATTTGAAAGCTATTAAGAGAAGGGTTTTGCAGAACTCACCTTTTCCTGGGCTTTCTTCCGCACCTGGATCTCCTGGCGCTCCAGGGTGAGTCTTTCGGCCAGCATGGAAAACTGAACGGGCAGAGAGAGGGGGGGAAAAAAAAAAAAAAAAAAAAAAAAAAAAGAGAAATGAATGAGAATGTTACTTGATTCAAATAAATAAATAAAAAAATTTCAGGTTCATGTTCAAGTTCACGTTACAGATCGATTCAAATTGAAAAATTTCAGCGCTGTGATGCTCACATTTTAATATCAATTTCGATTTGCACTGACTAATATTGCTGGGGTTTTAAAAATCAACAATTTACACTAAAATACCAAACAGAACTAAAACTACTGTTTGTTTTGCCAAAAGGACAAAACCAGCTGCCAGTATTAGTGATGTTCTGAGAATGAAAATATCTCACCAGCTATGAAATTGTCGTGGTATTGACTGACGGAGGGACGGAGTAGAGAGGTCAAGTTACCAACCCAACCAACGTGAAAGCCTTCTGTAGAAATCTATTGGTAGCCATGGAAACAATATTTACCTGGTCCTTGTAGTAGTTCTCCATGGCCTCGATCTCGTCTTTGTGTTTGCGTGCGTGTTCCTGGCGCTGTTCTTTAGCGTGCGCACGCTGTTCCCTCAGACGGGCCTTCTGCAGCTCCAGACCCTCCTCAAACACCTGCCGAAACATCTGCGCACACAAAGCAACACATCATACGTCTTCACAAAGTCGAAGGTGCCAGATTTTGCACCAGATAACTGGAGATGTGCCGTTTCCACTGAACTAAAGATAAAAAGCTGTGCTGTTTGGTGCCTGCTCGTGACTGGAACCAACAGGAGCTAATGCACTGTCTTCGGATGATTGTATAATGTGCTATGCAACGGACAATATAGAAGAGCATTTTTGGAGAATTAGAAGCCTTTAATCTTCGTTCCGACATCAGCCAATCAAACAACGATAGCGGTGAACGAGATTTTATGGTGCGGATTAGCATGCGGTGCCTTATGGAGTCAGTACCCAGTAAATCAGACAAAGAAGTGCTGAGTTAGGGACTTCCGTCTCTCACATCCTCCTGACTGTGAATGCTGAACAGAAGGAGACATAGCTGAAGTGTGACTCACCCTCTCCTCTCGTGTGCGGGCTCGGAGGAGTCGGGCACGCAGCTGCACATGGTAATCGCTGTGGTATTTGCGGGCGCGGGCCACCTGCTGCCTCTGCTCCCGCAGCTTATTCTGCGCAGACCGCTGCTGCTGGATTCTCGCTCTGAAATCCTTCTGTGAGAAACAGACATACATATATAATTTTATATATATCAAATTGTAGCTTCTTCACAAAGACATTAGATTGTGTTTGTGTGCTCACTAGGCGACGATTGTGCTCCTGCTCTTTGCGCATGATATCCATGAGCAGGTCGTGTCTCTTCTGGGCATCCTCTATCTGTTTAAAAAAAAAATATATATATATATATATATATATATATTGTAAACATTAATACACTCACATCTGCAGCTCCAAGAACACATTCTAAGCCTCAACCCCTTAGGAGGAAGCTTTAATAACTAACAACTCTGAGTGGCATTAAATTAAGAAGTCGTTACAATAACTAAGGAATAAAACACTAATGCCATATTGTTAATGCTGAAAATAATGAGCCATGGGTATGGGAGAATTGTCCAGGACCATCAAGTCAAGAAATGTTTAATTTCTCTTATACCACAGCTATACCATCTGCCAACAATTTATTTACAAGTTTTAATATATTAACGAATGGTATGTCGTATTTTTATACGGTTACAATTACCCTTAATGTTGTAGAACATCCATGAGACAAGTTAGATCTTATGATGTCCTACATTATAGCAGCTATAAACACCCACTCCCTAACCCTCACCTCTCTTAAAGCTAATTAAAAAAAACAAACAAAACAAAAACAAAGCCGCTGATCTTGCTAAGAAAGCGGAAAGTGCTGCGTCCTGAGAACTTTCCCATGGTGGAAAATGTGCGCTGAAACTGGAGACTCCTTCCATAAATGTTCATTTTTATTTGTTCATCGGTAGGCTTAGATTATGTGAAGCGTGCACTGGACAAGTCCCTGTGAATTAACTCTTAATATAGAAATAATTATACAAAAAGCCCCTGTGATTTGAATTACAGCTGGCATTACTGTCAGAGCTTCCGTTATAGAAAATTGATCAACCTTCTGACCAATCAGATTCGAGAATTCCTCCATGCGGTGTATAATAATAATAAAAAAAAAAGGTTAGTTCTTAGAATACGTTACAGGGACTACAGAGGATCCGATCCAAATCCTACTGAGTGTGTGCAATCGGTCTGATGAGTTTGTGTGTGTGTGTTTTCATGCTCGTTTTCACCTGGTTGGTGTGTTTGCGTGCGTGTTTGTGCTGGTTGTCCAGAGCACTGAGCTGGTCGACCTGCCGGAGCTGCTGCTTCCACATGCGGGACAGAGTGTGAGGGGAGAACTGCAGAGGGGGGAAGTCGTCCAACAGAGCCGGCAACAAGTCGTTCTCCTTCACCCGCACTACACGCAAACACAAACACTCACATTTTCAGGCTCTAAATTACTAAATGACTGGTTACAGAATGCTGAAATTACAGGAGCGGCAATCATAAGTCTGCTTCTCCTGAGGGTTAGAAAATATTTCAGTAAACTGGTAATGTTTTAAATGAACTGATATATAA
The DNA here is from genome assembly GCA_030068235.1 of Notoglanidium macrostoma. Lineage (NCBI taxonomy): Eukaryota > Metazoa > Chordata > Actinopteri > Siluriformes > Auchenoglanididae > Notoglanidium > Notoglanidium macrostoma. The sequence goes on along the minus strand of JAQQZR010000036.1, from coordinate 24,175,923 downwards.
CGCAACATAAGGGACATGAACACCGCAATTAAAACTTGCATTAATTGGTGGTATTTTTTAAAACAATCAATCAAATCAATATCTGCGTCAACATGTTCAAACCATCAACTAATGATAGTAAGGATGCGATCACGAATGCGAACCAACTAAGGTTGAACTAAGGCAAGACTAGAATTCAGTATCTTAGCAATATTTAATTACATTTAATTTAATTTAATTTTCAAGCATGTATTTGGATTTATTTTATAAAATAAAGAATCAATCAATCAATAAAGATGTATATGATTAACCTTTAAACAAACAGCAATTAACACACAAGTTCACTTAGACAAATTACTTATTGGTTAATTCTTAGGTTTATCCTTTATTGACGAGAGAGATCATAGTAGAATGGCCTGACTGGTTCGAGTCGACAGGAAGGCTATGACGACTTAAAGAACCACTCTTTAGAACCACGGTGAACAGAAAAGTATCACAAAACACATCAAGGGCAGATGGGCTACAACAGAAGACCACAACGGGTTCCACTCCTGTCAGCCAGGGACAAGAATCTGAAGCTACGTTGGGCGGAGTTTCACTGAAACTGGGCAGCTGGGAACACATTTCTCTTTTGACTTGTCGGCATTTCCGCCTGCAGAACTGTTGCTTACGGTATGTTTTTCTTTTGTTTTTCGCATCACTGAACTATTATGTAAATTCTAGAGACTGCGGAGTATGAAAATCCCAGGAGATCAGCAGTATCTCAAATACTCAACCAAACCCTTCTGGCACAAACAAACATGCCACGGTCATTGAGATACAAAAACAATTTCCCGTCCCATTTTGATATTTGAGGTGAATATTAACTGAAGCTCTTGACATGTATGTGCATGTATAACTTGCACCGCTGCCTGATTGGCTGAATGGATAATTGCATGATAATTAGAGCTGGGGTACAGGTGTTCCTATTAAAGTGGCAGGCAGGCGTGTACACCTGCAACGATTTTTACTTGTGTCAAAATAAAAGTGATGCAGAAATGTTCTACTTTGCTCATCTTTAGTAATTGGCTACTTGCTGGAAGCAGGTTTTTAAAAATAGCAGGTAAAAAAAAAAATTTTTAAATTGAGCCTTGAAATGTGCCACATGTATAATATTTATGAGTTTACACAGTATGCATTATTTTACAGTGAAGAAATCCATCAAGTCCTGCAGGAAAGACCGGTAATACACGACACCTCTCATAGTCACGTTCTAAATACCACCTTCATCTGTTAAACAGTAGCACAGTGGAGACCTAGCTCTCTCTGTATGGCGAAAATCTTTTTAATACAGCTGCTGGCATGAGGCAGGAATACGGCACGTGACATAAAGCACCTCACCAATCTGTGCTGCGATATGAAGAGGAGGATTAGAGGGCTTACATGGGGCTGTTTTGCGGGTCTGGGCACGCGGCCGGCTAGGAGCTGCAGGTTTGGAGCGGGGACTCTTGTTTGAGTGTGTTGATATAGATCTGTAGTTATGAGATTTTGAAGTGTGAGATGCTTCATTACGTATGGCCTCCCTGTACTTCTGCTCCTACATAAAGGAAGACATGCAAAGGTTTCAGCAACCCCTGAAGCGAATTTTCTTTAAAAATGGACTCATTTTACACAATTTAAGAACAGTCCATGCACAATGACAAAAACGAATATCGTTTCCTTTACATTTTCAATGTTTGAGACTTGTGCGGCTTAACTGAATCTCATTTCTCTTTTAAGAATTAAAGGATATATATTTATACGTATAAATACTTCTCAAAATACAAATACATAGCAGACAAGACAAAGTATCAATAATACAAAAAAAAGGATAATATAAATATATTGGCGAGATGTCCTTACAGCTTCCTGAGCTCGCAGTCTCTCGATGGCCAAGTCTACCCTCTGATGCTCATCCAAGTTCTTCAGCTCTGCCTCATAAGCATCAGCCACCATCTAGAGACCAACAGAACACGAAAGACAACACCGCTACAGTACACCACAAACGCAGAAAGAAAAAAAAAGATGCTTTCTTTACCCAAAATCCCCAAAATCACCGAAATCCTCTGCTTCATCTAGGCTCAGTCTGACCTGGCTTTTCCTGCGCTGGTCCTGAATGTGTCGGAGCTTGTCGTGCGGCCTCTCGGCTCCGTGTTGCCGCATGTGTGTGAGTGAAGCGCCCTCTAGCAGGCTTGGACTGGAATGACATACAGGAGGAGGAGAAGGAGAGAGGGAGCGTGTGCGAGGAGGTCTGTCCACGCTGGTCTTATCTGTGTTGGGGAGGACCAGAACGTCACATCACATCACACCGTCTTGGGTGGATGAAAAGATGAAGAGTGAAGAAAGAAGTGCAAGACGTAAGCTACCTGTGGGTCTGGAGACGCGTCTGCACTCCATGACACTGTCGCTGTGATGGGAGTGTTTGTCCTCCTCTGCAGGCTTTGACTCGTCCGCCGTCTCCCCCAGAGCCCTCTTTAGCATCTGCATGAGCGAGACAGACGGGAGAAATCCCAATAAAAGCACAATTCAAAAGACGGGTGTAGCTGCTGCGTACGCGCTGAGGACACTCACTAGATCGAGCTCTTCGAGACGGCGTGCGAGTTTCTCTGACATGTCGTGCAGCTCCTGCTCGGCCTGTCTGTTCTTCTGACTGCGTCTGGATAAAGGTTCCTCGCTTGCCTCCGCCAGCCTGACGGCAAAAACAGACAGACGGAGACCTCAGAATGTCCCTAGCAGTAATTCATAGAATATGTCACAGAGGATATTTTCAATCTGTAAAAAGTCTTCACTAGCTCTCAACTTATTCTATTCATTTTATTGCATGTGCGCTAGACTCCTCCTCCCCACCTCCCGCTCCTGCAGCTCCTGCGTCTTCCAGACGACGAGCCGGAGCTGTGGAGCCGCTCTTCCTCACTCTGCCCCTCTTCCGCTCGGCCGTGTGCGCGAGTGTCTTCTCTCTGGAGGGATAGGAGCAGCACGTCCGGCTGAGTGTGGAACAGGACACGCCGTGCTCCCTCACCGCCACTCTGGGAGGAAGGGATGGCCAGTTTCACATCAAATAAGGTTTCGTGTAGATAGAACGTAAATGTTTGCGCACCCTAATATTAACAAGACATTAACATGTAACAGGGAAATCCTAGCAGGCAGGGAGTGAGAAAGAAAATCTGAATTTTAACATAAGAACCCTAGCATGTTGCATGTGCGTGCCACACAACAGTAAGAAAACAGCAAAATTATCTGCCCCTTTTACATCCCTCCTGTAAATCTGTAAATTGGCTTTCCTACTCCCCAGAGTTTATCCGCGTTTGCTCTGATCACTGCCTTAAAAGGAAGTAGCAGTTTTCTTGTTTGTGAAAACAAGTCTATAGTTTCCATTTCTCAATTTCAATGTTTGCATTTCCCTTTCTGAATGCGACAACATTCTGTTTTCTGTTCATGTAAACGCCTTAAGCATGGATGTTAATACTTCTATACCCCACCTCCACTTGTGCTTTCGCAGACTCGGGCTGCGTTTCCTTCAGACTCTGCACGGACCTCACGCTTTCTCCTAGACACAAAACAGACCGTTACTCTTCATGACTGCAACCTAAGAGTAATATTATTTACATCTACGAGCGTGAGCTTAATTCAAACACACACACACACAGGCATTTCAGCAACAGTTCATTCAAATTCTGTACTGCATGGAAGAATAAATAAAACCAGCGTGTTAACATCCATCGGACATTAGCGCGGCGGTGATGTGAAGCTGATGCCTACCTGAAGTGTGGATCCCGTTAGTCTGAACACCATTACACTTAGGGGAATGCCCGTTCTGTAAAAGAGAGCAGAGGGACAGCTTTCAGCAAACGGTCACATGCTAATAGCTTCGAATCCAAAGTTGGCGTCAGCAAATGTTGTGTCCTGTGAGGCAGCATGTTACCCAATATGTTCCAAATTTATACATCTAAATTAACGCAAATACAAATGTGAGCAAAATAAGGCAAAAGTGTGAATATTCATGGCATCGGAAAACAAATCAAGAACTTGTTTTGCTTGCATGGTGACAGACAGGACACCAGCCAGTCACCAGACTTCATTTCCTCTCCTGCCTGAATGTTTGCATCTCGCCTCATTTGCTTATCCGAACACCCGCCTCAGATGTGGCTGCTTCTCGGCTCTCGGATGCACAACAGCACATTGATATTGGTGTGTGCTGCCGCCGAGCGAAACTATGATGCAATCCACAGGCCGTTTAACCACGTAACAACAGAAGTGACCTCACTGAGGTGTTTCAATAGGCATGGCTTTCCCTTGCAGAGCAGGAATCCCTTTCTCTTCAGCTTGTGACTTTAGGCACTTGGGGAAACATCAAGCTGAACTAATTAACTTTGTTACAGCATGTTCTAACATTGCAGATGTTCACACAGCTGAGACAGATGTGGTAGTGTATGTAGGAAACCCTGGGGTGTATTCGAGAGTTTCTGTACTGGTGACGCTAGTCATCAGCAGTCCCGATGCCTGAGGCACGATAGCTGGAGTGTGTGTGTGTGAACGTGAAACATGACGGAACAAGCAGGATTCTTGGCAATGAAATAGACGAAGGAAAGGGAATTCCTTGTACCAAATTTACATGTAAAATACAATCTCTGTAAAAAAAATAAATAAATTGAAAAGTCCCATTAATTTGCCATGTAGTCATAATCTGTATGGTATTTGCACCACCTCTGGTCACATGATGCTATATTAGGCAAACAAACAAACAAACAAATAAATAAATAAAAAGCGCTACTGTTACTGCACAGTGTAAAAACAAATAATCATGAAGTATTGGGCAGAATTTGATTAATCCAAAAACATTAACCATTTTTATTAATGAATGTACTGAATTCTTTACCTCAAAAAGATCAAATAAAGTGTACGTGTTAAATATGACAAAAGAGATGTATCACACGAACATCATGAAAAGTGTCGCAAAAAATCAAACCCTGAAAATTGTCAATCATACTATTATTTAATGTTTGCAAAAATAAATGTGGAATTAAATTAACTTAACAAAAATTATTCTGTACATTTTTTTTTTGACCTGTCACTATTAAATAATTTGTATAACAGATTATTATTTGATATATTGAATTCACAATTCAAACAAATATAAACAAACAAACATGCAGATGCATTAAGAAGAGGTAAATAAAAGCACTGGCTGAGGTCTTACCTGTTTGTTTGTCCCCTCTGCGTCTCCGTCGTTCTCCTCTGTGGGAGGCGGTGATGACGGGGGTCGCCCTGCCCGATGTGGAGTGGTCTGTTTGGGAGGCTGCAGAGGAATAGCTGAGTGAGGGGGTGGAGCTGTTGGTGGGTCGGGGTCGCTGGGAGATTTTTCAATAGATATGACTGAGGGCAGGGGGTGTGAGCGGACTGAAAGAGGAAGTAAAGAGGTGTTAATCGTCCCAATACTTCACCAGTAAGTTTACATCCAAGTTTGACATCACTAGGTATAAAGTTACACCTAACAGAGCCGTCTCTGACTTAATCATAATCATAAGCAAAAACCTCTATTTTCAGCTTGAAAGGAAAGCCGTCTTGCTCGTAGTGCTAAAAAATAACTCATTAACGCGATAATTAAAATACCACATTATGGAAATCAGCTATTGGAATAAGCTACTGAGCCGGTCACAGCTAATGTGCCAGCGACTTTTCCGAAGCCTGAAGCAAAGGTGAAGGTTATCAAGCACGAAAATCGGATTTTCTGCCTTAACAGATCTAGTAGAAGGATCCGTACTGCTTTCTCACAGACACTAGTATTCATGGGACGTCTGCCAAGACCCAGCATCCTATACACCTATAAGACTTCCCAAGTTTAGCCATGGAATCAAAGGGTAAATAAAGCAGAATGGACAGGGAGACGGAAGGAAAACTGATCAGTACTGGCTTGAGAAGAAATCATATGCACCTTCTTGTTTTGGGGTGAAAGTACGGGCCGAATCGCCCAACTGGATCAGCTCGGTGGTCGACTCCGATTCGTCCCCGTTCCAGGAATGCAGGGAGTATTTACTGGACTGGACAGCAGAACTGAAATAAAGACGAGGGACAAAAATGAGGAAAATGTGATTGGGGGGGGGCATCAGACAGACCAAAACTGTGATGAACATATTTATACCAACAAGCTTATGTTTTGATTCTTCCTGCTTTTTAGCCTAAATTTTTCTTATGACAGTTTTATATCATCTGCTCCATTCGTTTTTCTATTTCACTTTATTATTTGTTATTATCTGCAAATCACAGGTTTATACATCTCATCATGCTCTCTCTAATACATCAGTAACTGCTGGAAGTCCAATATTCAACTCGACCAAAAATTCTTATTTAACAAAGCAAAATAATATAGACAAAAGTATAATAGTTTCTGTAAGGGGTTTATTTATGGAAGAAGTCTTCAGTGTCAGAGCTTTGTAAGGAGAGTCTTCAGGACGACATTAAGACATGAAAAAAAAGGAGTGAGGCTGGTGAAAGTATGTTTGTAGCTGCTATAATGTAAGCGATAACAGAAACTACCTCATCTCACAAACGTTCCAGAACACGAAATGTAGCTAGAAATGGATAAAAAGTGTCTCTAATATGAATGAATTATTTATTAAGTGTAATCGCTGCCAAATTCTTGTGGTACAAGAGCAATAAAACACCTCTGGACATGCTGTTATTGGTAAATACTCAGTAGCCGTAACTCAGCTTTGGGTCTTTGATCGTTTTCCTAGAACACCACCGTGAAGCTGCTTTGAGACCTTTCGAATTGTGTTAATGTAGACATGAACCTCTGAAAAGCTTCACTTGTTGCTTTATGTGCTTTATGTTGCCGTTCCAGACTGTGCGATATGACTAACAGAGTAAAAAGCTACAGCACCACCGGGACCGGTTCCACTGCATTCACTACAACTTATTTGTAAAGAAATCTTTTCCAACCCGACAATGAATGACAGCCTCTTGGGTTTTGTTAAACATGCTCATTACTGACTAGCTTTCATTCGTTATTAACTTCAAGTGGTTTCATATGAAGTATTGCTAGAATTAGAACACTTTCATATTTTCAGTATATAAACAGAGACATTTTACTGATCCTGTGAAGTAAACAGCGAACATTTGTTATATTAATATAACTATTGTAATGATGGTCACAAAATGATCTGCACTCGGGCCCTTTTTGAGAACCCAGCAATTAAAATGCAATGTATGAAATGTAAACACCAAACTGGTTCCTGTTTCCTCATACTGGCTGACTCGACCTAAATCCCAAGGCAAGGCTGTCATGTCAACAGGACATTTAAACCGGTTTGTGCTCTGCTGTCGGTGCAAATAATACAGCGCTATTTATAAAGTTAATCAGCTATAAGATATAGATTCTGCATCTGTTTGAAAGTGTGGTGTAAAGTCCTCACTGTGGGCTAGATATTTGAGACAGCTTCTCATCTTTATCTTGATCCTGTGCTTCTGCAGTGTGGACCGTACCATTGAGCTCTGTGGGGACAAAGAGAGTGACAAAGCACATGAAGACCTCTCAGGAGAACGTGTGTGAACACAGGGCTCTTTACTTACACACTGAATATTAAGCCGCGATAGCCAAAACAAATATTTGATCAATGTCAGCCATCATATCTCGGATAATGTATTCCGCTGCCGTACACCGACTAAACTACATCACCGTGCTGTAGAATGGTCCATGCCTTTTTTTTTTTTGCACGTGCACTATGATATAAAAAATGGAGCCCTTTGTGTCTTCTCTCATTTTTGCTCTGACGCTATGAGAAGAACTTGGCTAAGATGTAAGGACATCTATCTCACCTACATTTTTCCTCCAAAATTCAATACCTAAATCTTTATAAATTATATATTAGCTTTATGTTATAATTAAGCAATAAAAAGAAAAAATGTATAAAATAGCTGCATCTATAGTTCATACTTGTATCATTCAAATCAATAGCGTTCCAAAATGTTCAAACTTTGAGAAGCTGGGGTCTACAACAATACGACAGGGATATTAGAGTTCCGATTCGCACTTCTAAACAGTGCAAAACTAAGGAAGCGAATAAGACGACACCAAGCATGTCTTTGCTCGTCAGCTACCTTTGGAGTGTTAAAAAACAAGTCATTTTCAGCTCAACCATTCTTGATGGGAAACACGTCTTTGTTGATTGTCGAACTACATTCGGGGTGATAAAAGTGAAAGATTTGATTTTCAGCTGATTCGTTCTGGGAATTGATGAAATTTACTAGTCTATATAAAAATGAGAGACTGTCACTCAGTATCACATGTTATAAAATAAATAAATAAATAAATAAATAAATAAATAAATAAAACATGCAACAGTGCTTCTCTAACATTTTTCATTCAAAGTTGTGCCAGGCCCATGACGGAGGCAAAGCTTCTGGGTCACAGCAGGGTCAGAAATGACCTGGCAAACGGCATGGTGTCATCATTTAATACCCGAATGGCCGCCAGTAATCCCTGCTTGAGCTGCGTCCAAAGCCGGTTATATCCAGTTCGTGCATGTGGGTGAGTTTATGAATGAAATACAGAGTGGATCAGCAGGGTGGAAGTTACCCCAGCTAAATGTCACACATAATACATAACGTGCTCAGGCAGGATGGTAAACGATCCCACAGATAAAACGTAAACTAAAAGTGTTCACCTCCATTCGGGAGCTCTTCTTCCTCACTCAGCTGCTCCGTCAGATACTCCAGCAGCCCGTCGAAGATCTCCAGAAGGTTACGGATGGAATCCTTATCTCCTCTCACAATGTTCTCACCTACAAAGAGAGGCAGGAATTGGACCACGTGAGATGATAATACGAGAACGGGGGGGAAAAAACCCACAAAACAAAAACAAAAAAAAACCCCACAACACAGCGACCGACAGCGGTTTGGCCTGACAAACAAAAACCGCAAGCTCAGAAGCTGGCTCTGTACAAAAGCAGCAATGTTCCAGCTAAAACAAGAGGCTCTATTGAGTACGTACACAGAAGAACAAACTGAGGCATAGGGCAAACACATCAACTGCTTCACCTGACTAACCCACAAAATCATGAACAGCTACAGGAGAGCTACATGTGGTTATACTGAAATGTGTTACCAGACTGAGACACAAACATGACAATAACAGGGTGTGCAATGCATCACACTGGGGAAATCAGCATTTAATTAATTATGCGTCTACTGCAATTGCACTGATGGAACACCACAGGTCCCGATCAGTGCAACCTACAGAGTTAAAATAATTAGATCGCACACTGGTAACATGACTGCATTGTTTCATGGAGAGCTTGCGCCATTACCGGCAATCATCTGCACTTGTCATAGCTCCAGGTCACATGACCAAAACCATAGGTTACACGGTTAAACAACCAATATTATGTTATAATATTTAACAAGTCTTGTAACCACAATGCTGCAACCTACATTGTCTGAGAAAGATACTGAGGAAGTCTGCCATTTTAGCCAACTTTGGAGCTCTAAAATGACACCTCGGATGCTGCTATTACAAATAAATGTATATACAACATTTATTTTTTAAGATATTGTGATCATGTAGTACATTTTGTTTACAATATTAAATCCCTGTTCATAGCAATTTAGCAAACATAGCAACATAGCAAACACGATAATATCACAACTCCGCACCTGTGATGTGAGATAAGCTGATCTGGAGATAGTCCAAGGCCAGTGAGTCAATCACAGATTGTATGTTGTGGATGTCGTCCTCTTGGCTCTTTGGCACAACGATGTAATCTGCAAGAAAATTTCATTTGCGTTTCTAGTAAAAAAAAATTCAGCAATGAAATGCGTTCGCATATTAACTAGTCTATATGTAACAGAACCGATGGAAAAGAGAATAAGGTGTATTCCAAATTTGCCTTTCTATATTTTCATTCTCAGAAATGTAAACTAGACAACCAGAAAAAATTAAAATAATTAAAAAAAAAAATGTTACAACCCAAAATGCATGGCCTGCTTGTTCACTTCCTGCAATGGGTCAAATCGCTTTCTCACTGCAAGCATCTCGCCCAGACGCTCCGTTTTCTCTTCCTCCCTCAGAGGATTAAAATGCATCAGGGTTCGATTTTAACCTACTAAAAGCGGCTGTGTATGTGACAGCACCCTCAGATGACCTGAGATCCATTTTCAACTCTTCCATTTTCCAAATTATAGCGTACAACAGCCTAAACAATGCATTAAAAACCCAATAAAATAGCATATAAAATTGAGCCACAGGGGAAAGAAAGGATGTCAGTTAGTTTCTGTTGGAAATAGTTATCTAGCATGTAATGATTTAATTAAAAAAAATATTTGAAATGGCATGTTGTGCCCTTTTCCCGAATCAAGTGACACAAAACTCCAGGAAACGGATAGGAAATGGTGTTTCAGAGAACTCGAAGTGAAACTTGCATAAGCTTCTCTTTCTGTAGATAATGACAAACTACCTACATCATTTTTTTTTTTTTATTTGAAGAACTCTCTATTGTTTAGAATGATCCTTTCATTAACAACACAAGCATTTCTCTGTGACTTTTTTTTCTGTGAATGATTGATGTGAAACCTAAAAACCTCTTTTTCATTAATACTAATACAGAAGCAGACAAAATGGAGACAAAACTGAGCTTTTATATGATAAAAATCCAAACTGTTCATTCGGAAAGCCCTAGCATCTTTTTACTTACATCATTTTTTTTTTGGATGCCATAAAGTCCTGGCCCTCCATAAAACATAGAAATGAAGGTACATTTACCTGGCACTTTTTCTCCCAAGATAGCTTCATATAAGGCTACGAACACACTGGCATCGCACTCTATGAGCCTCTGGATTCTTAGGTTAATGTGACACTTGCAGATGAGATCGTTGGCCACATCCACCCAATCTGTGGAAAATTTCATCAAAATAAAACCAAAATCAGTACTTCAAATAGACATGGAGCTAAAAATCTGTTTCACTGACAAACACCTACTGTATAAATCTGTAATTTGGAACACAACACATGATATGCAAACCGGCGTTACCAGATCCTCTGTTTTCCTACAAAGTCGTGATATTTTTGAACATGGATTGATTTTGTTTGTCTATGGGCTGGAGGTTTGGCTTTGGTCATACATTAGATTAACCACATAACCATTTATGTCCATACTCGCAATAACATGAGAGCATTTCAGTACTGTGATGATAGAACTTTGGCTTTCTGTTGTTTTTAAATATTGCTTTGTTCAGATGTGTTAATTTCTTTACAGAATAAAAAAAAAAAACACAATTGTTGATAGTGAACCTTTTGTGTAAGCAGACGTTTCTTTAACATTTCTGAAAGGAGTCTCCAGTGTCAGTGCGATGTAGTGGTCAGTATGTTTTGCACCATGGGGAAGCCTTCAGCGAAGAGCAGCTTGAAATGGTTCAATTGACCACTGAGCAACGCAGCGCAGTAACGTAACGCAGATCTCGCAAACATGATGCACTGATACTAAGGCTATGAGATTCTTTGCAAGTCGATTAGCTCAAAAGTCACGTCTACATCTCTGGGCTCGCCCTTATCCGAACACAAATGACTGAAATTAAAAGCGAGCCCTCATGTTCACATCAAAAAGCAGAGCTATGTATATTGGAAGTCGTAATAACAGCAAGAAACGTTTGGTTAAATTGATAACATTACAGATAATGTGAAATGTTTTGGGTCATGGACTGACAGGCCAATCTCAAAATGCATCGATTGTTATTACGTGTCAACCAAGTGACTCGTTATCTGAGAAGAACTATAGCCTGCTAATGCATTTATCTCTCTACAGTGATTAGGGAAAGGATTAAAGTTCATGGTAAGACTTTCAGGACCTAGAGTTTGGGATGTGATCATCTTGTAGGCGATGGGGTTACACTCGTACATCTGTTTCCCAGGAACTGTAAGTTCAGTCTGAGAGTCTCTGTATCCTCTGGGTAATGTTGAACTGTAAGCCCAATCGAGCTGAACTTTGGTGCACCAAAGTGCCAAGTGGAGTTCTAATGATGATGGGGATAGTAAAGAAAAAACATGGCTGCCATCAGCCAATAAGCTTAGCATTTCATGATGTTAACATTCCACTACCATTACAAAACTTAATAAACTGCATGTTCAGATTCTATCCTTACTATTCTAAGCAATGTCCGCTTTACACTGTGGTCTTACAGCAGTCTTTTAAATTGACCCCATGGTGTGAGATGATCCCAATAAACTATTGGCTGAATACTAGAACAGACTAAGAGAACAATGGGTTCTTCATGTCAATGTTTACAATGAAGATCCTGTAATGACAGACATGTTCAAAAATGGGGTCACAAACAATAATGTTCTTCAAGGTGAGACGGATATTTTGCAGTCCATTAGCATTTTTCATTTGTTTGCCAGCACCGTACGTGTAGCTGTCTTGGGAATTTGTGCAATCCTACGCCATCCTCCCATTGGTAATGTTTGAACAAGCGTCATAGCGGCGTTCACACTGAGATTCGATTCAGAATTTCGGACACCACCCGAACTTTGTCGCCGGCGGTCTCAAGGGTGCTACATCGAGCTCATCGAGCTTGACTCAGGGCCGAAGGATTGTTCATTTTATGACGTGCGAGTTTTGTTTCCAAGGCCAAGTCAGCGTAAAAGTGTATTAGGCAAGATTTATCAACACTGCGAGTGATTATTCTGGATTCACTATGCTTCTGGTCATTAAATTAAGCACGGAGTGATTTTTTTGTTTACAAAATTACACTATTTGTAAAGAGTGCTTGGACCCCTCATATCGCTGCTTGAGGCTATATTTTAAGTGGCAGTTGATATTATACGTGTTAGTTTCAGATTATTGTACTTTATAGTAATAAGATTCATATATTAAGTGTCTGGTCAGTTAATTAGGAATACAACTATAATAACTACAAATAAATAATAACTTTAACATTGGCAGTTGATTATCGTCCATAGTGATGACCACCGTCATGCTGTTTATATATTTATATATATATTTTTTATGTTGCTCTA
>JAQQZR010000036.1:24128228-24140135 GCA_030068235.1 Notoglanidium macrostoma | reverse complement strand
TCGCATTCACACCTATGGGCAATTTAGAGTAGCCAGTTGACCTAATCTGCATGTCTTTGGACTGTGGGAGGAAACGGGAGCACCTGGAGGAATGCATGGGGAGAACATGCAAACTCCACAGAGAAAGGCACCCCGGGGCGACCCGGGGATCGAACCCAGGACCTTCTTGCTGTGAGGTGACAGTGCTAACCACCACACCGCCTTCTTAAAAAAAAAAAATGTAATAAAAAATAGACTGTGCTGCATCAAGTGCTATTTTATAAACTGTTGAATGAAGGTGGAAGCCATTTTGCTAAATTAAACAAAACTTGCAGGATTTCATGTGTCGCACGATATACTAGACCCTCTTATTAGTACTCGTTGCCATTTTTTATTTATTCTTTGTGTCATATTACGTTAGACGGGCCGTACTTTCTATTTCTCGGTTTTTGGAGCTTAAAAGTACTCTCCGTCGCTTCTACTTGAGAATATTGTGTGACTCGTATAACTACCTCGCACATTTCAGCTCTCATTGTTGTTTAAATGGGTTTGCGTTTATAGAAGTCTAATAAAATGACACGCTTATCCCATTTGCCTACAGTGTAAAGATGGGAAGAAAGTCGTTCTGCCTCACGTGGTGTCTCTCAGTGCGAATGTGGACAGGGGAGTCCTGGCTGTCCTCTTTAACTCCTTACAGCAGATCCAGAAAGTGGACAGCAAGCAGAGGCCTCAGCAGAGAACGGTACTTCAGCGCGCAAGATTTATTTGTATTTAGCAAATTCACGCATTTAAACGCCTAGTGTTCAGTTAAAAAGCTGAAAAGGTTCAAATGGCTTAAGCGGTGAAGATACAGTATACCAACGAACATGTGTGGAAACGTTCCCATGTCCCCCACACTATGACATGTTTTCTACAAGCAGCTGGCAGTTTTGCCAAAGGCGGAAATAAAGACTCGCTGTACATGCTGCAGCTTTAAGCGAATGTGAAGACGTGGAACATTTTTAGTACCGGTTATGCTTTTTCTCCATTTCCTCCAGGTGTTGAAGCTACATCCTGCTTTAGCTCCTGTTAAAGTAGCACTGGACATGGGCAAAGGATCCACGTCTGAGCTCAGACAGGTAGTGACATTTCTTCCAAATCTACAACGTGAGAGAACTTGAGTGGGAGTGACGGGATGTGTTTACATTTTGGCTTGAATAATGATGGAGAAACTGTACTGCCGTCTTAAATAGGTCTGCTTTCAAATGAAGTAAGCGTTCGTCTCGCAAAAGTGCAATACAGTGTTTTGCATAATAATTAGCGACTTTCCGGACTCTGCATTTCCTACACCCGTTTATATCCTTTTAAGGTAAAGAGGGCGGGGCCTAAACATGCCCTCGCAAATCACAAGGATGATGTCAGTTTTGGGTCATTCTATGCAAATCATGTAGATTTTGAGAAATATTTATTATGTTTCTATTGTTTTTTTTGGCCGTATTTTTTTTAGCTGATACTGTCTGGCTTCTGGGCTTCCACTGTGCAAGGTACGAAGTTCATTTTTGGTGCATAGGGCTAATTTGTTATCTAGAATATGAAAGTAAAGTCATATTAGGTGTATCTAACCCTGTTATTCCAGTGTGAGGCTCCAAAATCAACTGGAGAATCAAAGTCATAAAAAAAAAAAACCCACACTGTTTCTTTTTATGGTCGCAGCTTGGAAAATATAATAGGTACAGGCCTGAAATTTTTTTTTGTTTTGTTTTGTTGTACATTTTTACGGTATTGTAGCTCACGAAACTACTTTGACCATGTCTATAATTTGATTAGGATGGACAGAGAAAATAATTTGCGCATGATTATTCTTCAATTTTTGTAAAAAATGACCCTTTTTCAAATCCATGGTTGACCAAGTGTCCAGTTAACTCCAACCTTCACATTTTTTCCGTGCGTTCTTATATATCTGAACATGCTCTGTTAAACAATTCAGGACTCTGAGAAAGCCTCTGGATGATTTCACATGGCGAAAAGACAGCAACTCTAATCTAGCTTTGTCTCCGAGTCTGTGCGGCCCAGCGAACAAATGCCCGTTGGCGAGTAAAGCCTCATGAGCATCATCAGCTTACTGTTATAATCCTGTTCATTGCAAGATTTCTTGGATTCTTGATTCTGATTGGTCTGAAGGTGTTGATGCAGTTTCTATAGCAGCAGCCCTGACCATAGTACTGGCTTCAGTTAACATCATAAATTTAACAAGTTTGCACATTTTATTTTTCGAATGGGATTTATTTGGTTTCTAAATGTCTTCTCTAAGGTGTGTGAGGGTCTGCTTCACGAGCTCCTAGAAGTGGGAATCAGTGCATGGCCTGGATACATGGACGCCACGCAGTCCTCCATGGACAAACTGCACACCAAGTGAGAACCCCTAAAGTGTTTTTACAACATTTACCTTTACCCCACTGCAGATATAGTGTATGTCATGTGTCTTTGGTGTTGTGTGTAGGTATGACGAGATGGGCGTGCTGTTTACGGTGATGGTTGGAGAGAACACTCTGGAGAACGGGCTCCTGCTGGTTCGCAACCGCAACACCACCATCAGAGAGACCATGCACATCTCCGAGATCAGACAGTTTATTCTCAAATACATTTCGACTGCGGAAAACGTCTGATCTGCTACTTGACAGATTGTATTTGATGGACTTGTTGAGCCAGAATATTATTATACCGTTTGATACTTTGAAAATAATCAGTGTTAAATCTTTGTTCTAAAATGCTGCTTTGTGAACCACATTAAATTTATATTAAAATATTTGTGATGCGTTGAGTGACTGGTGCTAATTTGATGGTCGGTGCTGTATTTTTCCTTATTCCTATGAAAAGTTAGTGCTCGCGCTGCTATGATCGGGCAAGGCACATTGCATGAACAGTTTGGAATTGGAAGCCATCAATCCCCCCCACCCGAAGGCCTGGCACATATCATTTCAACATTCCAACAAACCCCACCCCCTTCTCTGTGATTGGCTAGCAGTGTGCTGCTTTCCCTCTCCGTGATTGGCTAATATTATAAACCGTTGGTTTCCCCCCCCCCCCCCCGTGGTTGCTACAATGATGTGAAAGACATCTGGACTGTCCAATCAGCATTCAGCACAAAAAAAAGGAGGCGTTAAGGAAAAACAAAACGTCTTATAATCTTTTATTCTTAGGAATATGGTGTACATTAGCTAATAATATTTAGTCCATTTAATCACGACACATTCAAACATTTAATTAGTCGGATTTGTCAATGGGTTAAATAAAAATTTATAATAATAAATAAATAGGCCGTACTCTCTCTTTGGCCACGCCTCTGCGCTCTTCTAGGTATTTCCGGGTCAAAGAATTTCCACTTCCGCCTTTTTACGAGACGTGTTCCACTTGGGGGAAAGATGGCGAATGAAGCGAAAACATCGTCGATGGAGGAAAACAAGGAGAACAGAATAGACGAGGGCCTTGCTCTAGAAAGTATCCTTCTCAAAAGAAAGACGCGGTTTGAAGAATGTGTGCAAATATTTATCTTAGTTTAGCTGACTAGCTAGCCAGCATGCCTGCACCTGCATCCCAAATGCCTCTGTGGTGCCTAGATAAGCGCACTACGAAGGGAGTTCCTAGTGATGGCTTGTGCGCCCTACTTAGTGCCCTATATGTCTAATAGGGACTCTAGGAGGATTTAGGCTTAGGCATACGTGTCATTTGTCTTAGTAAATCAATTAGTTTTCCTTTAATTTAATGTTAATAATGTTACTTGGATGACAAAATGTCATTGTTTAATATTAAGTTGAAATTTGTGATTTTCTGAGCCAGTGTTTAAGCGCAATGTTGTCTGTTAGATGTTATTTGATGCTCTCTGATTGTTGGATTTGTCTTATTTGAAGATGCAACAAATCAGACCTGATTAATCTGTGATGTTAGACCAGAGATCACATCCAATATTTTGGAATTAGAATTATTATTGATCATTTCAATCGTATACCACAAAATCACTAAATAAAATTTTGATTTTGACCACGTTTTGGTTGTCGTACTTGGATACCGTAAAAATGGATTAGAACGTACATATCATACAGCCTGGCTTTTTCTTAATGTCTCCTTCAAGTCCTCCAAATAATAAAAGATTCCCAGCAGCAACATGGACTCAGGCATGGAGACTACCAGCGCTACAGGTGAGGCTTTCCCACATGGCCAGTTCCTTTTCTACAGTGACTCTGGTCATGTTTTTTGTGTGTCATGTTTTCCATTTTCCTGTCTCTTGTCTCAGGGGATATTGCTCCCGAAGGCTGCGTCGTCTGCGCAAAACGCTGGGCTTCAGAATGGGCAACCGGCACAAGTTCACGGGCAAAAAAGTGACCGTGGAGATCCTGTCGGACAGTCGGTGAGAAAGCAGCACCTTGAAAACTGTAGTACTGAAACGGCACGTGTGGTTTCTGGATTCAAAGAGCTCTGGTCCTTCAGTGGTTTCCAGCACAGGCTCCTGGGAGCATTGTTGACCTACGTTCTAGTAGTCCATACCACCTGAGGGAGGAGAACAAGCAGAACTGCAATAGCAGTAATGACAACTCAGTCCAATGGCAGGAATTGAACCAATGACTGAAAGATTCACACGTACTCACCTCACTTGGGAAGAAAAAGAAAGCGCGGTGCGATCATGCAGGATTCAATTAGACCGCTACCGCTGATCTACTGTCTTGCACTTCGTGTTTATATCACGTGTGACGCCTCACAGGCTTTTTAATTCTTAAGTTAAATTATGCAGGTCAGAAACTGAGAAATGTTTACAGTTCTTGTTAGTAATCAGAGCTGCACAAGTGGTGATAGTTTCCCACGGTGTGAAATTACATCAACTCGAGCTTGTCCACTCTTCCATGTACTTTTTAAATTTTCTTCTAGTTAAGTCCCACTCCGATGACACCTTTTCTTCTATTCCCTTTGTTTGTACACATCTCTTTCTACCTAATAGATATCTGTTGCTGGTTGTGATGGAAGCCGAGCGAGCTTGGAGTTACGCCATGCAGCTGAAGCAGGAGGCGAACACTGAACCGCGGAAACGCTTCCACCTGATGGCGCGTCTCCGCAAGGCAGCCAAGCACGGAGAAAAGCTGGAGAAGCTGTGCGAGAGCCAGCGTGTCGACGCCAAGACCAAACTAGAGGCCCAGGTAACCAAGCCAAATAAAAACCTTAAACAGTGAAGTGGCAGCAAGGAGGATCTTGCTTTGATTTAGGTCTAATGTATATTTATAAGATGGAGCTTTGATTTTGGCAAGAACAATATTGCTATTGTGATCTTACTTTCGGGTAGTTAAGTTATGACATCATGATTATTTGATACATGGATGAAGGTGTAGGCTGAAATGCATGTTCTTGGAGCATCATGTTTACTTCTGATCATAACGCTGGATGGAGATGATCGTATAAATACAACTGTAATCATTCCGAACTGATTCGAACAGTCTAGAAGAGCGCAGTTGAATCACCATGTTTACCTCAATGCATTTTCCACCCCATGCTGATTCATCATCCACATGGCCTCGCAGGCAAGTCTGTTATACAGATCGTTTACATTTAACAAAACATAAGCAGCTGTTTTCCAATTTTCAGAGCTTCGTACTTACCCTGTTCCTACCCCCTGATTCAAAATCCTTCAGATGCTAAACAAGTGTCTTTCATGTAATGGAAGAATAAAGCAGAAGGCTCCAAAGCGAAGCTCAGTGGTATCATCTGGTTAGGAAATCATTTCCGCATAACCGTCTGGGTCTCGTTCGGAAAAGATTATTTGCTATCCAGGAAAAATTGATTGACGAATTTGCCTGGTTAAAAAAAAAAAAAAAAAAAAAATCACTGCCAAACTCGTTAGCATCACTGCATTTAGGGTTTTCAGCACTCATCCATACGATCACTGTACTGAATATTGTTAGTTTTGGATCATTCTGTTCATACCGATGATGAATACAGTTTAAAATTGTCGTCACTGTTTGCAGGCGTACTCTGCCTACCTGACCGGCATGGTCCAGTTTGAAATGCAGGAGTGGAAATCTGCAATGGAGGCCTTCAACAAGTGCAAGTGAGTGTTTGTTTGCTTTTGGACTACAGCAGCTGAAGAAGTTTTATGTCGTCATGCATGTGAGGAAACGTCTAGGAAACATCAAACAGCCAAAACATTGTGGCTCAAAGAAACCGGATTACAGCCTGAGCAATATAGGAGTCTTTCTATTTTTTACCGATATTTGAGGATTTAAAAATCAAATCATGATATATCGGCCGACGTTATTTTTTTCAGAAACACATAATGTGAACAAAGATTTTCCCTAGCTGTTTAAGATAACGTAATATAGATCAGTTAAAAAAATAAACTTGCCTTATTGTCATAAACAGTACAATAAAATACAATACAGTTTTCGTAAATAAGAGTCAAGTGTATAAAAATGCAAAGTTAAAAAAATAAATAAATAAATCAGATCTGTTATGAACTATAGAGTACTACTATTAAAGGAGGTGGCGTGTGTTGGGTGAGCTTGCCGTCTGAGATCAAAGACGTACTTGTACTTGATTTTTTATTTGTAGTTTATTATCTTTGGGAAATATATGGATGAGATCTCTGGCCTGGGCTACGCTGCATGACTCTGCTTGGGTCGGCTGATTGTTGTGATTTGCTTGTTGCCTATAGTGGAGTTGCAGTATGCCGTCTGATGGACAAACTACGCAACAACAACATGGTTAATGGATCCATCTTCTGTCACTGTTTCTTTTTTTTTTTTTTTTATAGTCATTTATCAGCTAGTATAAACAACAGTACTAATTTATGCACAATAAGCTCATATCAGCACACCAATTTACCCAAACGGCTGTTGTGTTCGCTATACATGCTACATTTAAACAGGGTCACGTTTGCCCTGATCACGAGAAGATTCCATATAAATTCCGTACTCTTTGCAGTCAAATCCATAAAGGCTCGTTTTACCTTGCAGTTGATGGTACTTTTAATTCCACCGCCCTTTTTTTTTTTTTTTTTTTTTTTTTTTCCCCCACACATCTGAGAGAAATGTTGACATTTCTGACCGATTCATCAGGTTCTCACGGTCATGCTGCCTTTACATCATTAGCTAGCGTATACTCATCGGTTGCCTAGCAACTGTATTCTCAGGACCTGAATGGTGAGTGTATGATGTGTTCAATTTGAATGCACCATCAGTTGTAACACATTATAGTGGACAGCTGTGTGATGATGTGAATGATGGTTAACCTTACAGGACTATCTACCTGAAGCTGGCGAGTGCGTTCACTGAGGAGCAGGCTGTTCTGTACCACCAGAGAGTGGAGGAGATCTCGCCCAACATCCGCTACTGTGCATACAACATCGGTGAGACACGTACACACACTTACACTCCCACACTGCTTCTACACAGCCATTAGACAAACACTAACACCTGATTGTTAACTTTGCAAACTTCACCTACAATATTGGTATTTAGTGATTTTACTCCTTCTATATCTGTGCAGCTGCTTGAACAGCATTTATATCTGAGCTTTCAGGTGGTCATCTTCACCTTCATGGTCATCATCTCATTACCATCAGTGATAAGAGTAGTAATAATGTCTTGCTGCGTTATTACTGTAATTATAGTTCGTGCTGCTGACCCAAAAGCCAATGACGTGGCGCTAGACCTGATCCGACTCACTTTTATCCCTAACCCATGAGATATTGTGTAATGCAGAAAAGCCACTTATCCAGCCAGTCTCCACGTCCTGGTTCGACTCCATCCTGATTAGAGAACCTGGACGTAGACTTTTGATTATGCGGTGAGGGGGACTTGGAAAATGTAGTTACTAATAATATTGTTAGATTATGAAATGTTTCTATTTAATTTGTATTGTAATTCATTTAGAAACTGGTACATCCTTTCTATTCCATTCCACTTGATTCCATTTCTTTCCTTTTCATTACTCTCTATTCCATTTCATTCTATTCCAGTCCACATGTTTTCTATCAAAATTAACGTGCGTTCATTAACATGAAATTCTACCTAACGTTTTCCTTCCGATTCCATTCCTTTTTATGCCATTTCATTCTGCTGTTTTGTAACCCATTCTGTTTCCTTTCTATCCCAGTTACTTCCTTTTCCATTCATTTAAAAAAAAAAAAAAATGTAATTCAGTTTTATTTAATTTTATTCCATTTCATTCCGTCCCATCCCTTTCCATTCTGTTTCTTTCTATTCTATTCCTTTCCTATGTATTTCTTCCCATGTCGTTCAATTCCTTTCTATGCCAGTCTTTTTGCTCCATTCTATTCCGCAATTCTGATTCCAATTCTAAGGTTACCAAAAAGAGCTTTGCACGATTCTGGAACGTTAGATTAAACACACACGCGTACAAAAATCCATGAACACACTGGTAGGCAGGCATTTGTCTGCATGTGGCTGAAGCTAATTCATCAGGTTGGCAGACATTAAATGCTGCACCTTCTGATGTACAGTGCTTTGGAGACTTTGTTCCTGAAGCTGTTTCTATATTCAATAAGTGTGCATTTTTCTGACCCACCAGAACACTGAATGATTGTACTTCCTTTCTTTAAAGGTGACCAGAACGCTATAAATGACCTCATGCAGATGAGGCTCAGTGCGGGAGGAGGCGGAGGCATGATGGCTGAGAAGCTTGAGGTCAGAAGTCACACTTCAAGACTGTTTGTTTGTATTTTTTCCCCCGCTTATAGAATTAAGACATTCCTAAAACCAGTGATGAGCCAGATTGCCTGTGAGACCATCATTTTTGTCTTATTACCTTCAGGAGAGGAAGTGGCAGTCTTAGCAGTGAACAGGTTTGCTCCTCTTAGTGTAAGACACTGCTTATTAGAATTGTGCCAATGGGCAGCTCTTTATTTTCAGCTCTGATGATGCCCATAAGCCTTCAGGGCTTTTCAATAATAATAACTTTGGCTGCTGTAGAAAAATGATGGCTGAATGTGGAGGTGAATGATATGCTAGAAATACACGACGTATGTAGCGATATTGTGACGAAAACCCAGCAAACCATGGTGGATGTTGGAGAAGTGACCGAACAAATATTGTAGCATAGTTTATCTCAATAACTGAATCATCTCATATCGCTCACCTCCGTTTCTCCAGGCTCTGATCACTCAGACGCGAGCGAAGCAGGCAGCCACCATGAGCGAGGTGGAGTGGAGAGGTCGCACTGTTCCTGTTAAAATCGATAAAGCCCGGATCTTTCTCCTGGGGCTGGCTGATAACGAGGCTGCCATCGCACAGGTGAAGACTAATGATTTCCTACGCACACACACACACAGACACAATACTCATCATAATATATTGTGTGTGGATGTAAATGTTTAATCACTTATACACACACATTTTATCATTGAGCACTCCAGGCCCAATTCTTTCTATACCATTGTGAGTTCAAGACTTGTTTGACTACATTAACATACCAGATGATCAGGCTCATCAACGTTTGTTGGGGGAAAATGGGAACTCCGAAGACGTGGCTTTTAAATGAATTAATGGTAACAGGGTGCACACTGCTAGAATCAAGGTGCCATTATTTTTGCCCAGCATTGCCAAAATGTGGTGGACAGTTACTAGTAGCTCCACACACTTGTATATCTAAGTGATGGGCAGTTGGTCTCATTTCAAGGTAGTAATAATAATAATAATAATAATAATAATGAGAATGCATGGCCTTTGTTTTCAGTTTCAAATGTTATTATTCTGGACAATAAGTTGCTTGGGTTTCTTTTAAGACACAGAATGTTCAGTCATTGTTATAGTATTTATGAATGAAACCTTTAAGACACAGCCCCAAAATGAAGTCACTCTATAGTGAGATTCAACGCTGTAATTCACTCTGCCGCTAAGATAATGCTAGTTTTCCTCTAATGATGAGGTTGATCACCTGAACTGTCATAACTGCCCGAATAGCCTGCCTACCTGGAAAACATGACTAGCCTGCCATATTCTGATTGTGAAATTCTAACTAACATGTAGATGGCTTGCTTGTGTAAAAGGCACTTGCTAGGAGTCCAAAACATGAAAACAAACGCATGTTGGCCGATGTGTCCAGTCTCCCATTTCCTCCAGTTGGGGGAGCTCTGTGCCATGCTCATCTGTATGGCCGTGTCTTTGGTATGTGGTTATGGGTGTTAAATTGGTATCTACCACACCCGTGCCACTCCTCTGACTTGTGGCATGCTGTTTTGTCACCACTAAACTGCATTCTACACGCTACACCCCACTTCGCACACTGCTGATCACGTCCGTGTGCTTTGATCAGCGTAGAATCTCATCCGAGTGTTTCGGATATTTGAATATGTATTGCATTGTGGTTTGTGTTGCACTTCTTGCTATGAAACACGAACATACAGGACTTGTTCAGAAGGCCCATGTTATTTATTACCTTTTAATCATGTCCTTGTGGGTTAACATAAAAATGGGCTTTGAATAAGAATGTGGGGTGGAAAAAATATATCCGCACTACGCAATAATTCATAGTCCATAGGTGCTTTCAGACCAGAGAAACTTTCATAGTTCTTAGAAGGTAACCGTGATGATTGGTCCCGAACCCACTTGCCTGTCCATGCAGCTGTGTGCAGGTCCTTCAACCATGCGATGAGTTTGAGCACAAGCTTATGATACCACGGTGCTGCGGAAATCTCGAATCTGATTCGAAGGTGCTGATTTAATTTTCTATAACAGCGGCTCTGAAACTAATTATTCTAGTGACATTAATTAAATGTATTAAATGTAAATCAAATCACAGTCTTGTATAAAAGCGCTCCTGGCATATTCTCTCTCTCTCTCTCTCTCTCTCTCTCTCTCTCTCTCTCTCGCGCTCTCCTTCCTGTCAATCACAATGACACTAGCCAATCAGGAGCATCTGAATGTGGCGGGGCGAGCTGGTTGGTGGGTAGGAATTGGAGGGAGGGGTTGGAGCGGCAGAAAAATCAAATTATAACATGAATTAACTTGCTTCAGAATCAAAGATGTAGTTCTGCTAATTTGCTCATAGCTGGAAATGAAACTTAAAGCCATGCAGAAATAAAAGAAATAAATCTGTCTCTCGCACATTTTCCCTTCTTTCCGGTTGAGGAACTGGTTCCCCCAGTCTTGCTTACCGTTGTGAGGTGTTACCCAGGTGGATTTGTGACACACCTGACTACAACCCCTTGGTGTGTGTCTAATATATATATATATATATATAATGTATGTATGTATATATGTATTTATGTATATGTGTGTTTGTGTGTCAGTCATAATCACATGTTAATTTAAATCTTTTGTAAACCCAAATTATCCCTCCAACAATTCTCAGGTGCAAATGTGTGACGTATAAATAATAGAACACTAACAAAAAGCTGTTGAACGATACTAAAAAAAGAAATCCATGGTGTGCACTGAAAGAGAAAATGATTATAGTAGCAATCTCTTGGCTTAGAGGGAAAATGAAATGATTGTTTAGCTTTATACATATAGTTTTTTTTAAATAAAAGGAGATCATTTGCTTGCACTGACAAGTTGAAGTATGAAGATCATCACTGCAGCTTTGGTCGCAATCTTAAAAAACCAGGGACGGAAGATTTATTTGGAATGGAAGAGAGAAAATTGACCCTGTAATAAGCGGATGTTATTGAGTCATAAAACGTAAAAGCCTATCGTGTTGCGGTGCAGGGAAAAAGGGATGGGTTTTACGGTGTTTTGTCCTTAGTGTTCAAATAATTTAACTTTGTTGCTATGATATTTTATGGGACATTTCTTTACGGCCTAGTCAATAATTGGGTATTTGTAAGCCCCGCCTCCATCTCATTATTGGAATTTAATCAACTTTCTGGCTCGTTTGGTGTGTGTGTGTGTGTGTGTGTGTGTGTGTGTGTGTGTGTGTGTGTGTGTGTGTGTGTGTGTGTGTGTGTGT